>JAOTQQ010000063.1:27876711-27892133 GCA_026546715.1 Gallinago undulata
AAAAGCTGAGGTACCTCAGGGAGGGAACGGCACCGGGGGGGGCCTGAGGGGGCGGCAGCGGGAAAGGCTGAGGTACCTCAGGTAGGGAACGGCACCGGGGGCTTCGGCGGGAAACGCTGAGGTACCTCAGGGAGGGAAAGGCAGCAGGGGCCTTGGCGGGAAACACTGAGGTACCTCATGGAGGGGACAGTGGGGCAGGAACCTTGAAGCACATCAGATGGGCCCACAGTGTGTTTTGGGCAGAAGATGCTGAGGTAACACATCCCGGTAAAATAGGGGAGAGTGGCCTCCCAGCATGTCCACAGGGTTGGGGTAACTGTGCCTGGGGACAGGGACAGTGAGGTTGCTAAACCTGTCCTAAATATTTCTCTCTCTTTCCCGCAGTGCCTGATCGGGCAAGGAAGGAAATGGACAGGAAAGCAAATGGACAAGAAAGGAAATGGACAGGAAAACTCTGTGCCACAGCACAGGTACCCCTTACTACTTGTGGTGTCAGAGACCTGAAAAATGGTTCCTATCTTGTCCTTCTTGTACAGCTTCTGCTTGTGCAGTTCTTCCAGAGAGAGAGTGTGTTCTGCAGCCCAGTGCTGTATTAAACCATAGGGTGTGCGCTGTGCAGATCCCAAGCCCATCTATCTCTGCGTTAGCTCACACCCACGCTATCACACCACACAGGGGGTTTTAACTTCGAACCAGTTGTTGCTGTGTTTGGCTTTGGTGTGCAGTGTAAGTTCATCAGTGTTACTGTAGGGTGGACTCTGATGGAGAACATGAAATTTTTCATGCAGGGCCTGGTCGCTTTTGGAGTATTATTGTGGAAGCCTTCATGCAGGCTTCTGTGGTGTTGGAGTATTACTGCAGGAAGAGTGGCTTACTTTGTGAAGGCTCATCTGTGAGGTACAGTGGAGAGAACGAGAGCTGTGTTCAGTATGAAAAGATGAAATCTGGAAAGTTTGTACATACATGGTGGTTTAGTTTGAAAAGATGAAACCTGAATGGTTTGAAGGTAGATTTAGGACACTTGCTTGGTGGGCAGTTGAACAGTTGACTTTGCCTGAGTGGTGCAATTGGATTGGGGTACAAAACATCAAAAGAAGGCTTCTGCATGTGACTGTGAGACTCAAGACCCAGCTGGCTACTTTAGACCTTCTCACTCAGTCTAGCTGGGCTGAGGGGGGCCATGCATGGCTGCACTGCTGCCAGACCCCGATGGAGTGAAGTGCTGCAAACTTAAAGCCCAGAAAATTCCAAAACAAAAGAAAATTTCTGATATTGAAGGATGACATCTATAGCCCCCAATTCAGTCTAGCACACATATACTTAGTGGGCAGCATGTCAGGAAGCACTGCTGCTGTGTGAAAATACTGGTGAAGTGGTGAAGGGAAAGGGGGTCTCTGTATGTGTCTTCCCATCCCCTTCTGGGGTACCAGAATACCTTAGGTAATACAGATTTTCAGCGTGGTAGCTCTGCCTTGTACATGTGGTTTGCTGGGGTCAGGGAGAGTCGCCTTTCCCCTGGGCAGCACGGGGCAGGGCACATCTCAGTGCATTGGTGCCTGTTAATTTGGATCTGCTTAGTGTCTCTGTACATTTAGAATGGCAACGGAGGAGGTGCTTCGGCCATAATTAAGTTACTGTTCATCGGCTAGCGTGTTTTCATGAACACTTTGTTGTTTTTCTTTTCGTACCTGCTAATGTGATATAGCGAGGGCTATTTGGTACTGTGCATGCAAAGCAAAATAAAGCCTGGCAGGCAGCCCAGGGAGCCCTGCCACGTGTCCCAGCTGCTCGCAGCACTCAGAGCGCTCCCTTTCCCCAACTTTGCTGCTGCGTGTTTTTCTCCAGCCGCTCACAAATAACAGAGATCTTGTGGTCAAGAGCTTCCTGATGATTTGGCGTAGAGGGTGTAAACAGGTAAAGTTCATGAAGAGGGTTTCTTGTAGAGATGGACTGAGTTTGCAATCAAATTTTTTTCCCCTCTGGTAATTTCCAAGAGGAATGTGCCAGACTCCTCCCTCCACAGGTGAAGTCAGCAAATTGGCAGGGATGTTACAGAGGACTTTCAGGAAAAGGGGGAAAAATGATTTTATTTTATTTTTTCTAATTCTGAGCACCATTACCCCTCACCTCTGAACCAAGAAAGACTTTACGTGGTGTCATAATTTAGCAAATTACTTCCTCAAAGGAAGGTCAAACATTTTACCATTCGATCAATAGGAAGCGACTTACAAATCATGTGTATTGATCATTGTAATCATTCAGAGGAATGTAGGGCAGACACTAAAATCACATGCACTTAGTCTTAATTGCCCACATTAAAGCAATTATGCCCCAAAACTGTCATTGTCTAATGCTGCGCACACTAGCCAGCATGGTAACTTTTAGCCATACGTATTTAATCATAAATCAGCCTCTCAGGTCTGTTGCACTAAAGACCTACAATATTGCTGTAATTATGCAAATATAACTACGTCTTTTTTCATCAATGTGTAAGACCGTGTTGCTTTTGGGAGCCAAGTGGAAGAAAATAAGCCCCTATATCAATGCGGCTGGTATTTAATATCTGTATTATACAGCTGTGCTGTGTGTTCATGACACAAGTACTTAAAGTGACCTGAAATTGCTAATGAACAGAGAGCCTTTGTAAAAGCAGTCACAGGTCAAGGACTTGCAGATAAAACTTGTTGAGCGGTACATTGATGGTAGGCTTGTGTCAGGAGAGTGCTATTTGTTCCAGGATGTTTATAACATTATTTTCCAGAGGATCATTTTGGCTAAAGGTGTCTCAGACAAATACCAATTTGGTAACATTAAAATAAATGTTTTCTGATCTTGTAAACATAAGGTGGGTGCCTTTTTCCTTTTGTCAAGGAAGCCAATGTGTAGTCTCAGGAAAGTTTTGTTTTGATTTGTTCCCACAGCCTCCACTGTGGGAACTGAAAGGTTGGTCAGGAGTTTATCCCAGAAACCATTTTTAAACAGATTTGGAAAATGAACCATTCTAGATATGTTATATACCTTGTATTTTGCAAACAAGAATGTTTGAAATGACAGTTATTACCTAGCATGGGACAGCCAAATTTGTCCTTCACAGAGAATATGAGCTAAAGTCCCTTAAAGTTAATGAGAGCTCTTCTCCTACCTTCCAGGGCTGAGATGTAGACCACAGAATAGGTACAGTGGTCCATCGGTCTGATGGGGTCAGGGTTAGGTTCTGGCCAGCCTCAGACAGTTCCTGTGCAGCTCATGGAGGTCTTCAGAAAGAGACATCTCCTAAGGCAGCCCGGAACGGAATGGGTCATGGAAAGGGAAAAATACACAGGACTGGATTGTAACAAAAAAGTGGCAGCAAAAGGAAGGAGTTTCCCACTGCTTCACCTAGAGCCTGCTTTTAATTCTTGTGACTCCGCTCTGAAGGAGCACAGAGCGGGCGCGCTCTGGCTTTGTGCTCAGAGGCACAAAGGGAAGGAAGGCACAGAGAGGCGGGACAGGCTGATGCCACTGCCAGGCACCCCCACGCTACCATTTCCTGCTCCTCCGAGCTTTATTGGAGCCTGAAATATCACATCCTTTCAGCGGGTGTTGATCGCTACATCGGTAGCTCTGCAAAACGTTCCTCTTGCACCTTCTCAGTCTTCAGCACGGTGGGCTGCTGACACGCGGGCCTGAGGGTACTTCTGCGAAGCCCCGAGAGGTAATGAGAGAAGCTGCCCTTTTTGGCAACGGGCTCCAGCTAAGGGGTGTGCACCTTCGCTGGGAGATGTGCGAGTTGCAGATCCCTTCAGCAAGCTTCAGAGCTGCAGGAACAGGGAACGGCGCGTGGAAGCGAAGAGCTGAATCGATTCAGTCTTGGGAGGATGTCTGACTCCAAATCTCAGGCAAATTTATTTTAACGAGTTTTTGAGAATGTCAGCAATGTTTCTGATCTTCTGGGGTTCTTAACCTGTTCAAAGCAGCAATGTGCAGAGCATAAGATACCTTGTTGGTCACGTGTGTGTGCAGGTGGGCACTGAGCCACAAGTAATTTAGTATGGGCTTTTAAACGGGGGAAAGCACGTCATTTCTCTCAGAAGCCCTTGGCCCCAAAACAGTGATTCGAGCATTAAAAGCCAATCAGAGGAGAAAGCCCCAGGCTATTTCAGTGGAGGAAAAAGAACATGAAATTTACGGGCTCAAAATGTTTGCATCGAACCTGATCATATAGCACAGAGCAGGTTGCAGGCCAGCCCTGGGTAGGGCCAGTTTGGGGGCAGGTTGCCCGTCTCTCCCCGGGCGGCTGAGTGGCGAGGGGCTGTGGCGTGCCTGATCGCTCGGGAATCCCGGCGCTTCCCGCGCTCGTTCGTCCTCTCCAGTGGCAGTGAAGTTGTTTGGCTGGATCCTTTATGAAAGTTAAAAATTGGTTCGTCGTCTTCTTTTCGCTCCTCACACCTTATCTAGTTTCCACATTCTTCCCACTTCAGTAGTCAAAGTGATTGAAAGCCGAAAACTGAGCAGATCTGTCCCTGCAGCAACTTTCCTCGCGCTTCTCATTTACCGTTTTATCAAACGGGCTCTTTGTCTCTGCAGTCCCCTGATGTTGCCTCTGTTACACGGAGATATTCTTCAGGTCATGGGGGTTAAAAGGGGGCTAAAAAGGAGATCATATTGGACTTGCTTTACACAGACATGTAGTATTAGCCCCAACGCCCAATAGAGGAAAGATATACTACTCCTATTTGATGAGCAGCAGGCCAATAAATTCATTAATCATCATTTTATGCCTCATCAAACACTTCCCAAGTTCCTCCATGGGAGTTATACAAATTAGCCACTGAAAAGGCAGTAATTTTAGTTTAGCTAGGTAAGTGCTTTTTGATTGCCTTCCTGAACAATGCTTCCCTTGACAAGCTAATAAATCAGCTCTTTCTGAATCAGAAGTGCAGCAAGTGCGAACAATAACTCCACATAGTTTCTCCGCTGATTTCAGCTGGAAGGCCTAAGAGGATGATCTGGGATCAAAGTCTCTTACTTTATTGCAGAGCAAAAGCTTTCTTTATGAAGAAGAGGTACAGAGAAATGAAGGGGGGGGGGGGCGGATTTTTTTAATCAATTAATTAAAGAAAAAGTATTGAAACAAAAAGGAGGGCCTAAGGCTGGGCTGGCGGGGCGGCCGGCGGGGTGGTGGGGCAGGAGAGGGCCCTGCCGCAGGTGAGGCTGGAGGCACCAACCCAGGGGCTGCTCCTGGAGAGCGGCGGGTCACCAGCCAGCATAGAGGCTGCATTTAATCTGCGACCAATTGATTCCTTGAGTGTTTCAGGTATTTGCAGCATAGGTTCAGATTTGTTGGGTGGCTTTACAGTGGGAAGCCTGGAGGCTGTGCTGTCTTATCTTTTTTTTTTTTTTTTCTTTTCAAATTGCTGCCTTTGACAGTATCGTGTTTTTTTTTTTAAACTTGGCCGTAAATCATTTCACTAATCAGCTGTCACCAGCCAACATGCATACATTGGCATTCAGCCGGAGAATTTGTTTTGGAAGGCCTTTAGCAACAAAAACTATGTTTGTATCAATAACCGTCTGTTAATGCCTGGTGCATACGGATGTCGAACACGGGGAGGAACAAGGGGAGACAGCGGTAACGGAGAACAATTTGGTGGAGGGAAGGGGAGCGGAGCATTAATTGCCTCCTACGGCGCAGCCTTCCCCCGCCCCGCCGCGGCTCAGGTGAGCCCCTTACCGGCCCGTTACCGGCCCGTTCCCCGCAGCTCCGCGGGGCCGGGATGCGGAGCCCAGCGCCGCTCCGCCGTGGCGGAGGAGTCCGAGCCTTCCCTCCTCCCCGAGTCTAGACCCGAGGTATTTTAAGTACAGTGCGTCTCTTCTCCTCTTCATTAACTTTCCCTCCACACATCACTGCATGCCTCTGAAAATAACTTGGCAAACTGGGAGCCGTTTATCTCTTTTATCTTGGGACCTGATCCAATTAAATAAGTGCACATTTACATTTGCATCCATCAGGCATGAGCGTGGAGAGCCCCGTGGTTCGCTTTAAGCAAATAAAAGCCCCTTTCGCTGGAAAAAAAAAAAAAAAAAAAAAAAAAAAAAAAGAGGTGTCTGGACCAAGACACCCGCCTGACTCCCCCTCCCGGTCCTGGTTGCGGGGCCGAGCCGAGCCGTGCGGGACGCGGCCCCGAGGCGGGCCCCTTGCCGGGCCGCACCGCCACGGCGCAGAGCGGCGGTGTGTTGCACAAGCGCCTGCATCAGCCCGAACCGGGCTGCCGGCACGCTGCGAGTTCGCACATGCTCTAATTATAACAGATGAGTAACGCCGTGCCGAGGACATTTATTTTCTGGTAGTTGGAGGTGAAGGTATCTCCGGCTGAGGAGGCTGGCGGAGCCCGGAGCCGGGACCCGCTCCGGCAGGGGCAGGACCCCCGGGGAGTTGCTGTGGGTGCCCCCGCTCCGGCCTCCCCGCCGGGCTCCGCCGGGAAAGGTTTCCCAGCCGTCAGACGGGCGAGGGGCGGCCGGGGTGGCGAGAGGGGCTCGGCCGCCGCCCCTGCGAATCGGCTGTGGAAATAACGGGGGAGGGGGGAGAGGGGAGCGCTCCCCTTGAGTAACGGGCATTAAGCAAACGCGGCCGCCCCCAAAAAGAGGGGGCGGGATGCGAGGTGACCCGCCCGCGCCGGGGGATCCGAGGGGGGCATTAGTCCCGGGGGCTGTCCGGGAGCGGGGAAGCCCTCTGCCGCGGCCGCCCCGTCGGGCAAGGGCCGGCACCTCGGCCAGCCGCCGCCCGTCCCTCGCCGGCCCCGGGGCGAGCCCTCGCCGCGGCAGAGAAAGGTCCCCGGGCCGGGCGTCCGCTTCCGCGCCCGCGGAGGGGCGGTGGAGGAATGCGGGGACAATGCGCCATCTGTCACCGCCGGGCCGCGCCGCGGCCGGGAGCGCCGCCGAGGGCGCTGATTTATGCTGAATGCGCCTTAGAAGATCTCGGTGTAGACTTTGTCTTTCTCTGTCAGAGCCAAGTAAAAAGAAACAGCTGGCCTGAATTTTTAGCACCCATAATTAATTAAGAGCTTCATTCCTGGGATTTGATGATTCAATAAAGCAAGACCCTTATTCCCCTATGTGATTCCAGTGAATATCTACTCCACTCCAATCCTTTTGGGTCCCAAGATAGGGCAGATTAACACTCTTTTTCTGTGGGAGAGAGGGGGGAAAAAATGCCTCAAGATTGCATCTGAGGCGCACACAAAAGGTAAATTCAAAACTGCCACTTGTTCTCTGCAAAGGCTCCTTATTCTCCGCTATTGATGTATTTGTGCCAGGTTTTAAAGAAACCAGAGGGGGGATGAGGAATTAACATATTGCTCATTTGGAAAAACAGCCGGTTCTGGTTTTGGTAACACTTGTTCCCTTGCCAGCCACAGATGTCCTTACTAATAATCTAGGCAGGTCGCAGAAAAAGGCGGGGGGGGGGGGAGGTCCCCTGGCACTGCCCTGCCGCTCCCGGGCTGCCCCCGGCCCCAGGCGAGGTGGGAGCTGCCGGGGTGGGCAGGGATGCCCGCCTGGGGACCGCCGCTCTGCGCCGGGGCCTGGGGACGAGTTTTCCTGGTTTTATTTTCTTTGTTTTGGTTTGGTTGGTCGGGTTTTTTGAGTTTTTTGGGTTTTTTTTGTTTGTTTGTTTTTGTTTTTGTTTTTTAAATTCATCTGTGTGCCCCCTCAGGAGTTTAGGAGAACTAGGGATCCTGGGCTGAAGTTCCTGTGCTTTTTCCCTCCTGCCCAACCCCGGGATATTTTTTTCCGTCGCCTCCTTTAAACTTGCTGACCGTGTGATTTCCCGTGTGCTCTTGGCGGAGGGGCTTTCAAGTAGTTCCCAGGCGCGACAAGAGGAGATGCTGTTCAGATCCTCTTACCGGGCCGGGGGGGGGTGGGGATGGGGGGGGAGAAGCCCAATAAGCCAATTAGACGCGACCGCACCGTCCCGGCCGCCGCGGAGGCTCCGCGCCGCGCGGGAGCCCCCGTAGGTTAATCGGGACAATTGGAAAAGCAACACTGGCGGGGAGAGCAGCGGGGGGGATGTAAACACGGTCCGGGGCGTTGAGGGTCTAAATTAGGATTTGTTTTGTTTTTAAGCGTGAAAGAGGAAGCAGCGGGGCTGCGGGCTGCGCCGGGCTCCCCGCCTCTCCCGCTCTCCGGCTCCGCGACTGAGAAGCGGAGCTGGAGGTACGCGGGGATCCCGCCGCCCCCGCCGGAGCTCGGGGGCTGTGCCGCCCGCCGGCTGCACCCCCGGCTCCGCTCGTTTTCCCCCAGGTCGGAGGGGAATTTACCGTAGATGGGACCGCTGGCTGCCGCCCGGGGTCTCATCCTCCCGGACGCGCCGGGGAGGCGATGAGCCCCACCGGGAAGGGCACGTTCGGCCCCGGGGCGCTTGGCGGGGGTTGGGAGGGGGGTTGGGGGAAGCCTCTTCGCTCCCCGGGCAGAGGGTGCCTGGTCGGGCCGGGCGTGGAGAGGGGGGGCGCCGCCCCGGCTCCCCGAGGGAGCTGCGCTGTCTGCCTGACGGGGTGCAAGCTTTCCGCCAGGAGCCTCCGCATCTCCCCTCCGGGATCCGCGGCCGGCGTGGCCTGGAGGCTGAGCTGTTTCTGCGGCCCCACGCGTGGGCGCCGCCGGGACAAGCCGGGCCAACACGCTTCTCGGCCGCCTTCGGGGGCTTTGAGGGGGATGTTGGACTGTCACCGCTGCTACCTGCGCCGCTCAACCCGCGGGGTCGGGGCGGGCGGCGGAGTGGGTCGCGGCCTCCCCCCTGTGTCCCCCCCCACCCCCGCCCCATCAAGGGCCTGCGTCTAGGGCGGGGGTGGGGTGGGTGGAAAGGGGCGAACTGTTTCCCGCGGGTGCGGAGCGTCGCCCCGCGGAGGCTGGGCCGTTCCCACCTGCGCCCGTGCGCAAGCACCTGCTCCCAGGCGCGCCGGTGGGAGCCCAGCCCGCAGGGCCCCGCCGCCAGCCCCGCTCTTCCCCGTCGCCTGTCCCCAAACCGCTCCAAGGCGGCAGCGAAGCCCTCCTGCCCCCAGACCTCCGCCGAAACGGCGGGGCGGCCCGCAGCCCTCCCCGGCGGCCCCGCAGGGGTCCGCTCCCGGCGTGAAGCGTCGCTCCTGGTTTCTCCCGAGGCTGCTGCCGAGTAACCTACGGAGGCTTTAATTGGCAGCAGACGTTATTTTTATTTTAAGATATCCTCAAAAAAAATTTTTGAACAACGAATTAGCATGGCAGAGGCAAAATAGACGGACGCTGCCCCCTCCCCCTTGCTCTGTTAGAAAAAAGAACCTGGGAAAATCGTGCTTATGTTAAAGACAGGCTGTACATTACATCTCCAATGGCAGGGGAAAAGGGTGAAGAGTAAAATTGTTTTATGAAATCGATGGGGCTGCAATAATAGTTATGGTTTAAAATAGGCGACAGGCTCCAACCTAAAGGAAACGGTTAATTCCCTTAGGAATTTATACATCAAACGAAAACCGTATTGAGATCGCTGATAGACCAATTCAAAATAGCCCCGATTATAAGGAACGGGGCTTTTGAACGAGCGAAGCTCCTAAGCTGCTTTGCAAAATAGCTTTTTCAGAGATAGGAAGATCAGCTGGGGAAAGGTAAAGCGCCAATTAAAAAAAAAATTAAAAATGCCGTAGCTAGATGAATAATTAAAACCTATTTATTGTGACATAGTCGTTCCGCTGCGGGACTTGGTTGTCTCCGGAGGGGCTTTGCCGGCTCCCTGTGGCGAAGGGCGCTCGGGAATTCCGCCCGAGTTCAGCCAGAGGCGATGTCCGCCGGGAGCAAAGGTGCTGGGCAGAGCCCGGGCTAGGGGCGACCCGGGCAGCTCGCCTTCAGCCCCCGCACATCGCAACCGCTCCCGCCCGGACCGGCTCTACCCCTGCCCCTCACCACGCCAACTTTCTCCCGTTTTTAAACAAGGCAGGTGAGCCTGCTAAAGATCAGTGCTGCGCGGAAAATAACGCTTTCCTGCAGCTCTCCCCGACTGGAAATAAAAGATCCAACCGAGGGATTCGAGCGGGTTTGGTTTTTTTTTTTGTTTTGTTTTTTTTTAAATCATTTATGATTTATAAAGTGACAAAATAACATACTATTAACCCAGGAATATTTTGAGTCTTTATACATTCGCCTTGAAACAATTTTGGTTTTCAACCCAATTGTCTACAAGGATCGTATAACCCAGCGAGCACGGGCTGCATCTTTAAAACATAAAATAGGAACTACTACTTAAGACCCTGTAAAATGTAAATATGCATGAATAAACCTGTTACAGCTAATAAATGGCTCTGACAAAATTGAGGAGATTACAAAATAATTATCTGGCTAGTAAAGGAAAAAAAAAAAAAAACCAAACAAAACGGAGGGGTGCGTGGGCTCCAGCGGTCCCAGCGATACCTCGGGAACAGCGGCGACGCGCTCGCCTACAGCTGCCACCCACAAAATCCCATTCCAGCCGGGAAAAACCCGTCCCCGGCGCAGGGAGCCGGATCGGCTCCTCGCCCGTATTTGTCGGGAGGGGACCCGGGCTGCTCGGGTCACCGCACCCGCGGGGACCGGCGCTGGGTGTGAGGTTGCGCCGGGGGGCACCGACCTCGCTCAGGGACCCGCTCTGCCGCTGGCCGGGGCTGCGGGGCGACAGAAACGCGCCGAGAGGGCTCTGTCCCCGTATGGAGGGGACAGTCTGGTGGCCGGGAGCGCCCCGGAGGCACGTCCCCAGCCTCGGCGGCCGGGGCGGGCGTTGCGCGGAGCGGAGCGCGGCGGCCCCGCGGGGTTCCCGCAAGCGCCGAGCGGGCGGCGGGGCGGAAGCCAAAGCCGGGCCGAGTGTGACACCTACCTGCCAGCGCCGGGAAACACCGCGCCCGCGGCCGGCCCTGCGCGGCGCTGCGCGGCCGCGGCCAGCCGCCCGGACCGCGCCGTTCCGTGCAAAACGGCGGGGGGTGGGGGGCGGGGAGAGGTTTGGGGGGCAGGGAAGGGGGCCGGGGAGTCCCCCCGCCGCCCCGAGCAGTCCCCATCCCCCGGGGGCCGCCGCAGCACCTCTGCGGCAGCGACGGCCGGGCTAAATCTGGCAGAAAATCGAACTCATTAGCAAAGTTCACCAGCTGATTGCTTTGCATAAAACGCGACACTGATTGGAAGTAATTAGGTTAAAAGATGGGACTGCGCTTCGATTTGGTGTTTCTAACAAGTGCTTTTGTGCGTGGCCTGATTTAAGCCTTTACCTCCGGAAACGGCCTCCCTCCCGTCCCCGTCCCGGTGCCGCCGCCGCTCGCCTCTCCCCGGGCCCCGCGGGTGGTTCTCGCCACCGGAGCCCGACCTTTTCCAAAGCGTCAGGCACTTTGGAAGAGGCTCCAGGTCCTACTGGAAGGTCCTAAACGGAGCTCCGCGTACACTTTTAAAACGTGCATTATTTTTTTTCCCCGCAGCTGTGGACGTATCTGCCCCTTGCAAAAAAGGAGTGGGTTTGGTTCTGTTAAAAATCTTTTTTAATTAAATATTTGCATTTTACAAAGGCGGCTGCAGGGTTTTTTTTTTTTGTATCTAATAAGTATAACCTATTTTTTTTTTGCATTATAGTTTAGCTCACACCCAAGGGAAAAAAAAAAACATTAGGCATAAAAAATTAAATTAAACTTGTATATATATATTTTAAAACTATGAAACAATTCGGAAAAAGACACAGAAATGTATATATTTATATTATGAAAACAACATTAATGCCTGTACAGGTGTCTTGATTTCATAATTTACTTCAAAGATACTGTATTATCAATTTAAATACAAAAAGCTACATTAAATATACAGAATAAGATTTAATACAAATCTTTCTTCTTTGTGTGTGTGAGAGAGAGCGTGTCACTCGTTTGCTTTTCACTTGGTTAAGACGTTTCTGGGCGGTTTCCACCCAGCCATTTCCAATAGACTCTATAAACTTTTGAAGGGGGTGCTGGGAGGGGAGGGGGGCAGGGGGCAGCTGGTCTTTTTCTGTTTTTTTTGTTTGTTTGTTTGTTTTGTTGTGGTTTGGTTTTGTTGTTTTTTTTTTTTTTCGTTTGGTAGTGGAAAAATAACTGCCAAAGCAATTTATTATTTCTCTCAATAAATTAAAAAAAAAAATAATAAAAGAACAAAACCACAGTCCCGGGGGGGGGGAGAGATGGGGTGGGGAGGGGGTCAGGGGGAGAAGCCGATATTAAATGTTGGACATACCTTTCTTCAGTTCGTAAGGTGAGTCTTTGCAAAGGTCTACTTGGGACTGGCTCCTGATCATTTTAGTGTCTTTAGCCAGGCTCTCGGCTCTGCTGAGGACAGTCTGGTTTAATCCATTGAAGTGGGCGCCGGGGGCGGCGGCGGGGCCGCCGGCGGGGTGCCCGTGCAGGGCCCCGAAGGAGCCGTAGTTCGTGTAACCGGGGTAGAAGGGCGCCGTGTAGTAGAGCGGCCGCGGCAGGACCGCCCCGTTGGGGAAGGGGCACGGAGCCGTCGGCGAGCGCGGCCGGGGCGGCGAACGCGACGGGCCGCCGCCGCCGCCTCCCAGCACGGCGGGGCCGGGGGGCGCCGCCTCGCCGCCGGCCTCCTTCGCCTTGTCCGCCGAGGTGGCGATCTCGGCCAGCGACCAGAGCTTGGGCTTGGCGAGGGCCGCCTGCTGCGGCGAGTGGATGACGGAGGCGCCGGTGGCGGCGGGCAGCAGCGGGTGCAGGTCGGCGGCGTGGGGTGGCCCGGCGGCGGCGGAGGGCGGGCGGTACGGCGGGGGCTCCTCGCCTCCCGCCGGCGGCAACCCGCGGCCCGCCGGGCACGGCCCCGGAGGGGAAGAGCCGGGGGCCTTGGGAGGGGCGGGCGGCCCGTCGAGCCGTTCCTCCGCCGGCTCTTTGCAATCCGAGTCGCTGAGGCCGCCCTCGGCCTCCCGGGGGCCGGGGGACTCCTGGAGGCGCTCGCAGCCCGGCGCTGCCTTGGGATCCGCCGCTCCTGGGGAGGGGGGAAAGGAGAGGGGTGGGGGGGCCGCTACGGGGCTAGCCCTGCGCCCCCAACCCCGCCCACCCACTTCGCCGCCGCCCCCCCCCCCCCACTCCACCCCACCGGCCTCGCAGCGCTGCCCTCCGGCTCCCCCCCCGCCCCCTCCGCCCCCCGGCTGCCCGCTCGGGGGGACAGGCCGCCCCGCCGCCGCACCGGGCCGGGGGTCGCCCCGAGGGCGCGGCCGCTGTGGCCCGGCCGAGCCCGCTGCCCTACCTGTGTCCGGCGTCCCGGGGTCCCCCTTCTCCTCCAGTTTCTGGGGTTCGTCCTCGTCGTTTTTCTCCAGGTCGATGTTCTCCTCTTCCTCCTCGTCCTCGCTGCGGTTCCGCGGGGTCCAGGTCATTTTATTCTCCTTTTTGAGCCGCCGCCGCGCGTTGGCGAACCAGGTGGAGACCTGGGTGAGGGTCATTTTGGTGATGATGGCCAGCATGATCTTCTCGCCCTTGGTGGGGTAGGGGTTTTTCCGGTGCTCGTTGAGCCAGGCCTTGAGGGTGGCCGTGGCGTCCCGCGTCGCGTTCTTGCGGTACGCGGGGTCCCCGTAGGGGTAGGAGCCGAGCGGCGCCGCGTACGGGTGGTAGCCCAGGGAGCCGGCCATGCCCGGCGTGTGGTCGTAGGGCGAGCCCTGGGGAGAGAGGGGAGAGCGGCCCGGGGAGGGGGGGCGAGGTCAGGCGGCCGCGGGGCGGCAATGACACGGCAAGGGCAGCGCCGGGGCCTGCCCGCCGCCCCCTGCCCGCGCCCCGCCGCCTGTCCCCCGCCGCCGGGCCCTGCTCGCCTTCTCCCCTGGCTCCTTCCCGGGAGAACGGGCTGAAGGGCCCGGGGGGCCACCGGCCGCAATCCAGCGCCTGTCCCCCAAATGCAGGCACGGGAAAGCAAGTGGGCAGCGCGGCGAGGGGGCGGCCAACGGCGGGGGGACCCTTCCCTTCGCTTCCCCCCCCCCGCCCTCCCTTCCCCCGGGGCTGCGATCGCGGCGGCGGGCAACCTGCCGGGCCCAGGCGGGCCGGGCCGCTTCCTCTGCCAGGCCAGGGGCGGGAGGAGGGAAAAAAAAAGAGAGAGAAAGAAAAGAGAAAAGAGAAGAATAGGGAAAAATAAAGAAAGAAAAGAGGAAAAGAAAGAGAAAAGGAAACAGAGAAAGAAAAGAGAGGAAAGAAGAAAATAGAAGAAAAAAGAAAAGAAAAGAAAAGAAAAGAAAAGAAAAGAAAAGAAAAGAAAAGAAAAGAAAAGAAAAGAAAAATAAACGGAAAAGGGAAAGACGAAACTGTGAAACTCTCCCCAGACCCTGACCAGCCCGGAGAAGCCGAGCAAAACTACCCGGGATTTGGGGGAACTGCGGGGCGCTGGCCGCAGCTCTGCGGCGGGGGATGCCCCCGGCCGGCTCCGCAGGCGCGCAGGGCGGCGCAGTGCCCTGCCTTCCCCTTCCCTTCCCCGCGCAGCGCCCGCGGAGCGGCTCGCGGCCACGGCATTAGAGCTCTGCAATATTTAAGCAGCCTAATTATCGCCGCGCGGGGGAAAGTTGCCCGGGTTTATCGCCCGGATTTCTCCCACCGCCGGCCGCCGCCGTTCGTCCCCTTTTCAATCACGGCGAGCTAACCGTTGCGGAATTACGAGTGCCGGTTTATAAAAAGAAAAAAATTAAGAAAAAATTGGGGTTTTTTTTGGGGGGGGAGGAATGGAGTGGTGTCCCCAGCCCCGTCTCGCCCGGGCCGTACCCGCGGCTGCCCCCGCACCCGGCCCCGCCGCCAGCAACAGTGTGCGGCAGCGCAGGGCGGCGATGCGGGGAAAGTTGGGCGGCGAGGCGGGGGAGCCGCGCTCCCCTTTGTCCCCGCCGGTACCTCAAGAATAAAACCGGTACAAAAAGCAGGCCCGGGATGGGGGTGTGTGTGTGTGAGTAGAGGCGGGGGGGGGGATGCCGCGGTGCCCGGCGAGGTGCCGGCTGCCCGCGGCTGCTCTTACCACGTAGGAAGTGAAGGCGGCGGCGGCGGCGGCGGCCGGGTCGGTGCCGTACTGGAGGTGGGAGTTGTAACCCGGGGAAGGGGCGGTAAAGGCGGTAGATCCGGCATAAGGGGAAAAAGCGGAGCCCGAAGAAGATCTCCCAAGTTCATCGGTCCTGGGTCCGGAGATCACGCTGGTGCTGTACGCCGGGCAGGAGTAGAGAGCCAAGGACGCTGACGGCTGGTACAAGTAACCCTGAGGATACGACATGGCCAGGCGCACACATATACCCGGGAGGCGCCGGGAGGGAGCCGCCGCGCTGCCGGGCTGGGGCCGCTGCGGCCGGGGCTTCGCGGGCGCCTCTCCGCCCTCGCCAGCTGGGCAGCGGCGGCACCTTGCTCTCTGCCGGGGCTGCTGCTCCGCGTTCGCCTGCAGCCTGGCACCGCTTCCTCCTTTTTCTCCCCCCCTCGCTTCCC
>JAOTQQ010000063.1:27892233-27910006 GCA_026546715.1 Gallinago undulata
CCTTCCCCCTCTCTCTCTTTCTCTCCCCCCCTTGCACCGGGGGGGCTATTTTTTTATTTTTTTTTTTTTTTAAATTTCTCCCCCCCCCCCCCTCCCTCCCTTTTCCTCCTCGCTCTGGCTTTCCGAAGGGTCCTGCCAAGATGCTAAGTTGGAAATTGCAGCTCCTGACGCCTTCTGCGCGGACCCGGCGAGGCTCCTCCTTCGCGGGGTGTTGTCAGTGGAAGGACTGGCAGGACCCCGCTGGGCTGCCGCGGCCGGGCCCAACCAGCGGGAGGGCTCCGCGCTTCCCCCGGCCCTCCCCGCCGCTCACAGGCTCCAGTGCGCCGGCTCCTGGATTTACCGGCACCTCCCCGACCCCCCCTTTTTAAGATCGGCTCCCAACTTTCTGCATGTGTGCTAAATAACCGCGCCGCGCCGGAATGCAAGCCAATCAGTATATAGGGGGGGGAAAAAATAATTATAAAATAAATAGATATTTAATAAGATTTATTAGCCGCCCGGCTCCCCCTCTGCGCAGCCACCCCTCCTCTTGCTCTCTGCCCCCTGCCCCTCCTTCCACTAAATCACGGAAGGGGGAATATATCGGGGCGTGTGTGCAGTGGTGTTAGTTTTTTCTTTAGTAAATAATTTTTTTTTTTTAAAAAAAAGGCGATTTTCCGTTCCGGGCCGTCGCAGCCCGGTCCGGTCCCGCAGCGCGGCCGGTGGCGCCGCGGGGACCTGTTGCGGCGGCGGCGGCCGGGGTGCTGGTGGGGTCCCCGGGTGTTTGGCGTGGCAGAGGGCTCGGGGGGGGGTGGGGGGACACGGCACCGTGATTTAGCCTTTCCCAGCGCCGGTCCCGGGAGAGGCAGCGGTGGGGGCGGAGATGGGGCGGCAGAAACCGTTCGGATCTGAGGAGCGCACCGGGTATCCCCCCCCCCCGCCCCGGCTCCGAACAGGATCGAGGCGAAAGCAGATTAAAACCATATGAACCGGGATAAATCCCCGCCGATCGGGAGATGTAATCTCCTTTGATTCCACCAGATACATTTCCCAACAGGAACATATCCCAGTTTATTCCACACACCCCACCCCCCCGCTTTTCTCCAGTCGCGGCTGAGGCGCTGCCCCCCTCCGCCGGGGACCTGCGGGGCCGGACCCGCCTGGCTCCCGCGGGGCCTTTCCCGGGGCGGGGGGCGATTTAATTACATTTATCTTCTTCTTTTTTTTTTTTTTTTAAAAATCTTGTAACTTTGGCAATTCCCGACCCTCATTTCTCTCGCCGCTGGCCCCAGCGGGCCGGACGCGGAGACGTGCGGAGGGGGTGTGTGTTTCAAAGCGGGGCTGGAGCTCCCCGGGACGCCCAGGAGGCGACACCGACGCCGCCCTGCTCCCTCCGTCCTCCTCTCCCGCCGGGGATCCGTCCCAGCGGCGGCCGCCGCCCCCGAACCGAACGGTGGGGCCCAGGCTGAGCTTTCCCGAGCAGCCCCGCTGCGGGGCGGCCGGGCCGGGCCGGGATCCCGGCGAGCAGTGCCGGGGCGGGCGGGGCGCTCTACCCAGTGTTTGCGGGGGTACGGCGAGCAGTGCCGGGGGCGGGCGCGGCCCGCACTACACTACCCGGCATGCCGCGGCCTCGCCACTCCCGCCCCCCGCCCCTCCCGGCGTCTGATTGGCCGCTCTCCCGCCGGCTGCGGTCCTCCCCTTCTCCCATGGGCCTGGGGATGTGTCTGTCAGCGCAGGAAGGCGGGGGCGTGGAGGGGCGGTGGCGGCG
Organism: Gallinago undulata; assembly: GCA_026546715.1. NCBI lineage: Eukaryota > Metazoa > Chordata > Aves > Charadriiformes > Scolopacidae > Gallinago > Gallinago undulata. The sequence goes on from JAOTQQ010000063.1 coordinate 27,893,981, forward strand.
GCGGGCGGGGCGGGTGTCGGGGAGTCCGGAAGCGGCGCTGACAGGACGGCGCGCGGAGGCGCTGCGGGCCGAGGCGGCCGCCTCCCGGCCCGGCCGGGCACAGCCCAGCCCAGCCCAACCCGCGGCGGCTGCGGTCGGGCCGGCCCCGGCCGACGAGGTGAGGCGGCGGGGCGGCAGCGTCACCCGCCGCCTGGCGGGGCCGCGGGGCGCCGTGTGGGCGCTGCCCCGCCGCTCTGGGGCGCCCCCTGCTGGGCGGTGGCGGGGTCGGTGTCCGTGTCCCCCCGAGCCGCGCCGGGCCCCGCAGTAAGGCGGTGATCGGGGAGCGTCGTACGGAAACCCGGCGAGGCGAGGTGGGTCTCGGCGCCCTCCTCGGGGCCGCTGTCGAGCAGCGCTTTGTCTGGCTTTCCCCCTTTCCCCTCCCGCTTTTTTCAATTTTTATTTTATTTATTTTTTTTTTTTTAATGTGGATGTGTCCGGCGTTTCATCTCCTTAAAATCGGTGTGGGCTGTGCCCCCGGTAAGCGGGCAGGGTCTAACACCGGATCGCACACTCTCTTACATGCTCAATCCACACAGGTGTGCACTTTCATCAGTTTTCAGCTCCGTGGTGTCACCCGTGGCTCGTCCCGGGGTTAATTTTAGCTGTCGCTCCGCAGCACCGCGTTTTTTTTTCCGCTCAAAAGCGCTTCCGTCGTCATCCTCCGACAATAGCCCTTGTTCGAGGAACGAGGTATCGTCATCTGGTAAAGTTTTATGCGTTTAACCTTCATTTTACATGCGAGCAGAATGAGTAACTGCGTTTCCTTGCCCGTTTCTTTGTAGGGAGAAGCAGGAGTTTTAACCATCTTCCCGTGCCATCCGACTTTTCTTGAGGAGGAGGTAACGTTAATGTCACGTAAAGTTATCGTCTTTATTTCTAATGTTCTACTAATCGTGCTTCTGTAGGCGTGCGTTTTGGAAACTGTGCTTGAGTTCATGCGTTGCAACAGAACACCAGAGCTGATTAATAACCGGTAGCGACAGGACTCTTATGCCACCAGGACTGTAAGTGTCTATCAAAACGACATTCTCACTGCATTATGCCACTATCAGAGCCTTGCCAGTTTTTAAAAGGACTGTAGATAATTCTTCAAGATATCGAAACATTTAGTTTATAGTTCTATTGCTCTGGTTGTCACCTTCGCTTTGTATCAAATTTGAGACTCATTTCTTAAGGATGTCTCTATTTTCTGCTTTATTTGCACATTGATAGCTCTACTGAATGACTAGTCACAGCAACTTTTTCCTCTGATAGAAGCATATTAAAATGGGAAAGCCTAAGACTAATCTGCTTTGCAGGACTTTTCAGCTCTTTGATTAAAGAGGAATGAGAAGTTTGTTTTGCAACTCTTGCTTACGTAGCTCTGTTAACAAATGTGAGGCTTGAGGATGCGTTTGCTTCTTCCCTTCATTTTACTGAAGGTATGTGCATTTGAAGGTGTGGATAAATTCTTGATATCGGGTGTTTGTCTGCAGCCGGCAGTGAAATGATATTAAAATTTTATACTATATATACATTTGTTATAATTTCCCAGAAGCTAAACCGTTAATGCAATGGAAGAAACATTTACTATTCAGTTCTTACTTAATGGTGGGTAGGATTTATAGCTTGCTGCACGCCCTTCGTTTTATTTAAATTAAGACTTGTGAATTTAAGTTCAGCTTGTATAAAGAAGTAATTAAAGTCACTGTTTTTATAGCCTTTAGTCTGACGGGTGGGTCCTGCAAAGCTGTTTAAAATGGTCTTTGTTTACTTTAGTAGTCAGACTCCAGTAGGGTTTTTGACGTGAGGGGAACTTGGATTTGAGATGACTGCACACAATGTGGTGACCCAAAATGTAGCAATATTTGAACTTGCGTATTTGTTTTTCTACACTGGTTTCATTTGCATAATTTCATTTAGAGTGTGCAAACATGTGTGGTGCAGTGTAAAATAGCTTAATAAATTAGTGCTTGAACATATAATAGGGATCAGCTGTAAATATTTTCTTTCTGGGAGGGAGAAAAAGAGGCAGGGTCATCTTAAATAACAGCAACTTATATTTTAAAAGCACAGCCACTGGTAGGCTCTAAGGGGTTCAGTTGCAGGTGGCTTGTAGTGGATGGTGTTAAACTTGGGTGTCTTGGATACAATACACATTAATTTAATTTCTTTAATAGCTAGTTTCTGTTGAAACTTTAAAATCTAATGATCCTGCTTTTATTGCAGTCTTTAAAGATCTAATCATTCTGGTGTGTGTCTGAGATGTAAAACTTAGTGCAAGGAGAGGCAACAGATTGGTTCCGTCATACGATTTTGTTGGGTTTTTTTGAGAGTACTTAAAAGATTATGATGGATAATGCTGTCTTGCCAAAGAATGCCGACACAGGTGTTCATCATTATCTTAATTAAGATCCTGAGAAAATGTCATCTTTCGGCATGAATTATGAAGGTAGATGCATTAGGAGATCATTTAAACTTTTTTTTTTTACTTTTTTTTTTTCTTTTTTCAGGGGTAGATGAGGAGGAGGCTGTTTTCTCAAAACCTTTTTGATATTTTTTTATCAGAATACCTGACCTTAGACACTTACTGAATAATTTGTTTCTCCACTTGTGAATTTGTGAATATGTTACCAAGAGATTTGTACATGACGTTAAAGGGAATCCTCTTTAAAAATAAAATAAATAAAAAAATACCCTCCCACCCAGTTGCACTATTCTGTTTAAAGCTGCCCCTATAAACAAAATGCTAAGAAGACTCAGATGGTAGTGGAAATTGCTGCTGGAAGCATCTGCTAAGGGATCTTTTGTACAGTGTGTTTAAAAGTATTAACAACTCATAACAGAAAAAAATGTATATGAATATTTATTTTGAGCATGAAGAGGAAAAAAAAAATTTTTTTTCTCACCTTAGCACCACCATGGAAGTAAAACTAATTAATGTGGAAAGCAGAGGGAGGGGCTTGTGCTTTTCTACATTAAATCAATACATTATTAGCTGAGCAAGAGCTAAAATGATGCATCTAAAGTCCTGGTTGAAGCATGGGCAGTGAAACTTCTTCCCTGCAGATGCCGAACTCGAGATGAATGCCTTCCCGGAGGTAAAGCGCTGGGGGCTGGAGGGTCAGCGCCTGCAGTGGAACTTTGGTGGTCTTTGGGGGCTCTGAGCCTGGGTGAAGGGTCTGGGGAAGAGCTCTGCGAGGCACCCTCGGCTTCTCTGCTCTCTCTGCTGCCTGCGCTGGCTCTGCCCGAGACTCTGCTCGCTGGCACTCCCTGCCTTTGCCGTCTGAGAGCCAGGTGTAAACTCATGAACACCTAGCTCTTCTTTCCTGCGTCTAGCAATGGGGTGTTAGGTAGCTTAAGCAGACTTTTGTTTTTCTTGGCAAGCCTTTCCGCGTAAAATCACTTTTCGTCTGCTAAAAGAAACCTGACAGTCGTCAGTCTCAGTGCCTTTTTCTAAGTTGCGTCAGCAAACCTGTACGTGGAATAAAACCATACCCAGAAGTACAGCTGGCAAGGCTTTTAAGCACGTAGTTATTGTATAGAGCATACAACTCCAAAGATCTTGACAGTATCATGGGAGAACCTGAAACTGTATTTCAGTTTCCTTGAAGTTTCCTGTAATTACCTTAAATTCAAGAACGATTTTGCTTGAATTTGTTGGCATAATATGGACTAAGTTAAGGATGTCTTTAGGGTTTCTTTTGCTTACAGTTCTGTGGGCATACGCAGAAAATAGACTCTCCTAATGGTTGGCTTTAGTGGAAAAAATGAAAAGCCGCTCCCTTTCGCATCTAAACAAGCTTTTTACTTAGAGCAAGCCACATCTACTGTTAATTGTCATCTTACTGTGAAAGAGGAGCAGCTCAGCGGGAAGGAGGGCTGTGTCTCCCCGAGCCATTTACCGGGACCTGCTTGCCACAGGGTGGCAAATGCCCTTCTGGCGGCAGGTGCCGCGGCACGGTGAGAGCTGCCACAGCTGGGAACTGGCCCCCAGTGTGGGTGTGAGAGGTGGGTAACTGAACAGCACTCTCGTCTTCAAAAGGGTTTGTGCTGTCTGCTTTATTTCTATATATTCACAGTCCTTACAGCTGGTGCTTGGGAGATCTTGGCGTCACCTCCTTCCCGAGGAGGAACAGAAAGCCAGGTAGCCTTTCTAGCCTTACACCCAAAGAATTCTTTTTAACAGCTTGTAATTCCTGGTGGTGTTTTTTTTTTATTATTATTTATTAATATTGGAGCTTTTTAGTTTCTTTTCCTTAATGAGGATAATGCAGAGGCAAATGATTCTTGAAGCTGTTTTCTGCAGATTAGAGTGAATGTATTTGTAGAGCTAGAATCTTATTTTTTAATATAAATCATTGTTTGAGGGGGGCGGGGGAAAGCAATCCAGTCAGACCTTTCAGGGTGAATGTGGATCTTTGTAACAGAGACTTTACTAATAAACTTGTAACTGATCACTCTCTTGTAACTGTTTCTGAAGGAAATGCATCTTCCTGAGCTCTTTTTTTTTTTTTTTTTCCCTACAACAGAGCAAAAACTAGCTTTTTCTTTTCATAAGCACATCTTTTTTTCACAGTATTTCTATTGCAGATCAAGAACTCTTTTGCTCTGTTGTAGGAAAAAAAACAACCCTAGCTTTTTCTTTTCACAAGCACATCTATTTTTTCCACAGTATTTCTCAGTATTTCTATTGCAGATCAAGAACCCAGTGTTTATGTCTGAAATACTCTCTGCTGACATCTACATAACTTTTCATGCCCTTCAGATTTAATTTTGTATAGAATAATGCATGGTATAATCTGTAGGTCCTCTGTTTTCAATTAAGCTGTATTAAGTAACTATGCTCTTCTTTCGTATCCCGTAGCAAAGTATCAATATCCAGATGGCAGCGTGCTGGGAGAAAATAGCTACAGGCTTGGCTGCTACTGTAAAAGCCAAGAACTAACATTTTAGCCTGTGTGATAAATAAAACCGAGGTTGCGACTCTTGGCGTATCGGAGTTGCACTAAATAACGCTACAGTGCTGTTTATTACTGGTTTCATTGGATAATATGCAGCTATAAAACCTGCTTGAAGCTTTTATTAAGAATACTCTGTCATTATAAAAAGGTGCCTACAACTTCTCTATGATATTAATGGTGCAAGAATTACTTTGTGCTGACTTCCCAGCTGTTGTCTCGGGAGAACCTTACCCTCTCCTGCCTCTGTAGGCATCAGGGTCCATGAATATCTCTTAGGAAAAGGACAGTTCTGGAAAGCCTGGGTTTCTAAAGCTGTTTTTAAGGTATTTTTTGCTCTTTGCTTTTTGTTAAGTTTATTTCGGTATTACATTTCTTGCTTCGGTTAAAATTTAGCTGATATTCTCTGTGGGATAAACTGTCCTACTGTGTCCCTACGTAAAACTTAGAGCGAGGTGACCCAGGCAGTTGTCTGAGGGGAGGCTGCAGAACGGCTGAGAGACTTCTGTGCTGGCTGAGGAGGTAATGGCAAGACGTGTTAGTAGGAGAGGGACTGGGAGTCTTGAATTTGGGGCTTGTTTTCTTGTTCAGTTTCTGGCACATCCCGTGACCTAGGTCTGTCGTGACCTCCGTGCCTCTGTTTACCTGACTGGTATCACCCTCTGCTTTTCTCAGAAATGTACAGATTTGAATCGGTGTCTGTAATCTATTAGACTGTTGTGCTTTTGAGCAAAAAGCAGGTTATTAATGCTATTGCGGATTCATTAGGTAAATGCCATTAACTTTCCATATTCCACCGATCCTTTATTTTCATAGGCCCCTGTTTATGGTGCCCCTCTCGGAAGATGCAGAATCGAGCACCGTCCAGTGGGGATGTGGCACTAGCATAGCGTCTGTGGGATTTAACAGGCACTAGATCAACGGGTGAAGAAACCTTTGCATTGTTCAGTCTGTAATCCTTGTCTGCAAGAGAAACCTGCTCTCTAAATTAGTGACAATTTCCTCGTTCTCCACATGTCCGTTTTTTGCCTTTACAGAATGCACCCAAGAGCAGAAGCTGTGAGGTCCACGATGGGGAAATCCAGCAGTCTGTCCTATCCTGTACCTGCCTGAGTACAGGAGGAGACCTCTTACAAAGCCAGAATGTGTCTGGGCTTGCAGCTCTTTTTAACCATATTAAGTCCTATTCAGAGTTAATGGTAAGTAATTTGTTTTGTGTATGTTATGATTCATTAAGTAAGGCGTTACTGTCGTGGCACTTTCCTTTGTGGTATTGGCTTCCATCTCTAACAAAAGGCAGAATTAATGTTTCCAGATACATCAGCTTTAGTCCTACTTCTGTTAAGAAAATCCTGTGGTGCCGATGACCAGCGTTGTAATAAGTATGCTCTTTTTTTTCTTTCTTTTTTGTCCTCTCCAGATGAGGTCAGTGAGACTGGTCCAAACAATGCTGAAGAAGGGAAGAACAGAGTTGGAAGGCAGGAGCTATTTCAAAGCAAGATTCTTCTTCTTTCCATAGCACGCCGTTTCCAGAACACAAGGCCTTTATAAACTTCATTAGGTAGAGTATTGATAGTAGTGTAATATCAGCAATATAGCATGATTTAATATTGCATGGCTTTATTCTTCAGTCATCATGTGGAGCTGCATTAAATAAATGAACATATAGTAGTTCCTTAAATGAACATCACATGGGTGAGAGCACTAAACTGAAAATTTAGAGGAACCAGAGGAAATACTGCTAGATATTTTTGAAGCCAGTGTCTTTTCTTTTTTCAGCTCTTTCATAACCTGTAGCTCTTTTGTTTCTTGAGAAAGATGCAATGAAGAAAAACACCTTTTTATTCAAGAAATTGAAGCTAGTTCAACTTCTTAACCAGAAAGACTTTGCAGTCCTCTTAGCTGTTACAGCATCTTAAAGCTTTGTCCAGCAGAAAATAGCACTCCTGGTGCTGACCTGTGAACTTTCCATACACATCTTTAGTGCTGCATGGTGTGCTGCTCACTCTTCTTGGGGTTTCCCTTATTGGGGAGCGGTTGCGAAACCTCTGCTGTAGCACAGCCCTCTGTGACCTCTTGCATCCAAGGATGGCATTTGTGAGTCTTTTTTCTGCCTGGAACTTGTGGGAGCTCCTTCCTGAGCCCTATAGTTCTCTGATAGTGCAAGAAAAGGTCTGGTAGTGTTGTATGGGAGATGTGACTGGCTTTATTTTTAACATTTATTAGGTGCCTTACAATGGAGGGGAAGAATCATGGCCTTCATTTTTACAAATAGGCAATCTGGCACATAGGTAGAATGGATCTCTTCTGTCTTCTGTGATTCTTGACCCACCTAATTAGGTGATTGTCAGGAGAAATAACAACCTGGCTCAGGGGAATGGCACTGGGCAAGATGACGACACGTTCAGTGCGGCGCACCGCTTCTCCCCCCAGAGCAGCTTCTCTCAAGCTGTGTCTTCCCTCTCTGAGTGTCTGCTGGCCAGTGAGGAGATTTAAAAGGGCTGCTGAGCCTGGGGCTGTCTCTCTATCGGGTAGCTTCGTTATAGATCCCATCCAGGGAAAAAGTGAGGTGCTGCAACTCATTTCTAGGAGCTGCTCTTGTTTTTAGCGATTTCTCGCCCTCTGCTTCCTCCCGCTGCCTCTCACAGCGGAGTGGCCTTTCCCCAGGATAAGCTGATTCACTTCACGGCTGGTATTTGCAGTTTTCCTGCACTTAGTCAGCCTCTGAGGCAGTAACTGGTTCTTCTGGGCTAAGACTTCAGTTTCTTTTTTAAAATAGTTTATTTTACTAAGAAAGAGAATCTGTCCAGCTGCTACAAACAATGGTGGTTTTGATGTGTATCAATAAAGAGTTAGGGATGTGTATTTTCCCTGTAGAAGATAAAGAGACTTAAAGCCTGCTTTAAAGGAAGGCAAACCTTGGAGAGGTTTACTTAGATGTACAATATGCCCTATTCTTTCATTTCTAAAAACAGTATTAAGGGATTTATATTTTTTTTTTTTTGGAAGAAAAGAGAAAATAATTTCATCTTTTTGATTGCGTTTTTTTTTTCCTTAGTCTCACAGTTGTGAGATGAATATTCAGAAATATGAGTTGGTGAGGTTAATGTGATTAAAATGAATATGTGATAACAGGCTCTGCACATTAAAGATTAAGAGCTCAAATTATAGACTCTGGAGTGAAACACTCCATGAGCGTTTGCGAATTTTGTTTGTGCAAGGAACGCAGGCTTAGGCCCACAGTTGCAGTTGCACAATTCCATCCTCTCTGCTGCTTTTTTTGCCGACTGATCCTCACGGAAGTCTCTGGAACGCCGTGGTGTCAGGGTGAAAATGTAGTCTGGGGTGAGGCAGGGGGACAAACGGGGGAATAATTTCAGCCCAAGCTTTAGTGTTACTCTATAAAAATAGATCAGTTTTACACAAATTATTCACATTTACAAAGATCAGTTTATAGCATTTTGACTGCACAGTAGTTAATTCTTTATGTATAAATTGATCCTTTATACAAATGTAATTCCATATACAAGAGTTAATCTCTTTGAGTGCGAGTGAGAAATACATTATCAATTAATTTGTGTAGGTTATGACTTTCTTTCCCCCGTACTCTGCAGTGGTTACCCACGCTAAAGTTGAGTCAGTGTGTGCTTAATGAAAATTAGATGTGAAATTTAATATGTAGAGGACAAAGAAGCATTGAAATCCTTATTGCTCTTAGAAAGACAAAGATACCTCAGACAATTCTCCTTTTTTAATCTCTTAAGAATTTGATGCGTAATTCTCTTATGAGCAATTTGCAGTGAATGAAATGGAAATATTTTTAGAAATAGTACCAGGTATTATTGCTCACCTTTTGTGAAGCCTAGTTTTGTTTTAAAATGGTGCGCGAGAGGCTGCTTTATAGACAAATCTTCCATTGAGAAAGAAAAGTGTCTCGGACTTCTATGGAGAGACAAGCCTAGCTGTTCTATCTCTGCAATTTGCTAATGTTGCAACCATTTAAATTAAGTGTTTGTTTACATAACAGCAGTGGCATTTCTCCTCCTCTTCCTCGCGGTTTTGTCCAACTAGATGTTATGAGTGGCAGTTGCAGTGACTGCTAAGTGTTTAAATGATGACACCATTATGTGAAGTGATTTTGAAATGAGAGATTCCAGCCAAGAATTACATCTGCTCTCATCTCCTTCAAATCATACTCTCTGGCTGTGCAGATTATGATTGATTTGTTTGTGACAGATTGCAGGAAACAGTCATTGATTTTTCAATATTTTACCTTAAAATTATTTACAGTTGTAACCAAGGGGAGGTATTTCCATGGGCTGTCAGCCCCTGAAAGACTGGGATAATATTCCCTGCTCCCTGACAAGACAAATTACCCGTAATGAGTGCAGTAGCTGAAGGGTATACTTTTATTTTAAAATATGTCAATAACCCCAGTGACTAAACGAATATTGATTCAGCATAATGAAGCCTGAGTAATGTGAAAATGAGCTCTTCAAGGAGCATGGTAAAGACTTTCTTTTTAGCTTGTAGCAAGAAGCTTTTCATTCTTTACTGTTAGGTAGTTGAAATGTGCAGTCAGTCTTAAACAAGTCATCCTTAAACAGCAGGAATGTGGAATAATGCAACAAAAGAATTTGGCTTTTTTTTTTTTTCTATTTGGATATTTTTTTTCCCCAAGTTCTTTTTTCTTCAATGAGTTTCAGCAAATCAGACATTTAAAGAGAAAAATGCGTGTTATCCAGGGAAGAGATAGAATTACTATTGGTGTTAATGTCTTTTGCGATAATATTCTTCAGCCAGCCTAATGGCATTTTTAAAGTGGATTCTGCATATATGGGCATGGAAATGTATCTAAATAAACTGTAGATTTAATTTCATATTATTGACTTCTTGGACATATTGATGTGTGTTCTATGTGATGGGTCTAATATTCATGTCCTTTAACAATTTAGAATAGCCGGTTTATGAGAACCTAGAAATACTGTGTTATAAAACTTAGTTACCATAGTGCACATTTTTCTTTCTGGTGCCTTGTAACACTGCGTGTTTCTTACCAAATGAGAATTTTCAAGCAGTAATTCATTTAAATTACAGTAATTTATGCAGTGCCATAGGTGTGGTGTGGAAAAGCATCTAATAGATTAATACGGATGTACTTGAGTTGTTCAGGGTAAGGATTAGATTAAAGACCGTGTTGAGGTACAATTTTTTTAACATTAAAAATATCGAACGCAAAAAAAAAGTTATCATCTGAAAGGATCAATTTGTCATTTGTATTCAAGAGCATTGTGCAATATTGGGAAGGCTGGGTATCAGTAGCTGTGTAATCCAGGCATAGGCAAAGAAGATATTTTCTTGAGGTGTTTGGGTATGTGCCAGCTAGAAATAATGTCATAGCCAGAAGCATTCAGTGAGCGTGTTTGGGCATGAAGACAACTTTCCTTATTTTCTGAGCACTGACTTCAATTACATCCAACTGCCTTGTGAACAACCTTCAGAAGGATGTTTTCCTACCAGCACACAGGTGATTTTTCCAAATGTCATTCCTTTAGTACAGCTAGAAAGTATTTCAGGAGGCACTTGAGAACCTGTGGCATTGAGAGTTAAATGGCAACCTTGGAATGTGAGATATGTTCCTGTTTTTAATTTGTTAATTTTCAGAAAAAAAGCAATGTGAGGTACACTTCAGCAGGTTAAAACGGAAGTTTTGAGAGGGTTTGTGCATAACACCTGGGGTGTGCAAAATATTGGAGAATCATTAATGGCAAAAGAGTAATAACCTCAAATATATGGCAGTGACAACTGGAGAGTTTGGGACTGCTGGAAATGAAGGTTCAAAGGGTAACATGTAAGTGCTCAGAGGTATTTTACACACCCCAAATTCTCTGCCTGTTCTCTTCGTTTCTGTACCTTTTGTTTGTTTGACCAACAGCAGGAGATGGGTGGGGAAGGTCCTCTTTTGGTAGCTTTCTCACAGTAGCGAGGAAGAGGGAGACTCTTCAGGGCTGGGTGCCAGTTCTGATGCAGACTGAAGGGAAAATAAATGTTTTAACTACATCTCCTTTTCCTGAACAACACGGCGTGAGCTCAGTGGTACAAAATTGAACAAACCTAAAAGCTAAACCAAGGTTTAGCTTTGCAAGCCATTGGCTCGTTTCACTTGCAAGACAGGTAATATCTCTTGCCTTGCTGCCTTTCCCAAAGAAGAGTTTGCTTATTAAATACACTCTCCTGGCATTCTGCTTCAGGCCTGAACTGTGAGCTTGGCCCTTACGGTACATTCTCAGCTGCAGGAAGGTGACAAATGGCTTGCAAGCTTGGTGGGTGATCCCGGAGATTTCTGGTGATGGTACCTTGGAGGCTCTTCAATTTATTCACCCATCTCCTTTCAGTGTTAGAACTGCTACAGTTGCTGGTCTGCTTTCAGGTGACTATGGAGGAGAGAAAAAAAAAAAAAAACAAGCCACAAAACAACCAACCACTCCAAATCATTCATCAGTTAAAAGTTCTCGAGGCATTTGGCACCTCCTAGGAGCAGAACATAAACCCTATTGCTGTCCAGTTAGGAAAAAGTAAAAGCAGAAAACACTGTGAAATGAAGGTCATGGGTAAGAACAGAGCAATCTTCTTTGTGGTGAAGAAGAGGCTGTTGGTAAATCATGTTATATGGGCTAATGTTTAGGGGTCGTATGTCCCTCAACACTTGGGGACTTGCAAATTTTGACCCTTTTAAGTTCATTTCAGGCCTGACATGAAGACAGCGTCTTAGTATGTAGGGGGAAGGTGGTGCAATGTTAATGGTGTGGGTGTTTTTGGGTAACAGTTCAGATCTTTATACCTGCTTAATTGTCGGATTCCACTATGAATAAGGTGACAACCCAAACCAATGGTTGATCTTTTTTTTTTTTCCTATTTATTCCACCTCCATGTTCTCTGCTCTACAGATAAAATATTAACTTGTTTTAGTTGATGGAAGGGCTGTAGGAGGGGGGAGGGCATGTAAATGTAGGGGATGGAAATAGTGCTTGCTGGCTGAGCCTTCCCTTCCTCAATTTGTTTGCTTGAAATCTAAGAACTAATATGTGATGGAACCTGAATCGGAGCGGTCTGTAAGTGGGCAGACAGCACTATGCAGAATTTGCTAATCTAAATGTCATGGTTAGTTGAAACCAATTCTTTGTGCCCTGAGCTACACATGTTGAAGCTGATTGTTCTTTTTGTTTCAATTTATGAACAAATAATTGCTTTTATCAAAAGCAATTCCATATATGCAGAATATCCACATTTTCTTGGAATGCCCATATTACGTACCGAAAGCTTTCAGTAACTTGAGTGTTGGTAGGATTGCAGAGTCCATGGTATGGTGGCATATGGTTAATGGTGAACTGTTAGAGGAAGATAACCCTAAAAAAACACGAGGAGGATCCAAAACTCTTTGAAAGTCTTGCCTAACTGCAATGGTTAAGAAGGCATAGCTGCCTTAATGCACGGGTGTTGAAATCTGTGTCTGGAATTATGGAAACAAGTTGAGAAACATGAGCTGAATTGCTTGTTGATTATTTTCCTTTGTAAATGCTGGGAAAAGATGTATTATGCTTTGCTGCAGCCTTTTAAGGATTTGTTTTGTTTTGTTAACTTATCTTTTAATATGAAGTGTCATTCCCAAAATGAAGTAATGTCCTTGAGCTGGTGGCAACAGCTGGAGTTGCAGAATTCATAAATAATTCAGAGGGGGATAAAGGGTAGGGGATTTTTTTTTTTTGTCATTTGAATCTTTATTATGTGCACGCATTTCATTTTAGATATGGCATCATTTGAATTCATTCGGTATGATGATTGCACTGACCTGTCATATTTATTTTGATGTCCCTTCGAAGGACCATATGCTCTGTCCTCGGCATGAAACAGGATGCAAGTTGCTAACCAAAAAGGCAGCTATGTTCCTGTAGGGCTGGAGACCCTCACTTCCAGTTGTCACTTCAGCTGTGGTGCAGTAGAAGACAGGGTAGCTGTTAGGTCAGTGCAGTGACTAAATGCCAGCCTAGTGCAGCCAAAGGTGGAAAAAAGGGCAAAACCCGTTTTCTCTCAGAGCATGTGGCATTAAAAACTCAGCTGTCACCGAGGGCCAGTTGGTGTGAGGGACCTGGCACATGGAAGATGGGAAAGATTACAGCCAGCTAGAAATCTGCCAAGGTGGAGGTGGAGTTGTGCCACGGTGGCTTTAATGTGGGAATGCAATTAATTACTTTGCATGTGTGAAGTGGGGTTGCCATGCACACAGCCTTCCGGGGATGCACAGGAGTTGGTGTGGTTGTGCAAGGCTCAGGGTGTTTTCTTTGACCATCCATGCCCTCCTTTACTCTGAAGAAGCTGCTTCCTCGGCCAAGCAAGGCCAAGGAAGAAATTGGCTAAGAAATTGAGATGGTCTTGGGGAAAACACACTGCCATAGTTTCCTTCTTCACTCATTCTATTGTAACCATTGCATCCTGTCCTTCCCTTATTTCTACAGTGTGTTTCACTGGACGAGTGGTATATTTTCCAGAAGTCACAGAGAAATCTACCCGTTTCAGGTTGAACCATGTCCCATAAGTAATGACCTGCACGATAAAAAGCAATGTCTGATTCCTGGTGGCAGTTCATAGTTGGTGGGTAACAGGACCTGGTCAGTGTTACCTTTGTAAGCACTATTAATGGGATGGGATGAAGGCACTACAGTATTTTCAGGTGTAACTGCAACTGAGGGGTGATTTATATGAAGTAGATGGTCCATGGTGCTCGTGCCAGTGGCAGAAGGAAGCCAATTAAGTGCAGGTTAGTGAAATGCATAACTAGAAGCTGTGAACGTGAATGATAACTGTGTGCAAAATTGTTTCTCTTCTAGATCCTGCCATCAATGACTGAGCCTCCCTGAAATCTTCTTATCAGTTACTGCCGAGATGAGAAGGATAACAGGAAGGAGTGCTTAAGTGGTTTTAATGACAGTTAATTTCATCTATTTATCAAATGACGCGTTGTTTTTTCCTCAAAACTTGATTGTCATGACAAGATGCTTTTGGAAGTCATCTTTGTAAAATAAAACTGACAATGTTTAGGCTACAAAGAGCTTATTGTATCTTTCTGTGCAATGTTGTCATCATGGTAAACCGCTGGAAAGTCTTTATTTTTGAAATACTTTAACTTGCATACTTCATTCATTTATTTGAATGTCTGTTGAATGCCATGTCAAAAGTTTCTTTTATTCAATGGAGTAGTTATTCTTACAATGCTCAATTTGTTATTGTCTAAATTACTGTTGCCTTAGCCTCCTGCAAAAAATGTTTCTTTTTAGTAATTCTTAAACAAATAAGGAATGAATGAAGTTTTGTCCTTTTCGTGTTTTGATTGGCATATTTTTCTTTTCAGTGAAAGCATCTTCAGTGTTCAGAATGACAGTATTACAAAGAAAGGTACTTCTGCTCCCCCTCCCTTTTTTTAACAGAAAATGTCTTTTATGCTATGATTTTTTTAATATGTACACTGCCAAGACGCAATTACTGGAAAGAGAGACAGAAGCTGTTGGGAATGTCATGTTATGCCAAATTAAGAATTATTAGCTCTTACTTTCTCTACAATCTCTTCAACTAGAACTCGACCTATCGCGTCTGGCTTATACTTTGACTCTAGTGGAACTAATGTGTCCTTGGAGTAGCATTTTAGAGCAACTTCAGATTCTTGGGTTTTTTTTCACAAGTCTGCTTTAAACTGCTGGGATTAAGTTCAGAGAAGGGGAGAGATACAGCCTCCTTTGTCAGCAGCTGTGCTGGTTAAAGAAGGAGGCTTCATGCCCACTTGCTCCCATGCTCTCTCCCGGAGGTTATTGCTCCTCCTGGGGAAGCAAACTGAGCTCTTTCCCTGAGCACACCCAGGCTTATTTCAGCCCGAGTTAATCACCTTATCAAATTTTAGTTAACTAGCACCCTAGGTCGTTTTGATGAAAGGTTGGGGAATGCACACGCAGTGTATCTGGGAGGGTGGTGTGTTGACAGGAGGGTTGTTGGGGAGCTGGTGGCGGTGGTGTATTTTCAACAGGGGCAGTTAACATCTCTAAGATACGGTAAAAACTGGACATGTTAGAAAGCTCTGCAGTGCTGCCATGTATCATACTCACACCTTGGGGACATGCTGTATAATATTAAATAAATCTGTGCTCTTTGACTTATTCCTTGTGCGTGCCAGTGGGAGTGGAGAGAGATGATGTGAGTGTGTGTAGGAGACAGGCCACCTCTTTCAGGTGTATCTGCTCAAGGTGTATGAATGGTTCAAATGTTTGCGTTATCTAGAGGACACACTGTCCTGCTTTACTTGTCGGTTGCCTGAACCAACACATACTTCAGATGAGTTGGTTTTGACACGTGGCACCCAGAGTTGCCCTTACCAAAGAGGGGAGAACACCTCCAGCAGAAGTCACCCCATCCACTGCTGCTTCTCCACCTGACAGTGTATCAGTGGATGTCAGAGTCTGGTGAGATGTCCACGCTTCTGACGTTCCCTGTGCCAAAGTTAGAAGGGTACAGATGATCTCTGGCACTGGAAGGCGTACTGGGTAAGAACAGGGCACTAAACAGCTCCTTCAGCCCTGACCCTTCTTGCGAGAAGGCGGTGGTGGAGTGTGGGTGCTGTCCCACAGGTGGCTTGGGCACACAAAGAACAAGAGGCTTTCTGGTGCATGGGAAACCCTAGAAGAGCTCTTCTGGGGGCACAGAGGGGTGAAGAGAGCTGGGTTCAGCCACAGAAAGGACCAAGCCTCCAGCTCAACTGGCATTGCACCCAGTTTCTGTTAACTGGCCCTGTGCTAAAGAACAAGGATCTGTGTCGTGACCTCTCTCATGTGCCACACGCAAGGGAGGAAAATAAAGTACTGTGTCTGGAAAGGAGCTGGTGTGTGAGGGGAAGGGGCTGGTTTATCCTCAGCAGCACTACCCTATGCTTCCTTCAGACCAGGGCCTGCATCTGCTGCTCCCCCAACTCTGGGTCTGCAAAACATGACGAGATTTGGGAACGGGC
>JAOTQQ010000063.1:27929482-27948433 GCA_026546715.1 Gallinago undulata
CCCTCAGCCTCTCCTCACAAGACTTGTGCTCCAGACCCCTCACCAGCTTCGTTGCCCTTCTCTGGACCCGCTCCAGCCCCTCAATGGCTTTCTTGTGGTAGGGAGCCCTACCCTGCTCGGCTCCTCCCAGTCCTAGGCTGTGGTGAGGCTCCAGTAGTACTGGGACGGATCCGGATGGATGTGTCTCTCGCAGATAACGCAGCCCGTGGTAGGGTGGGCACCTCTTGCTGCTCTCCCTTACCACGTTGCAGTGTGGTTTGCCCCCACCTCTCCCCCCTTCTCTTGCTGGAGCCCTCAGCAACCTCGTTCCCCAGTGAGACAGCCTCACCTGGGCTCCGGAGTCTTCCTCGTGTCGGGAGGTCTTGGCACTGAAACGAAGGGAGCAAATGCTTTTTCAGTCTCTTCCACTCAAAATGCAGAATGGTTACATTGAAATTAAGAGCGTCATAAATTAGGGTTTTTTTTTTTCTCCTTCAGTCCCAAGGGAGGAAAGAAATCTGAAAATCTGCTAAATTCTTCCTCCGCCCTCCCAAAAAAAAACCCAAAAAACACACATGCATAGATGATCCTTAAAAAAAGAAGGTTTCCCAGACTCCATTTACCTTGACAGCTGTCATTGGGCCCTTGTAGTTGTCACACCAGTGTGTACTTTTTCATGAATTGCCGGCACCAGTGGTTTGGTTTGGGTTTTGGGGATTTTTTGTGGGTTTTTTTGTCTCTTTTATCGGTCACCAGCCCACCAGCCTGGCCATTCCTAATGGCTTCTGGCAGCTCTTTGGGGAGATCAGTGCCATTGAATCCTGCCCCACCAGGATAAATAAATAATAAAGAAATAAATAAACCTGCTGGTTACTTCCCGTGCCTTTTTCTGTAAATTTTGGGTGGGAATGAGAATGGCTTAACCTTGTACCAGTGAGCTGGGGGGGCAGCTCCCCCCGCCAGCCCTCCTGCTCCGGCTCCTCCGCTAAATAACACGTAGACACCCCGCTTTGAAGTCCTTGTGTATGATAGTTAATTAGACAACATTTAATTTGGCTTAACATTTGTGTCAGTTTTCGTGGAAGGGAGCCTCCGTAATTAGGGAATGCAGATCAGGTTTCTGTCAGACTTATAACCTCTCACTCTCATTTAGTGCTCGCTCCTCCGGCGCCGTGTCACACGGGGGGGGGGGGGAACAGGATTTCTTCCACCCCCCCACCCCCCCCCAAGTCTTTTCCGCTTGACTAGTGAGAAAGTTGCCCGTGTTACACGACTGACAGCAAACGGGACGGCTCACGGAGACGTGAGGGCACACGGATTGCTGGGCTTCGGGTTCCACGATGGGAATCGGTGTCAATAGCACCTTTACACAAACCTGGGAATTGGGTTTAAACCTCTCCCTGGACCTAAGGCACCCAGAGCAGGCTCTTGAGGTGCTTTTAGGTAGGAATCCACGCTGAGAACAACTGATGGAATTAACGTCTTGTAATTAGGAAGGCGTTTTCTAGTATGTCTCAATAGGGCTTTAAGGCAAGGGTGCTTTCTGTCTGAAAACGCTTCTGTCTGGTTTGATTAAAAATAAGGTGCTGTTTGTTGCAGGTTTTTAGGTGTGACATTAAGTCCATACACAGAAGCACATTCTACTTTTGACATTTAGAACAAAAAAAATGTGGCCTAGGGTTTTGGCATTTGAAAAATTAATACATTACCCACTAAAGCCTCCCTGATGATGCTTTGTCCTAAAGTTACACTCGAAAGCAAAGGTGTACCTCTTACCTGACTGTCTGTGGTGAGGCCAAGACATTTCTTTAAAGATAAAAGATCCAAATGTAGCACAGTTCTAATCAATATTTTCCTTTTCTTAAGTATCCCTGCTTCGTTGTTTTATTTTATTTTTTTTAACTTCAGAGTGAGGAAAGACAGAAACCTTTTGGTAGCAACCCATCCCTAGTTTGTCCTCAATTCCTCGGGAAGCTTCTCCTTCAGAGTGGTAGTTCCCCGCCGTCTTCAGCTCAACCTTTTGGATCCAGAGCTGAGGGAGGACTTTTGTGACCAGAGCTTGCCAGTTCAGAACTTGCCACATCAGTTAATTAGCAAAAGAGGATATCAACAGAGGTATTTTTGGACCCAGCTATTCGTTACAGGTCTAAACTTCAACTGGTTTCAAGGAGTTAAGCATAGTTCTGTGCTCTGCTCCAAGACTTGATGTTTTCCTGTCTCTGCTGACCCAAAAAAAGGGCAGTTTCTGTATATCCACGTATATACCCAGTAGGACAGAGAGATACTCTTCTGTTTGAAAAAATAATCTAATACCAGGTATGAAAATTGACTTTAGGAAGAGGATTGAACCCGTGAAGATTCTGAATGTCATCATGGGATCCAAGGTCCAGAAAGAAGCTTGATCTCCTAGGCTTCTACCATGAATATCTGGTGCCCTGTAACACTTTCCCTACTGCTGGTGACAATGACAATCTATTTATTTCATTACAAACCATTGAGTATTTTAAGCTGCTGATAAGTAGCAATGGCTGCTTCAGTTGCCACTCTAGCACTAATTTGGTTTCATGTAGTTTTAAGTGGACCGAAATGTTTCCATCTGTAATATTTCTGTCCTGTTCTTCCTGCAAACAAGAAAGATAAGTGCTGATCGACTTGATAGATAAAACAAACATAACTAAGGTGGATCATTTAGATAACTAACATTTACCATCATTGCATATTCCCATATTCCTGGAGTGCAAGGCGGCTTTCCTCAACTATAAAAAGAAAGTGTATTGCTTGGTTGCAGAAACCTGAGCTATATTTTTTGCCATAAGGATTATCATGGGCCTGTACAAGGCAAGAGTTTATGTCTGTAAAAAGCCCTGTTGCCACATTTTCTGGTAAAACCTGACTATGCAATTTGGCAGTGGAACATCACCTGTATTTTCAGTCAGGTGACAATGCTTCTTCCTACGAGCTTTTATTTACTCATTTACTTATTGTCAGAAGACAATGCTTCTTCCTACAAGCTTTTACTTACTCATGGCCTTTCTCTGCCCCAGCTACAATGTGGCTGTGGCACATGGTGGGACCTGAACTGGAGCTGTTTCTGAGAAGCTGAGCTGGCCCTGCAACTTGCGTGCTGCTCCTTGGAATTTGTGACAGAGGCATTTGGGCATCTGCAGCGTCCCGAGGAAACACTGGATGGATCTAATCTGAGTTTATGCTCCTTTTGTGGGTCACGATGTGACGTAATTGCAAGTTGCACCATGAAAATCTGTCGTAGATCGATGGTACCTAGTGTTCAGATTTTAATCAGCACGGCTGCTCTCTGAGCAGTATCCTCGATGCTCGTGTAAAGGAGTGAACATCTACACCTTGCTAATTTACTGTGATGGAGGGGGAGCTCACTCACTGGGCTGTGGCCACGAGCTTTGTGCCCATTTGGGGTTATTCTGCCGTTCCCAAAGAGCTGAACTCTCCCCAAATGCAGACATCAGTTTTGGTCTCTGTGAAGGAACAGTAATCCTCATGGCTTTACTGGGGTACAGAGCTGACCAGTGTAAATCTGCTACACAGATTTATTAAGTGAAACTCTAGACTTATATGTGGTCATTCTTGTCTTTTCTGTAAGTCCTTGAGACCATGCTTTGCATGGAAATCAACATTATGTCATTTTAGTCACAGAACATTTCCCTTTTGTAGTAAATTATGTCCTGTGTCATTTGGAAAGCCATGCTCTGCCAATTTTTTGGAGGGGAAAAAAGCAAGAAAAGAAATGTCAAGTTACTTTATTTAGTCATAAGCCAGCAGGAGAAACAATTAGAGTAATAATTGTAATGAAATAATTTCTCTTTATAATCAAGCGTTGAACTAGAGGGCCGCATAGCGTATATCTGTGGACTGCATTAAAAAAGAAAAAGGGATGTATTTTCTCACACATCCAGCAATAACTGCTGTCAGGCTGCAGAGGGGATGGACGCTGCGTGCTCGGGATGAGGAGCCTCCCAACGCCAAAACTGGGAGTTCAGTGGGAGAAGGAACACCAAAAGTGTGGGAAATGAGGGCGTTTCATAACACTGCCCCGAGCTTGAATTACTGGGATGCGTAACGCCTCGTGTTTGGGTATAAACACCGGGCTAATAGGATGGGTTTAACTGTAGTGCCTTTGGGTGACACCCCTCCTCGACACCCCGGCCCGTTTCCCTGCTGGACCCCGTTGTCACCCTGAGCAGCAGCCTGTCCCTGCTGTCCGGGGGGGGGCAGAGAAACCCCTGCAACACCCCGACTCTGGGGAGCGTAGCCAGAGCCTCCTGGTAGTCGTGAGCACGTTCAAAAGATTCCTCCCCTTGCTGAGACTTGCTTGTTTATTCGATGTGTGGGTTTCCCCCCACCACTCCCCCCCCTTTTTTTTTTTTTATTTTAATAAAGGATTTCTCCGTAGAAATAGATGAATGTTGCTGTAATAATTTTGTTTTTGCAGAGTCCTTTCCCCGAGAAAGACACCGTACAAGCTTTGAGACGTTAGACTCTCCGGCATCGAACACGCTTAGGATCCCTTACGGATCAAATAGAGCTCGTGGCAAAGCTAGAGAAGTCAGTGTCCTGTTGAAAGGCCCTTTATGTCTTGTCTTTTCTTTGTTCAACGGGGAACAAAGTTTGTCATCCTGAGACACCAGACCTTTGAGGAGGCTCAGGTAACCTCTGAGAGCGCGCACGGTGCTGACAAAGGGTCCCTGTCAGCCTTTGTAGAAGGCGTTGAGACTTCAGTCAGCCTTGACTTTCCAGAAGACGAGGAGCGTGTTGGGGAAGTGCTAGACTGTGGTTCTTGGGATCTATCGGCTCATGGAGGAACAGAAGAAGCTCAGCATGAAGATGAAAAGATGACAGCAGCAGCAGCAAGCATCCCAGAAGTTGTGATCACACAGGCAGATGAGGTGGGTGATAGACAATGCTTGATATAAAATTCCTTTTCATCTTATCTGATTTGTATTCTTGGCTGTG
The DNA here is from genome assembly GCA_026546715.1 of Gallinago undulata. Classification (NCBI taxonomy): domain Eukaryota; kingdom Metazoa; phylum Chordata; class Aves; order Charadriiformes; family Scolopacidae; genus Gallinago; species Gallinago undulata. The sequence continues at coordinate 27,934,448 of JAOTQQ010000063.1, forward strand.
ATCAGAAATACGGCTTGTTGTTTCTAATTAATTCTTTAATTTTCTTTTATTTATATTTTGAATTTAGCAAAATTCTATTTCATGTTGGAAACATTCTCCATCTAACCCAAAATGCATTAAAAAAGCTATTTCCTTTAATCAGCGGGATTTTTAATCTTATTATATGCTCCTCAAAAATGAATATTTCTTTGTATTGTATAGTACACATTTACATAAATTAGCGTTATCCTTGGTTATTTTGCCAACCATAATTTATATGCTTTTTAGTTTTATCGTAGAATAAAATCTTGCCTCTGATATTCTGGGACCATTTTTAGCATCATAGCAAATTACCTTGGGAGGAACTATTACACAGTCAGTGAACTACCCTACTTGAGCTTAAAAAAAGAAACTAAAATGTGTCTCGGATGCGCAGCTTCTACCAGTGAATCCAGTCTGTCTCTTTTCCTGTATCCTGTAAGTCAACGTTTGCAGGCTTTTGAAAACTGCAAATTTCTAAAAATTCCTGGAAAAAATCACCTGAAAAATAGATTTCTTTTTTTAAATGTTTAGTTCTTTGGACAAATCCAGAATTCTTTACCTCATTTAATTTTTTATTATTTTTTTTTTAAGCATTAAGATTAGTTTCTCATCTTGCCGGGTTTGTTTGTTTATATATCGTTTCTACAGAAGGTTGATTTCAAATATTGAGTTCAGAAATGTTGACAAAACATTCGTCAAGAATTTCTTTGAAGTAATATTGCAAGTACCTAATCTTACGAGGTCCTGCTAAACGGGGCTCTTGTCTCTGGGACAGATGGAGGCCCTATGTCCAAACGAATTGCAGGAGCTCTCTAGTTCACTACCATAAACTTGAAATAGAAAAATATCATGAAAAAGTTTGCTACAGCTTCCTCTCTTTGGATGACTTCCCTTTCTTTGCTGTATAATTCTGTGGGTGTTTGGAACAAGAAGTACCTTAGCTGTTACTGACTCTGTGCCCTGTGCTATTGGCTTCCCTTTAGATGGGAGGAGAGAGTGACTGTGATTGCCTCACATTCCCAGGATGCTTCTCTCCAAGGTTAACATTAGGTGGGAATCTGCTGATTCCCACTGGAATAGCCATTTAAGTTTATGGGGCCTTTGAGTGAATTGGTGGCAATATCCCCAACGATAAAGTTATCAGGTTCTGGGCAATTAGCTTGTTTGACCAAGTCAGTGAAAGTTTGTTGCTTTCCTTAGCACCTGGTGGCAGCCGAGTCATGGATGACAGACTGGTTTGAGTGGCGTCCAGTAGGTGATTAAGGAAAGCAACTAGAATATCTGATGAAGTTCCTAACGGGCTGAATTTGGGGTGTCGCTGGCGTCCAGGTACAGCTAGAGAGAGCACTCGTCGCAGTTGTCGGTGTAAGACTTATCGTTTATTGGTGCACAGATCAAAATAGAGACCGAATTCCAGGGTTCTTCCTAAAGATGTAGAAGTTTGTGTTGCTTCGTGCTGGCCACATGAAGTCCTTCAGGGCTCCTGGTGACTGTTGGGTGCACCCATAGTAAGACCAAGAAAGAGTTTGTAGACTGTAAGACAACAAAAGCCCATGGAAAACATTACAGGACAGTTCCCAAAGCCATCTACCGTCTCACAGTTGCATCACTTTCCCTTGCTTTTATTAAAAGTCTCTTGTTCCCCAGAGACTTCCCGTGGGGAAACCACGGGCTGTAGATCCTACGGTGCCTGTAGCTGAGGAGCTTAATGTGAGGGTGCATCGTGCAGTCAGGGGCTCCTAAATTTCTAGCACTGCTTTTCCTCCTCAGGCGTACTGATAGGCAGGATGCTGTTCATCAGTAGCTTTTATCCAGGACATAGTGATCAATGATGATGGTGCTTCCTATTTTTAAAAGAAAATACAGATTTGCATGTAAGTTATCCAGATTCTTCTGTAGACATAAACGAGAGCGTTCCTAGTTAGTAGGGATGGATATTTACTGTAACATGCTTTCAGAGGAGCATGTCTGCTTTCAAAGCCGGGGGAGGGGGAGGATGCACATCTCAAACTTCTCTTAGAATGGATTCAAGTGCTGATGGTGGCTGCTTTCTGCTTAAACAGTCCTCGGCACAGGAAGGGTATGGACCTGTTGGAATGGGTCCGGGGGAGGGCCACTAAAATAATCAGAGGGCTGGAGCACCTCTCCTATGAGGACATGCTGAGAGAGTTGGGGTTGTTCAGCCTGGAGAAGGGAAGACTCCAGGGCCTACAGGAGAGATGGGGAGGGACTCTATCAGGGAGTGGAGCCATAGGATGAGACGTAATGGTTTTAAATGGAAAGAGGGGAGATTTAAATCAGATATTAGGAAGAAATTCTTTGCTGTGAGGGTGGTGAGGCACTGGAACGGGTTGTCCAGAGAAGCTGTGGCTGCCCCATCCCTGGAGGGGTTCAAGACCAGGCTGGATGGGGCTTGGAGCAACCTGGTGTGGTGGGAGGTGTCCCTGCCCAGGGCAGGGGGTTGGAACTCGATGATCTTTAAGGTCCCCTCCACCTCTAACCATTCTATGATTCTGTGAAACCAATGTGTAAAATAAATAAGTCTGACATTGGTGTTGCATTTTAAAAGGGACTGGATGTATTTCTGCTTTTAAAAGTCTTTACGTTTTGAATTGAACTTACACCTTATGTCAGTCATGCCAGTTTTCTGACTTCTATCTCATGGTATCTCCATGTCCCCACCTGCACATGTGTGGCTCTGCAGCTCAGCATGGGACTGAAAAAAGTCATTCCTAGGAACAGGCTGCAGAAACAACAGCTCAAAAGGGAATAGTAGTCTAAATAGGAGTCAAAGTACTGGTATAGGCAGTCAAAAACAACTTTGGTTTTTTATGTGACCACTAGCGTTATTTAAAGATGGCAAAGATCCTTGATATGTTATCATTTTTACTCCTATTGTGGTGGAACTCTGTGATTATACGTATTTCAGCATCTTCTTTTCATGTCTCCCTACGTCTTTGTAACTGTTGGGCAGGTCAGTACATGAGATGCCTCCTTTTATGTGTGCTAGATGTTGTAGATTTTTTGAGGGAGGGAATAATTAAATTACTGTTTCAAAGGAGTTCTCCGCCACACTAATAAATTACCTGTAACCTTATGAAAGTAGTTGCTTGTACTCTGAAATTACTAAATAACTGTTGTATAATCTCAGCATTACGATAAATCATAATTCCTCCTGGATGGGGTGCAATGTGTCTGACTCCTGATGCCTGGCAGTGGTAAATACCGTACTTGTGCAGACTTGGGGGAGGGCACAGGAAAATAGATGCAATTCCTGCTGTTGCACATTCTGGGTGTCCACGCTGTGCCTGTGCTCCCGGTGTACCCAATGATGCAGCAGCAGCATCTAAAGGGTGTTGGATGGAGACAAACAGCAGCATCTTCTAGCTACCTAGAAGATTTTGTTAGCTTTTTGAAGTCCTTTTTTGTCTCGTTTGACTGGTCCCGCAGAGTAGACTTGGCAGCACTCGGGTCCTCTGCAAGAGTCCTTTTTTTGCTCCCCCTCTCTATTTGCACATGAAGGAGGATGGGTCAGGTTCTGCTGGTGGCAGAGCTGGCACGAAGCAGCGCAGCCTCGGTGCTCTCTGCCATTCCTCAGGTCCCTCCACGAGTCCTCGGAGGCAGAGCTGCTCCGACAAAGGCAGGTGACTGCGTGTGACGCTGTGGCATGATGTGTGCCTTCGTACAGGAGACTCCCAGCCTTTCTGAGACCTCTCTCTGCTCCCAGGGTGTAGAGCCATGTCGTGAAGGGAGAGGAGAATACAAGAGGTTTCAGTCCTGCAGCTCAAATACTTGTGCCCCTGCTAAAATTTTTCCTTCTAATGGAGTTCAGCCTTTCTTTTTCGTACCGTTGGATCAATGAAATGCTCCCAGATAAGCTCCGATGGCTGGGTTTTATTACAGCCTTAAGCAACAATTTGATTTTGCTTTGGAAATGCATCTGATACGACCATTTGCTCCTGGGATCACCAGGAGGACTTTCACCTTCCCTTCTACGAGTGGCTGCTCCTGATCCTTGGTGACTGGCAACCGTGTGCGTGTCCTAGAGGAGCCAGAAACCGGTGGCCGGCCCAGCCTGAATCAAGTATTTCTAGCAAAATTTACAGGCTTTACATAGATTTAATTACACCATCTGTTAAAGAGCCTATGTTTTGGGAGATGGTTGGGGAAAAAAAGTCTCCAGGTAAAAAAATATTTCGTGAACAACTGCTTAGTGACATGGTCCTGAGCCTTGGAAAAACGGTGTCAGGATGAAACAAGGGAAACTTTTGAACGACAGCAATGAACTTCTTACCCAGACTGGGACAAAGGCAGGGGAAGGGGAGGAAAATGCACCTCCCCTGTGTCCCCTGCCATGGGATGAGGGTGCATGGAGGGATGCTGGCACCTGAGGGAATGTGACTGAAAAAAATGGGACATTTTTTGTGTCCCATTAACAAAAGCAATGCGAGGTGCCTTTCCCCTGTTGCTCGCTATGTTGTTATCACTTCTTCGAGGCTATCTCTGAACTCCAAGTGTGTCGTGGGCCAGATGTGCAAGTTGTCTTCTCTGATGACAGCCCCTTAGGTGCAGTTTGCCCTCTTTGCACTGGCCATTCTCTGTCCCAAAACAGTGAGGTCACTGGAGGAACCTAATGGAATTCGTTTTGGAAGAAGGCTGAGGGGACTTTGTAGAGTAATCAGTAAAAACTGAGAATCAGGGCAGCACCCTACTCTCTAATCTTCTTCGTTGGTTACTTTACTTTTCCTTACCAAAAATAGACCTGCAACATTCCTTTTGGGTTTGACTTCTAAAGGAACAAAGAACCTTTGGTGCGTGGTGCTGGTTGGGAGCTCACTGGCAGGGGTGGCCTTAGCTCCCCTGGGCTGCCTTGTAGGTGCTGACGTTGTACGTGCTCTTGCTCCTCAAAGTGAGAAAGAGCAAGGGCTACCTACTCACCCAGGGCACCCCATTTGCAGGCCAATAAATAGTGTAAAATTTCCATGTCAGGGAATACCTTTTCAGCATCCAAGATGTCGCTCCCAGGCTGTGTTCCTAAGAGACTAACTTTCTCTGCGTATAAGATTTCACCATCAGCATAGACACTTGGTTTTATTAAAATTAGCCATTTTCCATTGAATTAAAGTGGGGTAATGGATTAAAAATTAATAGTTTGATTTGAAAATTTCCCTACATTTCAGTCATTTGAAACTGAGCCCCATAAAACCCTTTTCTGATTCTCTGATTCTCTTTCAGTTGAATGTATTTATCTTGCTGATGTATGTGGTATGGATTACCATACCATATTTTAACATGCTCTAACAACATATCAGCAGATATGTAAAAAAGTGAGTTAATAACATAAACGTCTGCTGTCATGCTGCTTTGTAAAACCATTCTTAATTTAATCCATACACTGAGCGCTTTCCAGTTACAAAAATTTATGATAAGTATCAGGCAGAAGTGAAACCGTGATACAGAATTGTGACTGATGTAAAACAGACACACAAAATGAGTAGCATTAGGACACTTACTTTGAAGTTTGTTAAAACCAGTAAAGTGATATCCACTTTAAGTGAAACCTGCTGTTACAGATACCTACTGGATTTTGGGAACATTTCACTTTTGAACTTACTCCTTGCACTCAGCTTTAGCATTTATTCTGTTGTGGGTTGTGGGTTTTTTTTTTGTTTTGTTTTGGTTTTTTTAAATGTATCAGGGAAGAGTAAAATAGCTGGCCTGCTCAGATACCTTATTATCTTTGCTCACAGTCAGATAGTTGAGTATGTTCAGTATCTGGGAAAAGAACATTTCTTCAAATACCTTTGAGAAATTAGCTTGATTTAACAGTATAAAGCTGAAACAAATAGCAGTTTAGTCCCCTTCCATCCAGTACCGTTGCCAAATGTGAACAGTGGGAGAAATTTTGAGTCATTTAAGAAGGGATTTGAGAATGACAAAGCAAGTGAGAGAGTTTAGGTTGGTTTCTCCAAGTAAACATTTTAGCATCTTGTTGGCGTTGGCAATAATTGGGACCGTAGGGATCGATTGCCAGCTTTGTGAAGCTTTCCAGTGAAATGGGCAGGTGGAAGGAGACAGGTGTCTCCTCCAATTTGTGCCCATTTATTCATGGAGAACGGCAAAATCCTGGCTTCCTGAGCACAGCTGAGATCCCACTGAGAAACGGTTCAGCATTCCAATACTTAATATTTATCCAGATAATAAATATATACATATTTGTGTTGCATGAAGACTTATTTGACTTATCTCTATTTGAATTATAACAGTGATGCATGAAATAGGGCTGTGAATTACAGGACTGTCACCAAACAGAGTGCTCTTTGGGTGCTATTCTGAGTGGGGAATTATAAAAGTTTAATGTGTACCAGAATTCTCTCTCACCCATAAAAACAATAGCCTGGCCACCTGAAATGGACTGAAAAAGCTCAGTTTTGGACACTTCAAAGTGGGCCATGTTATCCATGATCTGTGAATCATTCAGACATTATACACAAGCTGGTCTTCTAACAGCAAGAATGACTACTAGACTGTGTGTATAGTTATGTACGTTTGCATTTAAAATGAGAAAGAACTGATGCAGATGACTTTACTCATCTCTTCTCCCAAGGAACAGGTGATGGGACAAGAGGAAATGGCCTCAAGTTACACCAGGGGAGGTTCAGATTGGGTGTTAGTAAAGATTTTTACACAGAAAGGGTTCATAAGCCTTGGAATGGGCTGCCCAGGGAAGTGGTTGAGGCACCATCCCTGGAGGTATTTAAGAGATGGGTTGACATAGTGCTTAGAGACATGGTTTGGTCATGGTTTTTATCAGTTAGGTTGATGGTTGGACTAAGAGATCTTAAAGGTCCTTTCCAACCTAGACAATTCTATGATTCTACAAGAAAGACCACTTTAATGACATGGTGTTTGAGGGACATGTGTTAGTGTATTAATTGTACATGTTCCGAATCAAGACAAATAACATATTTTCCCCATCATAAACTTCCAGAGTCATTCAGGGCTTCTCCTAGAAGGGTTGGGTTTGTTTTTTTTCCTAACATTGATTTTTATAAATGAATATGGCTATCTTTGGGCAAACCACATGTGTTCTGGGAGGACCTCATCTAATGGATGCTGGTGAGTGGAGAGCCTTCTGTTCGCCAATACAGCACTGCCTGAGCTTTGTGGTTCTCTGAGTGTTTGGGTGTCATGGGAACTGAAACCTCCTGCTTCAGCTAATGCACAGAAGCAGCTTGGTGGTTATTATTTTGATGGTTGACCATACCAGCCATGGTTCCTGTGGCATCAGTCAGAGCTCTGGGTCATGGGTTAAAAACGAGAACAAAACCAAAGCAGTGTAGGATGCTGGGATGAGCACTACAACACTGAGATGAAGTTCCCCTTGGATTTTCTCCTAAAGTTAAGAGTGCATCTGCTTCAGCTGCACTTGTAAGCATGCAAGGACTCTGTTCCCAAGCCTGCAAGCTGAGGTTGTGTGTGCTCCTCTGTTCTCCAGTATCTGTGCTGTGCTCTGAGGGGATGCTGTGGGACACAGAAGGGGCAGAGTCTGTAAGGCTCCTCCCCTGCTCCCTGCATGGAAGCACTTCACTACACTGGGGAAAATGTCCTGCCTCACAACTAGAACTACGTCTTTGCACAATCACTGCAGTGTCATAAAGGTAACAGCAGAACATATATTTTAATTCCTTTAATTGTTCAATGAATGTCTCGTGAATCGGGCACGTCCACTCTTGTCCTCACAGCAGACAGCTTAGAAGCCCTAAATGTATCTAGTGTCTTTATCAGCTGTTACCCTGTTGCTGAGAGTTTTCAGTAATTTTCATGACTTTTCCCCTTGTTTCTTTCGGTCAAGAGGGAAGTTTCTACAAAACCAATGCCATAGAACCCACAGGACCATTCCACATGTGTGTTGCTGAAACACCTATAACTGGCCGTGCATAGACCACTTGGGGAAAAGTAATTTGCAAAATTAATTCATTTAGAAGGCAGTTCAGAGAAACGGTGTCCAACTCATTGTATCGGTGATAAAGAGAATTAATTGAGTTGTAAACTTGCTATATATAATTTTGTTCCTTCTAGCCAGCAGCATGGATGCAATCATCTCCTGTGGGGTGGCTCCTTTGTGTTCTCTTCTACCATATTACCCAGCACCCAATGATCTGGCCCAGTGATTCTGGGACAGGTGACTTGGGAATAAGCTAAATCCAACTTGGTGCTGCCACTCAAATTGCTTTTCGTGTGGTGATGTTTATTTTTTGAGAACAGTTGGCTGGAAGGGAGCAGGCAAATCGTAGCTGACAGAGTGGAAGATAGTTTGCTGTGCTCCGACTGACATGGGATTTGATCCCTTCCTGACAAGAACAGCACCCCGTTCAGTTTGCTTCAGATCACACATTTCTTTTCAGAACCCGTTGTCAGAAAGCTGCTGAAGAACTTTTTCAAGAAGAGTGTATGACAAGGAGCGCGGTGGCAGGGACAAAGGCAGCCATCCCTTTTACTAGTGCTGAGTTGAGATGCCTGACTTTACATCGTGTGGCATTTCCCACGTAAGAATGGAGACTTGGGGCCAAGCCTGTTTCAGCTGCTTTGCCTGGGGAAGGTCAGAGGGATGAACTCGGCCCCATCTCTTGCCCTGAAAGCCTTTGTTTGCAGAAATGGAATCACTGGTGGGCGCAGGGGTCAGGCTGAGACCCAGAACTGCTCTGGCTGTTCTAGATAGGATCCCTCTTATTGTCTTGATCAGCTACAGGCGCCTTGTGAGAATGTGAGGGTTCAGGATGTTTCCTTTCTGTTGCCTAAACTAGCTTAATTAATATTTCCTTTGTGTTGGTTGACTTTTAGATATTCTTTCTCCTTGACTGACATCACTCATTGAGCGTCCTGAAGGCTCAATGGTAGAACTTGTAGAACTTCTTGGTAGAACTTGTTCTGTGTCATGAGGGCTGGAGCCCCTCTGCTATGAGGACAGGCTGAGGGAGGCTGGGGTTGTTCAGCCTGGAGAAGAGAAGGCTCCAGGGAGACCTTACAGTGTCCTTCCAGCCCCTAAAGGGGGCTGCAGGAGAGATGGGGAGGGACTCTATCAATATTCTTTGCAGATACTTTTTCCACCTTGACCATTGTTTACTGAACTGACGCAAGAAAAAATATGGTCAGACTGGAAAAGGATGCTTTTATCTCATACAGCCTCCTCTCACCTACACACTGTTAGTTTTCTCCCTGGAAACCTTCTTGGACTCTTAAAGCTCATGTTTGTACCTTAAAGATTTCCATGCATAGGTAGGAGATCAGGTTAGAATATTTCTGTCATTGTCTTTAAGCTTCATTTGTATTTTTTTCATTGTTGTTTGTAGCTCATTAAGAATTCGTTTAATCAGCTGGAGATTTAGAGGTACGTTAGCTAGAGTTTGATGGTTTGATGAACATCATTTTTTTTCAAGATTAGTAAAGAGAAAATGGACTCTCCATCCAGATAGGACTTTTTTTCTTAGAGAATAACAACAATGGTGTCCTCAGAAGTTGGGCTTCAGAGTGATATTCCAGTGGCCAAAGCAGAGGTGCTGTAGAGGTGACTGTTCAGACAAACACTGAGAAAATGAAGTCTGGCCATGATGAGCTGCCCTATGGGTGGTGTGAGGACAACTTGGTGTCATCCCTGGGAGAGGTCCTCTGTTCCAAGACTGCCAGTTGAGGTGAAATACACGTTTCTTTTTTTAAAATCTGGGATTTATTACTGGGCTGGCATTTTATTTCTCCGTGCATCCCTGCCACCCGCCTCTTTTTTTTTTTTCCTTAAAAAAAAAAAAACAACAAAAAAACCAGAACCAAAACAGAAATCAAAAGCTTGTAACTTTTTAAGGATAAAAACCACCCTCTTTTTGCTGGTTTCTTGTCCTAAAAATGTGGTCTGTGTTTTTCCTTTCTTCTGCTGTCCACACCACGTCCTTGGTTTTGGGAAGCAGATCGATCTGGCAGCATGATACATTCTGACTAATTTTTCTGGCATCTCTATGATCATGATTTCCTAATGTTACCCTTGACTTGTCGTCAGTGACAGAAATTTGAAGGCAACTTGTTCTTCAAAGTGTTCTACATACCAAAAAAAAAAAATACATTTTTTTTTCTTTTTTTAATCTCTAAAGCTCTCATTAAGGTTAGACTCTTAGAGTGGATTTGGCCATATGCAAGGCTGTATCTAAAAGACCTTCCCTCTTGCTTATCTGTTCTCAGCATTTCTCACATGTGTTGTTTGGGATTTTGATCCTAAAAAGATTAGATTGGATTAATATTTTGTTTTCCTTTCAACCATGTAAATATTGAGTGGCAAAAATGAAACAAAATCCTTGTTCCTATTAAAATACAGCAGGACTTAATAGAATCTTAGAAAATAACCTTAAGATTTTTTTTATTTTTTTTTCTGTGAAAGGTTAACTAAATATGGCCCCAGTTCTGCAAAGGATTACTCATGTTTAATTTTACATACCGTGCGTTGACTTTCAATGGCGTACTGCATAAAAGAGCCACGCTGATCCCCGAGATCAGGGGCTAAGTGACTCTACACCAGGATGCTCCCTACACCATCAGACTCAACGCGATTTTGCCAGAGAGTTCCCTCTCGTGCCCCTGCTTTTGTGGATCTCTGTCACTTAAAAAAATCTTCCTCTTTTTTCCAAGCTCAGCCGATGACACTGCTGTTATGTTTCACCTGTAGGAAAGATGGCACCTCTTTCTCTATTACTGAATTTGTAACAGATTGTCTTCCTTTTTGAGTAAAAGCAGCCACCCCCTCCATAAAAGGTCATAAAATACATCCCAATATAAGAAACTAGGAGCACTATGTCAACCTGTCTTTTAAATCCCTCCGGGGATGGTGCCTCAACCTCTTCCCTGGGCAGCCCATTCCAAGGCTTAATAAGCCTTTCAGGGTAAGAAATTTTCCTAATCTCCAATCTGAACCTCCCCTGGTGCAACTTGAGGTCATTTCCCCTTGTCCCATGGCCTGGGACTTGGGAGAAGAGACCGACCCCCCCTGGCTACACCCTCCTTTCAGGGAGTTGGAGAGAGCCAGAAGATCTCCCCTCAGCATCCTCTTCCCCAGACTGAACACCCCCAGCTCCCTCAGCCTCTCCTCACCAGACTTGTGCTCCAGACCCCTCACCAGTTCCATTGCCCTTCTCTGGACCTGCTCCAGCACCAAAATGTCTTTTTTGTGGGAAGGGCCCCAAAACTGGACACAGCACTCAGGATGGGGCCTCACCAGTGCCAAGGACAGGGGGACAATCACCTCCTGAGCCCTACTCACCATGGTGTTCCATGTATGAAAGTATGTGCAGTGGGTGCCACTAGGGCTTTGCTTTCTGTGTGTCTGGGATGCTTCTGACACACATGGAGTGGAGTAAGGTCTAGGTTGTGTGGTCAGGAGGTACTTGGAAACAGCATTATTAGAAGGTAACAGTCTTTGTAGGTTCCCTGATGCCACTGCAGTGGTCACATGTGTGCAATGGAGGAGTTAGACACTTCACAAAGGTATGAAGTAAGTGTCTGCACTTCAGCAGTACAAAATCCAGAAGAGATGAGGAGGCATCTTACTCTGCTTCACAAAGAAGTTCCTGTGTCTTTCCGAGTCCAGAGCCCTGATTTGTCTCCTGAAGGTGGGCACTTGAGCTTTCTGTCACAGGACTGAGCAGGAACCACTGTTGTTCTGGCTAAGATGGACAGTGGCTTTTAAGGGGTCAGAGTTAAGGCTGGTTGGTTGTTTTTGTGGTGGTGTTGTTTGTTTTTTTTTTTCCCCCAGAACTGAAGGTGATGATAACTGTTCTTAACTGGGTCTTCTAAAAGTGCTGGGCACTGGTTCCCGTTGAACAGGAGCACCTTTAGATGGGTGGTGGGTGTTTTTGAAAGTGCAAAACCATAGTTCAGCCTGTGAGGATACGGGAATGATCAAGTAAATGCCTTGACAGCTGCTGTCATATCTGTGGTTAGTATTTGGAATGTTTTGGAAATTTACATTAAAGGGAAGAGACCTCTTTGAGAGATGGCACAGAAAGGTCCCTTGTTTCAGATTGTGTTCTCCCTCCCTTGTGTGGGGACACTTTGATAATGTCATTTTTTCCCACTATGCTTTTTTGCAGCTGGCCCTTTAATTTTAGCAAAATCTGCGCCCTAAAATATCCTTCCCCTCCTTTTCTTGTTTTGTTTTGGTTTTTTTTTTTTTTAACAGATTGCAGCATTTTGCTTTCCCAGCTGGTTATCGGCTGTTACATTGTCTTTTGCTTTTTTTATTGTTTCTTTTTAAGAAAGAAACATATTTTAAGGTTGCTGTCAGTAATGACCTAGCTTTATACTGGTGTAGCAGGGGTAGGGAGTGTTGAGGGAGGGACTATACTTGGAACTTATTTAATGTTGCTCTGAGTAACATGGATTCTTTTGTCTTTTTTTTTTTTTTGTCCAACTGGAACTTGGGTTCCAGTGATTGTCTGTGTTTAGCAAAAAATATGTAAAAATGATCTACTTCTTTGCTTTACACACTGTGTATATAATTCAAGGTACTTCTCATTAAGAATTATCCATTTACAAAAAAAAAGAACACCACCTAAGGGTTTATTGCAAAGAGAACAACTTTATAAAAACATATTGTACTCTGAATTCATATTTCTGTCTTGATCCAAATTAATTTTCAAGTGTAGACAAGCCTTTGGAGTTACTTACTGAACTCTGTTTGTAAAGTAGCTGTGGAATCTGGTAGAAAATAACACACTTGGGAGACAAGTGGTGTTTTTCAAAGAAGTCCAACTACATTTTTTTTTCTACTTGACTTTTTAAAAAAAAATCAAACCCCTCTTTATGTGCTTGACTGGACAATACTTTAAAACCTGTGAGATGATAGCGGTGCATCCAAAATGAAAAGCCTTTGCAGTTGCACTGCAGCACTGAAGACTCTCTGCTGCCCCCAAAATATTCTCTAGGTTTAAAGAGCTGTCTCTTGCAGACTGAAAATAAAGGTGTTTAACTCCAATCCAGGTTGAACCTTGGTTTATGAAATCAATCAGACGAAGTGGGGATACCTGATGGTGGTGACAGAGACACTTAGGACAGCTGCAGAGACCATTATAAAAAAAGGTACAAGAAAAAACGAGACTCAAAGACTCAAAATCTTCCCGTGTTAAGCTGGGGTTTGCTTTCCCCACACTGCAACTTGGAATAAATTTGATTAGAGGCAGAATGGCTGGAGAGGGCTCTTGCACAGGGTTGTAATACCAGGCACAATCAGGCTTCTAATAGCCTAAGGGATGGCTGCGTTTGAAAGCTAATTTGGATTAATGCAGGGTCTGAATTTAAAGTAGGGCTAGGTATTTCTGAATAACTGTATTCTTATTCCAGAATAAGTGTCCACACGTGAAGTTATTCAGAAACAGCTATTTTGGCATAATCTGTTTGTATCCCAGACTTAAATCTCTGCCTGTAGGCTGCTAAAGGAGAAACAAAGAATAGTATCTGCTAATAGGATCTCTCATGAAATCTCTTCCTTCCAAAACCTGCAAAAAAACTTCCCAGAATGTAACATTTTAATTTAACTGTGTGTATCCTGATTTTATTTTTTCTCAACTGCGAAGAAGTCTTTTTAATCAAGAACAAGGTTAGCCCACACGGCTTAAATGCAGTCAATGGCTCCATGTCCAATTGGTGGCCAGTAACGAGTGGTGTTCCTCAGGGGTCTGTACTGGGACCAGTACTATTTAAGAGCTTTGTGGGTGACATGGACAGTGGGGTAGAGTGCACCCTCAGCAAGTTTGCTGATGACACCCAGCTCAGTGACACAGTTGACATGCTGGAGGGAAGGGATGCCATCCAGCGGGACCTGGACAGGCTGGAGAGGTGGGCTCGTGCTAATTGCATGAAGTTCAACCAAGCCAAGTGCAGGGTCCTGCACCTGGGACGTGGCAATCCCAGGCACAAATACAGGTT
>JAOTQQ010000063.1:27955102-27977738 GCA_026546715.1 Gallinago undulata
CAAGCCCCATCCAGCCTGGCCTTGAACCCCTCCAGGGATGGGGCAGCCACAGCTTCTCTGGGCAACCTGTTCCAGGTCTCACCACCCTCACAGCAAAGAATTTCTTTCTGGTATCTCATCTAAATCTCCCCTCTTTCAGTTTAAAACGATTACCACTTGTCCTATCACTCCACTTCATTGATGGGCTTATTGCAAATCTGAAGTCAACAGCTACTCTTGAGTCACCAGGAACAGACCATCGGTGGTCATGTTCTGCCCAGCCTCCTCGTCTTTATTCCTCCACTTAGCACAGAAACCACCAGCATTTGGAAAAGCTCCTCAGGATTCCAGGTCCCTGTGTCGCTAAACCCTCTAAAAACCAACTTTGCTCTTACATCCCTGATGTGTAAATGGTTCAGAGAAGTGGCTTGGCCTGGGTTTGGTCTCTCAGCACGGCAAATGGGGAGCTGCAGCATGGAATTCAGTGGAATTACAGCAATGGGACCAGCATCGGGCTCCCCCAGGCACACACACGGGTTACACAAACAGGACTTGCCCTTTGTCGGGGGCTCCCGGCTTCCTTTCCTCTCGGGTTAATTTTCCTGAATAATGCACCCCATCGTAAACAGATAAACTGCCAGCATTATGTAACAGAAAGAGAGAGAGCTCACTACATCATTTTTTTTGGTAATTATATAAAAATAAAATGAGCGCATAAATGAGACCAGAAAAGAGCTCTGAGTGTTTACAGAAATAAAAATAAATGAGTATGTGTTTTTTTTTAAATTAATATTTTCAAATGTTCAGGTTGAATTAATTTGAAAAATATGAATATGTATTGGTAGTGTTAATTCTTTGGGGTTTTGAAAATTCTTACAACCACATAATTAAATGAGTGCCTTTAGAAATACTGATAAAACCCATTGCCATTCAAATATCCATACAAGACAACAGGGGCTGTAAGCTGTAGGCTTTAGAGATTAGTTTGGCCACGGGCCAGTATTTATCACAACATTTCCATCTTAGAAGATAAAATTTAATCATTTTTATTTAAATATAAATCAAAATGAATGCAGGTTTTTAAAAAGGGAATGTATAACCTAATCACAATATCTTTATTTTAGAGATGCTCGCCCCCATTGTCTCTAGTCAAAGGAGCGATGCTGCCTTTGTTGTGCTGCTCTTCCTTCAGAGTTTTTGTTGGTTTTTTTTTCTCCTACAAGGGTGCAAAAGGAAGGGGCGGTTGACCCAAATACAGTCCTATCTCCTAATTTTGCCAAGATCAAAGGCGTTGCCAGCCTTTTTATGTGCTGCCTGTTGGTGAAGTCTAAAAACACAGTATTTAGGCATTTCTTCGCGTCGCTCTGCTCCATCGTCAGCGCCTTCTCCGCGTGGTGGTACCCTCTCCCTGTGCACCCTCCTGCCCGCCACCTGCCAGAAGCAAAACATTTGCCTGAGGTGCCCCAGCTCTGCCTTATCAACCCTGCCTGGACTTTTGCTGAGCTCGTGCGCGTGCACAATGAGTAATTATAATGTAATTATATACATATTTTTTTTTATTTCCCTGAAAAAGAAATACGAAATAGGCTGGTGGTTTGGAGACAAATTTTGAAGAAAAGGTAACCGCTTGCTTTTCCCATGAGGTTATGGCCAACGTGCAGGAGTTGCTGGTTGATGTGGTTGTGTTTGTTGGTGCCAGTTAGCTGGCTGAAGGAAAGCGCCCCTCTTAAATAATGGAAAAGTAAAAGCTTTATTTGCAGCAGCCACCAATCTATCTGAGGCTTTCTCAGCTGTACACAGGTGTTGTACCCGTCTAGGGAAGGCGGCGTGGTTAGTTTGCTGGTTCTCCATCACCATAATGCAGTTCTCCCAGTGTTACACGGACCTTTCACAGAAGCACAGAATGACATGGAGTTGGAAGGGACCTCTGGAGATCATCTAGTCCAATCCTCTGCCAGCGCAGGTCCACCTGGAGCAGGTTGCACAGGAACGTGTCCAGGTGGGGTTTGAATGTCTCCAGAGAAGGAGACTCTACCACCTCCCTGGGCAGCCTCTGCCAGGGCTCTGCCACCCTCACAGGAAAGAAGTTCCTCCTCATGTTTAGGTGGTACTCATATTCAAGTTTGTGCCCATTTCCTCTTGACCTGTCCCTGGGCACCACTGGAAAAAGACCAGCCCCGTCCTCCTGACACCCACCCTTCAAGTATTTACAGGTGTTGATCAGATCTCCCCTCAACCTTCTCTTCTCCAGACTAAAAGGACCCAAGTCCCTCAGCCTCTCCTCATAGGAGAGATGCTCCAGGCCCCTCATCATCTTTTTAGCCCTCTGCTGTCCCCTCTCCAGCAGTTCCTTACCCTTCTTGGACTAGGGAGCCCCGAACTGGTCCCAGTGCTCCAGATGGGGCCTCCCCAGGGCAGAGCAGAGGGGCAGGATGACCTCCCTCCACCTGATGGTCACACTCTTCCTGATGCCCCCCAGGATGCCATTGGCCTTCTCGGCCACAAGGGCACATTACCATCAGCTTTGAGTTGGCTGGTGGTCAGATCACCGGTGCTCCTCAGCCAGAGGAGAGGAATGGGTAACAGAGGGTGGAGGATGTTTGCAGTCCTGGTCTTAGAAATGAGCCGTGTGGTCAGCTTTTTGCCTGCTTTGGGTGATGGTATGACCTTGTAAAGCAAAGAAAGCTTTTGTTTCAGTTGAGCTAATGAATTGGTGTTCATTAAAGTGGTGTTAATTCAATTCTAAGCAAAGCTTGGGAGTCCTCACCTCTCACTCCACATTGCAAACCGCAACAAGGGAGAGTGCTTCAACACACTGGAGGGCTGAGGAAACCTCTGGCCACCTCGCTGGGGTCATTCTGGTAGCACTAATTCTGCTCACCAGCAATGTGACACATAAAAAGTGTTAAATGGATACTCAATGATGTGTTAATTTTGTCTACGACGGGGGAGTCCTCCTGTTAGGTTACAGAATACCCAAGTCGGTCTTTCATTATCCTTCATCAGTGAGAGATCATTCTATAAACTTTCTTTTGAAGAAGTAGAACTGTTCTTCTTCTTAACAGTATTTCTCATGTAAGGAAGGCAAACTGCACCTGACTTTTAATATAAAAGTAAGTTCAATGCTATTCTTCAGCTTCATATTGAAATAACAAATTAACATCTTTAAAATGCAAACCGCTTGTTAGTTTTGCATTCAGGATTTTCTTCTGTAGACGTCTCTTTGGTCGTTTTGCGTCTCCAGATCACCTCATGGAAAAAGACCAATCATTTAGAAAACTGTTAAATTGGGTACTACTGGTAAAATACACATCTATCTACATAGATCTCCATATTGATGTCCGCACACATAGCTATAATCTCCAGCTTTGTTTAGGTGTCTCGGCATCAGCTGCATAAGCGACGGGAGTGTTTGCTGGGATGATGCACTGTCTCCTGTTCCCTCGGCAAACACGGCCCCACTCAAAGCGGGGCTGAAGGTGCATCTAAATCTTCAGCTTCAGCGGATTTCCCTGCTTGTTTTTCGGGCAGCTCTTGAATACTAAAAGGTAGTTGCTGAGCTCGGGCTGCTTGACCTAAGGCTATGTTGGTATTAGTTGTTATAACCCTTTAGCGATTCAGACTAAGTGGGGCACTTCATTAGCTCCAGTTAAAGACAAAACAAAAATGTTTGTTTAAACTAGCAGGATCTTAAAGCTGTGTTTCTTTCGCACCATTTAGAAGATTTCCCACAAGCTTTTCCCCTTGGGGTTGTCTTCAAAAACCAACATTTTTTCAGGTGCTGTAGGAGCTGAGCTTCCCGTAACCTCTTCCTCTCCCTTACCCCGCACGCTGGAGCTGAAGTGGGTTCGTTACGTGGCATTTATTTGTCAGCCTTCCTGGGGGCAGTATCATACTGCACAAAGTATATTTCACCCGCCGGCAAGTGAGACTGATTGCCAGTTAAATATTGATATAAGTATAAGCTGGGTACTTGGAATGATGCTTTCATAGAATTGTCTGCGTTTGAAGGCACCTTTAAGATCATCTAGTCCAACCATCAACTTGACTCTCATAAAAAAACAAAAGAAAACCATACCAAAAAAAGAACCCAGCAACCCACATTGCTAAACTATGTGTCTAATCACTACGTCTTTTGAAAACCTCCAGGGATGGTGCCTCAACCACTTCCCTGGGCAGAAGGGAAATTTGTGTTGCATCTCTTCACTGAATTTTGTATGTTGTGTTCTCCCCATCACCGAACAGAAAGTGACCCTTGTGAAAACAGGGCACTAAGGTGGGCAGGCTGGGGAGGTGTCTTCAGTGGTGGTTATCCCATGGCATTTCAGCCATGGATACTTGTGGGTCCCTCCCTCACCTTGGCACTGACATGTGATAGTGTTTATACAATAGGAAGACTCACTTCACAGCAAAATTACTCTTTATATAGCATTTTAATGGTGGCTTTCAGGGAGAACAGAGGCCTGAGGAGCTTATCAACTAAAGCCAGGAGGAAATATTCCATGGGAAACTTGTAGCTGCCCTGGGTCAGTGACAGGGCAACGAGTTGCTTGGTGGGACACCGAGAAATTCATGAAACCTGGGGACCGTTCCTTTTGGTTGAAGGTCTGGATGTTGCCAGCAGAAGCCCACTGAGAAGAGTGGTCGTGCCCTTAGGGGCTGCCTGTGGGTATGGGGACACAGGGAGTTGTGTCCCAAGCCAGATCCAGGCTCGTGTAGTTGGATGAACGTGCCGAACTCAGGGCACGTGGGGTAAAGCCGGTGGTTTGGTTTGCTGTTTTGTGGGTTTGTTTTTTTCCTGATAGACTGACTTCAGCAGCCTGAAAGTCAAATTCAGAACTGAAGGCTCGTATGCTTTTCTTGCAGGTCCAGAGAAAAAATGACAGCATTGTTGAAAACTATCCATTTGTCTTCAGGGTGAATGTTTCCACCACCTGGCACAAACGCCTTCCCGTAGGGTGGAAATCTTGCTACGTTCTCTGGTGCCCGCTAAGATTAATCAAGCTGCTTGTGTTTCAACATGTTGTAAAATGAGGTGCTCCATCAAGACAAGATGTTTGTTTTATTGTTTAAACAACTCCTCCAGCATCCTGCTGTTTGATTCTTCGATAACAGCCTCATGGGATTTTGGAAAAGCTTTGCCTACCATCTTAACTGGAGAGAGTTGCTTAAAGGAGCAAATTAGAATCTTTAAAAGTTATGGATGGGGAAAAATAGAGTTGCATTTTAATGCAACGAAGTCCTAAGCGTACACTGGGTCTTCTCTATGTGGTTTACATCCCATGTAGGGAACTCAGGGCAAACTTGGCTGCCTGTTACATGCCCGATGCTGGGCTGGGGTGGCAGTTCAGTGCCTGGTCCTGTTGGGTTGGGCTGGGGATTGTAGCCTTGTGTACATCATGGATTTTTCTTCATCCTGAGGCACTCCTCAAGGGTGTCGCTTCTTCTGCAGTTGCCCGTCAGCAAAAAAAAAAAGCACGTGTAGATGATGGTTCCAGGCATTGTCCCCAGTTGGTTGCTGAAGTGGGTGAAGCCTCGGTAGGAATGTTCATGGTAGCATCTGAGTTTTTCTTTACTCTTGGAAGAGATTGCTGGCTCTGGAGGAGTTGCTGGGGTGACAGAGAAGGTGTGAGGAAGATTTATACTATAAACATTCTTCTGATGACAGTTGCTAAATTACTGGTTTTATAGCCCATCAGAATGTGTATGAAGTCTGTGCGTCTGCATGTCTAAGCATGGAAATGTGTTTTGTGGAAACGGTCCATGTTTAAGGATGCACCGAAATGATTGGTCGAATCTAAAATGAAAAACAATAAAACACCAAGGTCTTATTTGCCTGATGTTTCTGATCCTTTGGGGATACACTGGGGTCACATTTAGAAGCTTTTCTTTGCAGGACTAAGCTTTATTTATTTTATTTTTAAACAAACACTTTCTCCCCCCCCTCACCCCTCCGCCAAAAAAAAAACAAACTAAAAAAAAAATATCTTACCTAATCTCATGCCTTCAGGAACTGGGGCTTTAAACGAAACCCCAGATATCTCCAGATTTGTCTGAAGAACACAGCTGCCAGCAACACCAGGTGGTGTTGTAACAATCAACATTATTATTATTTAAAAAAAAAAAAAATTGGCCAGAGCATACACAGAAATGTACTGAATAGTAATAAAAAAGTGAATAATAGTTTAAATGCCTTTCAGCTGTTCAATAAGGCAAACAGATGTAGTAACACATACTCGAGAGCATGTTATGTACTTTAAATAGAGAAGTTTAGAGGATCATTTCAGGATGGACAAAAAGAAAGAGACAGAATAATGGGCTTATTTCAAAAGGCAAAATTTTAAGGAAGAGTGTAAGAGCTGCCCTGGGATTTGTATCAGACCAAGTTCTGGGAGCTGCAGCCAGTTGGAGAAGACCTACTGCACCGAGAGGAGAGGTTTCAGATTCAGAGATTCAGAATCAGGAGAAAGATTCCCGTGATGCAGTTAAATAAAGGATTTTTGAGAAGTTGCCAAACCATTAAGGGCACATAACTTTGGAATATTTGTGCAGGCGAGAAAGCCAATGGTAACGAAAGGCGAAATGTTTCATGGAGAAGGCCTTGTAAATTTTCATGTGGCATCAAAACCTCTCAGGCCACCTGGTTGAAATGCAGTGGGCACAGCTTGGAAGTGGTGAAAAGGCTGGAATTTTGGTGTGAGGAATCCCTAAGTGACTTAATGTCACTCAAATGGGAATGCATCAGAAAGCACCTCAAGCCTTGTGTTAAGAGGTAGGTGTTTCTGCTGTTTAGGTGAAAAAGACAAATTCAGAGAATGGATTTGCTAGAAATAAAAATAATTATTCTTGCAGATATAAATAAAAATCTTCTTGCATACATTAATATTATAGGGTTACTGTTATTAGTAGCAGCTCTCATAGTGTTGTCTCCGGAACTTGGGCTCCCAAGCAGAAGCACTGTCCATGGCACTTCATGGAGAAGGCTTTTGCCCAGGAGAACAGCAGGGTTCTCTCATTTCCCTTGTTCTTCTGCATTTCCCTTGTTCCGTGTCCCTGCGTTTCTCACCCTCCCCTGACTTTTTGTTTTCATCCAACTTTCTTCCAGGGAGGTGGTTGAGGCACCATCCCTGGAGGTGTTCAAGAGACGAGTTGACATGGTGCTCGGGGATATGGATTAGTGTTGGGTGGTGTTTTGTGTGGTGTGGGGGTTTTTTGTTTGTGTTGGTTTTTTTCTCATTGGTTGGACTAGATGATCTTAAAAGGTTCCTTCCAACCTAGGTGATTCTGTGATTCTGTCATTCTTCTTCCTTGGCCAGTGCCACAATCCCTGATCATGCCCCGGTTCCTCCCTCCTTCCCCGGCGTGCTCCTCTCAGATGGTATCTAGCCCCTGCCTTTGTTATTTCTGATTTGGTGATTTTTCTGCCTGTGAAGATTCCCATTTCTGGCTGTGTTGAGAGGGCAGGATCTCCTGTGTGACCTCCCTCTGTGGCCAGTGTTAGGCTGAGTCTGGCTGGTGAGGTTACCAACCTATTTCGTTGTTCCCCAGATGCTCCCAGCAGCGGGAAATGCTAAGAGTGGCTGGGAAGAGGCTTCCAAGAGCCTGAAGCCTCTAACAGTACTGCAGCACTACCAATATAACCAGAATTCATGGTGTACCAAGTCTGGGTAAGGTTTTAAGCTACCCAGTGAAGCCTCAGAGTTGTGGTTGCTTGGTTTCCCTTTCCTTCTCAAAGCAACGTGGTGCCATTCGCTCATGGGCCAGAAGCAACGGGTTGTGACACGTGGACAAATAGTTTGAAATCAGTGGGACAAGTCAGAACAGGGTGATGGCTTCCTTGAAACGAGAGTATTGGACTCTGTCCCTCACTGACATTAGCAGAAATGCGATTGCTGACAAAGGTGCCTTCAACCAGAGGGGCAAGATTTCATTCCAGGTGTTTGCCCACCCAGATGTGCAGTATCTGTAGCAGTGAAGTTCTCCACACCCTACTCCCGGAGAGAATTTTCAGAAAATACAGGAGACATTAACATGGAGTTTTAATAAAAATTTTTATATATCTAGTTATGTAGAGAAGCTGCATGTTTCCTTTGCCGGTTAAATATATATACAGGAAATGCTCCTGTAAGTCTGAAAAACTGTCTTCTACCTACAAGAGCAAACGTACTCAAAGTTAATGCCAATAAATCACAGATGCTGACTTTTAACCATCATTATCCTCATTCCCTGGAAAAGGGCGAGTTCAGGCTGAAGCATCAGCCCTGATTTTCTGCCCTGACTTTAAATTTCCGTACATTTTGAATTTGTCATACATTCAGCATTACTTCAGTGCGTTTCTTGCGTGTGGTTGAATACAGAGAGCAGGAGGTCACGAGAGGCATCACCTTGTTCTATCCAGAGGTCAAAGCTGAGAGAGTGTCAGTTTCCATTTTAGGCTTTTGTGGCATAGTTGACATTATATATACTCTTAGGTATGCAATGCAAATCACATTCCTGCAAGCTAATTATAGGATAAATGTAGCCACTTAACTAGGCAGCAGGCATGTCATCTCAGCATGGAGCTATCATATTATATACATTTGCTGTCTACTGTATAATTAACAGGATAAAAATATTACTGCCAGATACCATAAAAAAAATTAACACTATCTTAATTGTCTTTTCAGCTCAGGTATAGCCTATTACCATTTCAAAAAAGACCTTCTCTAATACACTAGAATTTTAAACTTCATTTGCTGAAGATGCCATTAATCCCTTTTCACACTTTGATCTGCCATTGTGATACCTTTGGACTTTGACTTCTCTGTTTTGCTTTTGAACTCTCCTTAAAAACTATTACTGAGATTTAGGGGCTTAGAATTTGAGGTTGCTCAGGACCCTGTGTTTGATTTTTAAAAACCTTAGTGACAGTGCATTTGGGTTTTACCTTAACAGAGACGTTCGCAGCCTGTAATAAGTTTTATGTAGGGCCCCTTGTTTCCAAGCTTTGGACATCGTTCCTCTTTAATCCAAATTTTGTGGTTTTCTAATCTCTCATTTTTAATGAGAGTGTATCTTCTAACATTCGCTGATGTCTTGTGCATACGTGGCTATAAACGAGTGGGGTTTTTGAAAGTTTAATCCTAATTCTAATTTGAGTGTGCTTTCATCCCTATTGGTGTGATATTTTGACGGAAAGGATTCCTCCTCCTCCTCCTTGTAAAATTGCGCTAATCTCTCTGTTTTGAAGGCAACATCACTGCTGATGGTATCTGCAGTTTGTAGCTCTCCTTTTGTGAGACTGTCTTGAGAATCTCTAGAATTTGAATGCTGCTTTTGTCCCTTGGAATGACTAATGGCTCACATTCAGAAATACTAAGAATTGATTAAGAACTGAAAGGTTGGGCCAGATGATCCTTGATGTCCCTTCCAACCTGGTATTCTATCATTCCGTGAAGAATAAATACTTATTTAACAGGTCTTTGTAACTAAAATTGAAAACTTCCATTAATTTAATTAATTGCTCCTGAATTATTTGCTGTTTGCAAGTTGCTTCTGGTCCTAGAAAATGTCCCTGTGTTAGGGGTCTGTAAACCCCAGTAACCGGAGAAAAGATGGAGATAAATGTAGCACCGTTTAATCTGGCAAAGCTCTCTCTGTTGTTTCTGTAGGAATCTTAGGTAGTTCTTGCATATTTACTTAAATGTTGACATCAGTAATGACACACATGACTAACAGATTTTCCACATGTTTTCCTCCCTGGATGACATCTTCCCACTCCATCAGGACTCAAAGTCTGATTGTGGAGGCTGTTGATTGATTGCTTGGAGCACATGAGGTTTGGGGAAAACACAAGAATGACAGTTTATATAAATATCCTAATAGGATGCTTTTTTTCTAGGTTTACCCTAACTTTTATTTTTCTCTGACCTAGAAATGATTTTTATAGGTGTACAAAAACCCACAGATACTTTAGAAACACAGTTGACTCACTCAGACATCTTGTTAGCATTTTGTACTTAATTGCTTCTTTCTCTGCTTACCCAGGGGGGAATTGTACATGCCAAGATGGAGCTCTACTAGATCTAATAGGAGAAGGGGAGAAAAAAAAAAAAAGGGAAATAATGACTAGTCTTCCAAATCATTCTTAGTGGACCAGGAGATGAGGGGGAGTGCTTTTCCCTGGCAGCGAAACCTCGAAATGTGTAACCGGCTCATCCAGTGTCTCTTAAATTTTCAGATTAGGAATGGTATTTTTCTTGCACTCCATCTTCCTACAGAAAGAGCCCATTTTAAGCACTCTTTAACCTACTTGTGAAAAAAAAAAAAAAAGAAAAAAAAAAGTAGCTACTGTCTGTAGAAGTCACTTTAAAAAGAATATTGTTACCCCTGAAAACATTGCTGCTTTGTGTGAGCCTCTGGAAAAAGGAAGATAGCTTTATGACAGCCTCTTTTCTCTGTGAAGACCAAAGGGCAGCCTAATATTGTATGTACAGATACAGCTTTAATAGCAAATAGCCAAAAGGGTTCCTTAGAAAATAAGAGACCTCCAAGAAGATGTTTGCATATTTACATATAAATCCGCAGAGGGATAGATGAATATGCCATGCTGATACCTGTCTTGCTAAAGCTATGGAAGGGAGTAATAGTATTTTTTTTCACGCTGAGCTACTCGCACACAGAAGTGATTAGTGAATTTCCAGATATATGGAAGCTCAAAAGGATCGCATTTTAAAAGACTTTTTTTTCCAGGTCCGAAGGGAAGTGCCTGTTTTGGCTCTCCATCTCCTACAAATGTACCTGTTTTCCACAAAGGGGCACGTGCTGGAATTCCTTCCCCGTATTCAAGATAGAAAGCAAGTGATTTCTTTTTGTCAACAGATTTGAAGCATAACACCAATTTGGAATTTTAACGTTTTATACATGCATGTCCTTAAAAAAAAAATATATGTATATATATAAATAAATATCAGACAATTCTATTTCCCTACATAGCCCTTTCAACAGTCTTGTCCACAGAATTTCCTACTGATTTTGGCGAAAATGCCCAAAGTAATCTCTGGAGACAAAATTGAAATAATTCTATACCTGAACAAGTGACTACTCAGACTAGAGTCATCTTCACAAGCACGACAGGGTGAAGAGTGCTTCTCCAGACCATCTACAGTCTCCTGACTTTTGTGCTGCCAGATGGAAGGATTTGGTTCCCAGCATTTCCCGGGCGCTCAAACCAGGGCTGCCATGACATTCCCTCACTTGGGGCGCATTCCTCCTCTTTCATTTCACTGAATACATTAGAGGGTTTTTAAAGGACAGAGCAACGTTAATCCTAATAGCCTTAGGTTTGAGACTCCATGCTGTTGGCTGATAAACCAGCCTGTCTCCTTCCACACCCGGAACATTTATTCACTTTACTGGCTTTATCTTCCCCAACATCCTCGGTGATTTATCCTTTTAATCTCTCCGACTCACTTATAGCTACTATTCTTTTAACTATGGCTAAGTGTTGGAAAATTCTTTTTGAATTGATGCAGTTCTAGAAAGGTTTTGCCAATCAGTGGGGTGATATCTTGTTCTGGGGATTAAAAATGACCTTGCCTGGAGCGCGTTAGAAGATTAAACGGTGGCTCCCGGTGCTCCAGGGAGCTAATGGTGGTGTCCAGCTCCTCGCTCAACAGTTCTGAGGAGACTCCCCCAGTTTAACCCCAGGGTCTGCAAAACAATCCTGTGGTTGACTGGGCTTGTAGCGAGTCGCGGCGCTCCTCTGAGCCCCTTTCCAGCAGCAGATGTCACTCGCTGGGGTTTGTGCAGATGTTTTTGATGACACGGTCTCTGCTTGACTCTGCCTCGGCGAGGTTCAGCTGAAATCTCCGGGGGGGTCGGGATTAATTTGCTTGGGGGCCTGTCTCCCGGAGGCTCGTAGTGACATCTGAGTATGTTTTCTTAATTCATAGAAAATGTTCCTGGTTTACAGGTACAAGTTCCCTTGGTGCTTCTAGTTGTTCTCAAACCACTTGCTAGAGGAGCCTGTAAACTGAAGAGAATTCAACGTAGCCGTGTAGCACTCCTGTCCAGAGGTGTGATTGCTTGTGATACCCCAGAACTTTCACTGTCCTGGACCATCAGGGATGCCCATTCATTAGCTCAGACATTTCTTTCTTATTCATCTCTGGTTGGACTTTCTACCCCTCGGGCAGAACTATACGGTGAAATAACAAATCATGTAGAATTGAAGTGTACCTTCTTTCAGGAGGTCTGGACTCCATTTAGTCAGCTGTTTGGGTTGGTTTTTTTTGGAATCCAAGCTTGTCCCTGTGTTGTTATAAGAGCTGGGTCATTTTAATTGTGACAATACCTGAATAACGGTATTATTGTGATAATAAATGTATCCTAGGTACCTCTTTAGGTAATTTTACACTGTTCACAGTGGTCATTTGCATTTTAAAATATATCCTGTATATCTTTGTAAAGGAAGCTAGAAGGGCTTAATGCAGCTCTGCTGACCCCAAGAGAGGTGACAAGCTCTGCTTTATTAGTCGTGGCTCTGAGCGTGGTTCTCTCTTATGACTTCTGACTGTCTGGCACAATGAAGATTTACAGAAATACATGATCTGCTAATCCTCTGTCTAAAGGAAGAGAACAGGGATTATATGGTCATTCTCTTACTGTCATGACCAGGTATCACGGTGGGGGTTAGGAGCTGGTTTTTGGAACATCTTTGGAAGCACTGGAAGCTGTTTTAATAGCACCTTAGCTGTGAATTAAGCTGTCATCACTCAGTGATCACTGCTCACTTATGGCTATTTTCTGGGTAGTCTGGTTTGCCTATAGATAGCAATGCTCAGCTCTTCTTGATTTTGATGAGGGCTGCTTGCTCAAAATGCTTGCGATCAGAATTAGTAAGGAAATGGTGACAGCTCCCTATGGTGAGGAGGGAGCTCCCAACCTTAAACCCTGGGAGTTTAAGAGCTTTAATTTTAAAACTCTGTTGGTATGCCAAAGAAGGGAAACTAGCTCCCATCTTGCTGTTTTCTCCAAAATGTTTTGTTGCTTAAACTCTATTGATTCAATGACTCCCTTCTTCCTCGGATGCTTTCCTAGATACTGACATAACGTGGGGAAAAGACATCTTTGGTATCTGTTTTTAATAAATGCTCACCACTAAATAAACATACAGGATTCTTCATAGTTTAAGAAGGATGGAGGTAATGGCTGCCAATTTACAGTTTTCTGGAATCAGAGAAACATTTCTGTTTGTTTTTTTGGGCCACCTCACTGCATTGATGTCAACTGTACAGGAATCATGCTTGAAATGGTGTTTCATCACCACCATTGCCTTCTGCCTGAAGGTCACCTTGCAGATACCTTCTCGCTCCAATATTACTTCTTCTAGCAATAGAACTGCAAAGCACTCTGAAACTAGGTATTGACTCTAAGTTGTTGGACTTGGTATCTCTCAGCAGGCCTTTGAAGCATAATTTGGTGTAGAAATGAAGCATACTGGTACCAAATGTTACTCGTATCTTTTAGGAATACTAATGGGGTTAGTCCACGGGAAGACAGAAGGCTTGGAAATGTGCAGGTGGAGGTTGAAGGAAGAGAAGAGGAACCCTAATAGACAGGAAAAAAATTAAGTAATCTTACAAAATTTTCCTTTCCATCTCAAGCTACGTAGAGTTGCGGTTGAGGCTGCAACGTCTTCATTAGAATGGATGATTAGGTAAAACAGCTCAGTTTTGGTTACAGGATAAGGAGAGAGACCAGACAAGTTGCTGATCTATGCCCTGCTGATGCCTATGGATCCGTTCCCGAACCGGTGTTGCTGATTAAAGGTGTTACCTGTTGGGATCTACTTTGCTCCTCGCTTACGATCGTGGTGGGACAGAGCGTGTGTTGCTTGGTTCACCCCCAACTTAAAAAGGGATCCATGACAGGGGTACATGCGACAGCTATATAGAATAGTTGCCAGCAGAGAAAGCTGGCATATATCATACAATATCACTGGAGACTGGTTTTTGGGTAGACAGAGAAGTGGACACCATGGGGCTTGGTTTAATTTCAAGCACTGCGTTTTTTTTCTCACTTCACAAAGCTTACAATAGAAATGAATGCTCAGCCCTAATTTAACCTAAGTCTTGCATGAGAATCAGTAAAGAGTGGAAAAAAGTTGTTAAGTTAGTGAAAGATGGTGTTTTTTTTTAAAAAAAATAATTAATGTTAAAAGAATGCAGCAAACTGGTTGCAGTAGTATTTTTGCAAAATACCAAGGCCAGTTGGAGTATGTGGAAGGGGAATTGATTTCCTCTGGTAGAAACGTATTTTGGTTTTTGTTCAGCTACATGAAATAATTGCCATTTATGTTTTGGCTTGTTGTTGATTCCTAGATATTCACTCTGGAGTAGTTCTGATTTACTCCCTTATAAATGTTAAGAGGTAATTAAATGTTATTTTGTGACCTTTATGTGCCTTAAGGAAAGAGACACGATTATCTTATCTCGCGTCACTTTTGGGCCTTTGTAGCCATCTAACTAGAATAATATTCTGCAACTTAGTGTACTGGATTAATGCCTGCTCTGTTAAATGAAGGATGTAGCTAAAGATGCACCGTGAAACCAGTTTCTCAAACCAGTGCTGTTTCATGTGTATCTTGTGTCCATTCCCATCTAGATCCCTTTGTCACATCTCATTCACTGCTGTGCACGATGACAACATGAAAGCGCTTGTGTCTCCACTGAACTCTTTCTGTCGTCTTCAGTACCCATTTTGAACTAGAATCTGTTTATAAATTCATGTTTTATTGCTGTAATTTTTAACAAGCTACTTGCTCCTTCAAAGTTGAAGTCTCAAAATGCAAATTCTTCACCTACACAATTTAGCAAGGGATGGTGGGAGATTTTCCTCTTGACAGATAAACGTAAGGAACACCCTTTGTTTCTGTTGCATCAGGAAAGCTTGTTCTCAAATTCTCCTTGTTGTGTTTTGGGAAATGGCTGTCAAAAATTAACTTCTGCTAATTGGAGCAACTCTAAATCACAGAAACTGAATTCATGTTTCCCATATATTCCTAAAACATTCCTCATTGCATAACATTGCACAACAAAGATAAATCGGTGCAAGAAATACATAATGCATGTCGTTCCCGTACAGACAGTGACAGGCTTTCACCGACACAATCTTGTCTTGGGTGAATTAGACATTTTTAATTATACACCATAGGCTTCAAATACTAACATCGATTTATTTGTAGGGAAGGCACGATTCTTAGATGTACGGAAGCCAATTTACACACTTTGTTCTTTCTGTGTGGTTGGTTGGGGTTTTTTTGCAAAAGGTGCCTCACAATGTCCTGAACTATAACTTAGCACCTGCCTAGATGTCTCTCTCTCTGTGTTTGTTTGTTTGTTTGTTTGTTTTTAATGTTTGCAAGCAACGTGGATCAGGTTCTGCCATATTTGGAGCTATGGACACCAAATCCACACCGTACGTGTTTCAGTGAGTTCTTATTTCTCCCACGGACTGCGAAGGCCCGTTGGTCTGGAGTCCCTTAGCTGTGGTCCTGTAAGGCATCTTCCAGTTTAGTTACATTCAGAAGAGGTCTAGCTCATGCACTCACCTACAGCTCCATGATGTGATCCAGCACACAGACTGTGGTGGTAGCTTCTGGACCCCTTACCATAAAAAGGACTTTGAGGTGCTGAACATGTCCAGAGAAGGGCAACAGAGCTGGTGAAGGGTCTGGTTATGAGGAGCAGCTGAGGGAGCTGGGGTGTTCAGCCTGGAGAAAAGGAGGCTGAGGGAAGACCTTCTGGCTCTCTCCAACTCCCTGAAAAGAGGGTGTAGCCAGGGGGGGTCGGTCTCTTCTCCCAAGGAACAGGCAATGGGACAAGAGGAAACGGCCTCAAGTTGCACCAGAGGAGGTTCAGATTGGAGATTAGGAACAATTTTGACATGGAAAGAATTATTAAGCTTTGGAATGGGCTGCCCAGGGAAGGGGTTGAGGAGTACCTCCTGGAGGTACTTAAAGGACGGGTTGACATAGTGCTTAGTGACATGGTTTGGTGATGTTTTTTATCAGAGTTAGGTTGATGGTTGGACTTGATGATCTGAAAGGTCCCTTCCAACCTAGACAATTCTATGATTCCATGATTCCATGATTGGAGGTAAAGCACTAATGTGTTTGAATCCATAGAATACATGCATACACGTTCCTGAGAGTACTAAAACTCTTGTGTGTGTTGTTGGTGACATTTTTGAAAAAAAGAAATGTGGCATTTCTTTTTGTGCATGAAAAAGCCTGTGGCATCATCTCCTGGTGAGACAGAACATCACTGGTAGGATATTGGTGGAGCCTGCTGAGGGAACTGCGTTAAGAACAATTTTCTTCTATTCACTTAAGTGAATTCTTTCTTAAACTTCTATTCACTTAAGCTCTTCTTTCAGCAAGATCCCTTCCACTGCTCACCTTCTGTATCACCTCAGCTTCAGTATTAGTATTTTCCAGCATATGGTCAGAACAGGTGATTTCAGGGTTGATGCCTTCAGAAGACAAACGTCAAAATAGTCATGGAGCGAAGGTCGTTAAATATGATGAGTCTGATAAGTTATGCCAGGTCCTCAGCTAATTTGTGCTAACCTCTGCCCATTACCCATAGCAAGGATGGGAGGTTTTACTTGAGCTGGAGACTCAGCCCACACATCCAAGCTATTCTTGAATTTGGCACCAATATCCAGTGTTTATATGTTTATTTTCATAGGCGTGAGATAGACTTTTAACTCAAGTTCTTGTGAAAAGTGAGGTGCCCATGCACTGCTCTGCACAGCGGCAGATGCGTGTTGCTGGGAGCAGCGATGGGGTCCAGGAGGTTCTTACCACTGCCCCGACTGCACCTGAGCTGAGCTGGAGGTGGCAAACTGGAGGGTCTCCTTGCAGCCCTTGTGGTTGGGAGGTGGACGTACACGAGCTGTGGTTCAAGCTCTGCTCTTTTATTAGTGTCAGATTAGACACCAAAAATGACTTGAGAAACTCTTCGTCATATATGGTGCCTAAGCCACCGTTGTTATTCTCCTTGCAGAGGTCTTTAATTTAGTCTACAGGTATTTATGTCTTTTTTTTTTTATTTTTAAAAAATCCAGAATGAGGATGGAGGCATGATCTATTCATTAGACTTCGCTGTTTGCTGTTTTGCTAGGAAAGTTGCATCCCGTTAACAAGTCCAGAATTTGGGTGACCCTGTCCTGAAACAAACTCTGTGTGTGTGTTTATGGTTGAATCATGGAAAGGTTTTTCTGAACCAGCTCTGCCGAGGAGCTTCTGGTTTATCAGTGTGGGGATTTCGTGTTAGCGAGGGATATGGGGTAAAATTAATCTCTGAGGGTGACGAAGAAAGAGGGGCCAGATTTCACGTTTATCGATGAAGGAGATGTTTCTTATAGCTCAGCACCAGGAGAACCCAATCTTTAAAGTTCCCACCTTAAACTGTTCCAAAATGGAGTATTGATAATGGGGGTTAATACAACATTTAGACTTCATGTGTTGGCAACATGAGCATTTGCAGTCAAAATGCAGATTTAAACCTTGGTAAATCTTTCCTTTCACCTCTGTGATGTAATTAAGACTTCAGTTTTCAAATTGTTGACATCTTAGTTAAATATACATATTCATTATTATTTTTTTCCCTTTTCTTGAAATCCTGAAGATTGTGAGACTGTGGGTTTGTGGGTTCTGGATTTCACACTCTTCCTCCTTATTCTCATTAATGACCAGAAGCCTTATCATATTTTTTAACCCTTTATATTAATTGGCTTGGTCCAAGAGTTTGGCAAATAATTGCCATTATCAGCCACCCAAAAAGACTTCTTTACACATACCATACCATACCATACACATACCACACCAAAGCTAAAAAAGGACAGTGACCCAAATGCCTATTCCATTTAAGTGGCCTTTATGTGGGTCATTTGCAGACACTTAAATGTATTCCCATGTTTTGCTCTTCAGAATTAAGGACTTTCAGTGAAATTAGGAGAAGATATTTTTACCTTTGTTCTTCAAGTTCGGTCTTGGCCATGGGTGTTTAGCTGACAGAGATCCTTAGTATGGCCCCTTTGCTTAATCTTCTCCAGTTGCTTCCTTTTCCTGCTGTAGAAATGTGTTAGTGTAATGGAGAAGTCTGTTACACCTGTAGCTGTTAATTCAGAATTTTTCTGCAGTTATTTTCAGGGATTTTTTGTTAGATGAATGTCTAAGGATTAAAATTTCCTTGCAGCTGCCAGTATTTCTTAAATTGTTTCTGTTTGACACCGTTTCACTTGCTTGGATCTTGAGGTAGAAGAGACTCAGATTAGGGCTGGATTTTTTCTCATAAAGCGTGCAGAAACATAATTTGTGACAGTTTCTGTCTTGAAAATTCATCAGCCCCGTTACCTGCTTATGCTTCACTGCCACAACCACCTCCAGCAGGTAGAGACAAGGGGGCTGCTGATGAGGTTGGAAGGACTTTGGGGGACTCCATGTGCCTCACCCTGTCACCGTCTAACCTTTCTGCCGTTTGAAGGTTGTTTTGAACACGGAATAAGTCGAAATGCCCGAGATTCCGGCCTCAGCAATGGCTTTATTGCTGACTAATGACTAATCCACTGCCCTGGGTTTGGGATCTGTCTCGCCTTACGGCAGCGTGTAACATTCCTGCCCATCTTTCAACACTTCTTTTGGTATAGAAGGATATAAATTTTGATACTGCTCCTACTGAAACGTAAGAAATCCTTAAAGATGTTATGGCAACATTCCTTTTCCCGGCTGCTACTTTTCTAAGGAGGTGTTTTTGCCCTTGATGTATGCTCTTTGGAAGTATTCTCCTTTTTTTTTCTTTTAACTTTCACGTGCTGGTGATACACAAGGAAGATGCTTCAAGTGCAATTACTACTTTGCTTGTGGCAGGCAAAAAAGGACTGCGTGGCACCTTGCCTGCAATAAGAAGGAGAGAGAAATGTAAAGAGAATTTGAGATGGAAAACCGAGAGAGAGTAGCGTATATTTGTATCATAATGATGAGGCCTTTCAGAGTGGGGAAAAAAAGTGGTTTAGAAGTGGTGGTAGCCCTAAAGAAGCAGGTTCCTCTGGTCCCAGTCCCAGTCTGTAGACCACAGAAGTTCCCCTCAGATAAGAAATTCCTTTTCTTAAGGCTGTCATTGCCGTGTCTGTGAGGGTCCCCTCAGAAGTTTTGCATCGTAAGGTTTTATTTCATTCTGAAATCTGCTGACACGTGTAGGAAAAACTGCCCCGGCATCCGTGAGTTTTGAATGAGACCCTTATAGCATCAGTCTCCAAAATTGTGACAGGATGTACCAAGAGACTGCCCAGCAGGCTTTATTCTCTTCCTCATAACTTTTTATCATGAAAATGAAGGTTTTTTCACTGGGCTGCAAGATGGGTTTGTTTCTGAGAAGTTAGATCTGTAATTGCTCATGACTCTTTTATCTAGAAATATTTACAAATGGAAATCAACTAAATCCTGAAGATACTGTGTACCCTCCGGAAAATCAATGATGAGAAATTAAAGCAGCATTGGAGATTTCCTATCATCCTCTATATCAGACTACGTTGATGCTTCTGTTGGACATGAGAGGAAAGGGCCCACAGAAACAGTATTTTGAGATAAGCTTGATGTTTAACGCAGACCATAACTTCACATTTTCCTGTGATTAGATGGCATGATTCCTCATTCATCAGCTCTGTTTTAATGCAGTTGACAATAGCCAGGCGTGTGATTAATTTACACTTAAATTTTAATTGTCACTTGCGTTTTATTTGGTCCTGCTAATATCCAAGTCATGTCATTTTGCCATGCAAAAAATAAGCTTTGATGAGAATAAAAGACTGCAATTATGGGAATGCATAATAATAGAAATACATTGCTGGTGGTCTCACTGTACGGTCTGTTGGAGTCAATGTCAAAAGCCCAATTAAATCAAGCTCATATTAGTTTTTAGTAACATGTCAACTCGGTGACTGACCAACAAGCCGCACCCTTTCAATTAGATTACAAGTCAATGCCATTGTGAGTTTTGAGTATGGTTTTTAACTCAAAAATCAAAATTTTCTTTAAAAAAAAATTATCGAAAGGTTTGTAAGCTGTGCTGAGGTGAACCAAACGATAGAATTTCCAATCTCCACCATTTAAATTTCACCCATTTTCCCTATGGAATTTTTGAACTCTGCCTGTTGATGGGTTCTGTTTGTGACCAGATTTTATTTAGTGAGGAATTGATGCATGCAACCAGGTGTAGAAGTGCCTTCTGGGACATTAACTGACATCAAGTCTGTTTTGAAGACTTTGCTTTTGCATAGAAATTACTTTTAATGTTAATACAAGTTTATAAAATATTCTCTGAGCAGCACAGGCAAGATTTAAAACTCCTTGCCTTGCACAGATAGATGGTCTCTGAAGGTCCCTTCCAACCCCTACAGTTCTGTGATATCTGAGTATCTCCAAAGGTGACTGATATGAAACTTTTAGCAAAAAGAGCCTCAGAAACTTGGATTTTGTCTCAGTATATCCATTAAAAAAAAAAAAAATCTTTTAGAATTGCTGTAGAACTTTTCTATGCAGGGTCTCTGCCAAGATGGGAATCTTAAACAGCCATGTTTCATCTGGACAAAAAGTTGGTATTAAAGTTAGTCTCTCCTGTATATTTAAACTTGTTTATCATGACAGATATTAGAAATTCATCAGAATCTTAAGGAGAGTTTTCTGTTCTGTCTGAAACTCTTAAGACTACACTTTGAGTGAAGTAAATGGAATTTGTGTTGTTTTTCTGAAACAAGGACACTGAATTCCTCAAATAGGTTTTCATTCCCCCCACATCCTCCTTAAGTCTGTGATAAAGGAGATGGAAAGAGATTTCAGTGTAGTTTTTTTTTGGTTCAGGTACTGTCTTTAGTTTGTGCCAGGTATAGGACTCAGACTTTTTTTTTCAATGGTATATCAGTTTTATATTATTTTTTAATATGGGAGAAAAACCTCACAACTTTCCAAATTGTGCTTCAGTTCCCTCTTTTGTTTTTCCATCCTGTGTCGTTCATCGTGGGAATACCAGTAATTTCAAAATTACTCTTGTATCGCCTTCTGTTCATCTCTGCTGCTGTGTTTGTTCAATCCTTTGGTGGCCTTTGCATACTCTTAAAATACTTCCTTTTCCGTATCATTTTCTACATTTATTTCCCTCTTAGTCTTTATCTAGCCCAAAGCATCCATCCCGCTGCACCCCTTCTCTCTGCTTGACTGTGCCTTGCTATTGTAACAGTAGTGGGCTGTATCTGACATTTTCAGATTACAGTTTATCCTTCCTTTTAAAGACAGATAGCTGCTTGGCAGGGACTACAAAGAGCTCACCAGGTGTTCTAGGTTCACTGTGGAAAATGGTTTCACACGGTTGCTGTGGGTTCCCATGATCTTGAAACAGTTGAGTGAATGAAGAGAAAACTGAGTCTCTCATGGATGATGTAGCTTTGGTAGCTCCTACTGCTTCCCCGTCCCCTGATACCCAGTAACCTGAGATCCCTCACCACATCCAGTTTGGGGCAACTTATTGTTTTAGACACACCACCGTGCTTCCTTCTTCAGGGTTTCGGAGTAGAAACTTGGCTTTCCATGTTTCTGAGCCACGATGGGGATGGTTTTAACACCCCACCACCCTACGAGGACCGTGCAAGCATCCCCTGGTCTAAGGTTCAGATAATGCAGCCTTCTGTAAGCTATCCCACCAGGTCTGGTTTATGTGCAAATCACGAGCTTTACTTTTTTGCAAATGGTTCCAATTTTTTGTGGGGGTGATCAAAGGGCTGCGGCGCAACAGGATCGCTTACTCCAGAGATGTGTCTGGATCAAAGGTGAACATTTTTTTTGCATGGAATATGCATTTCTAGCGTCGGTTGAACACTGTACAGTTTAGCTGGAAGCAATGGTCAGGGATACCTTATCCTTTAAGAAATGGAAGAAAGTAATGCCAGGCAGAGAATTACAGCACGGGGCTCAGCAAGGCCAAGAAGAAATGGTGCTGAAACTAAATCAAACAGAAAGGAAGCTGGTTCAAAAACATCCTGCAGCAAAGGTGATGTGAGACGAACAGAAATGGGATGTTGATAATTGAAGGAAGGGAACGGTGTCTCCATCCAAGGCACACAAGCTGCAACAACAGAACTATGCACACCCGGTGGGACAGAGCATGGCTCCCGCAGCCTTAACGAGGTTGTGCCCGTGTCTCATCTGGGCTGGGATCTGCCCTTGGGATCTCCCCGCTGCTTGAGCTCAAGGTGAGCAGGCCCTGGCTGGACCGGGGACACCAGCTTCACTGGGCAGCTGGAGCAGCACTCGCCACCCAAACTGGATGGCCTTGCTTAGTGCCATTCCCATGCTCCTCTCCTGCTTCTGCCAAGAAGACTTTTTTTGGCCTCATTTGATGGACACCGATTTTTGCCCAAGCACTCACTTGTTGGGTTTTCTTTGAGGGATTTGTGGTTCCTCCCTTACATCTCAAGTAGCTTGGTTGCATAAATGGTTTGAACATTGAACATCCACTACCTCTCTGGGCAGAACACTAGAAGAGGCTGCCCAGGGAGGTGGTGGAGTCTTCTTCTCTGGAGACATTCAAACCCCACCTGGACACATTCCCGTGGGACC
>JAOTQQ010000063.1:27980777-27991201 GCA_026546715.1 Gallinago undulata
GTGGTGGAGTCTCCTTCTCTGGAGACATTCAAACCCCACCTGGACACGTTCCTGTGGGACCTGCTCTGGGTGGTCCTGCTTTGGCAGGAGGTTGGACTAGATGATCTCCAGAGGTCCTTTCCAACTTCCGTTACACCCCTTCCCACCCTTAGCCTTTGCTGCTGCCTTCTC
Source organism: Gallinago undulata (assembly GCA_026546715.1). Taxonomy (NCBI): domain Eukaryota; kingdom Metazoa; phylum Chordata; class Aves; order Charadriiformes; family Scolopacidae; genus Gallinago; species Gallinago undulata. Next base: position 27,980,949 of record JAOTQQ010000063.1, read on the forward strand.
TGATTATTTTCTAACTTTGAAGTATGGTTTAATGAGTAAGTGCTGGTTCACCCTTGCGCCCAGCGAGCAGAGCACCCTGCTGCCTGTTTGGTGGCCAACAACTGATGGTGGGGACTGAACACACAAGAGGACGAGGAGCCCTTCGAATAAATAACCACTTTTTTAGTACTCGTGCTAGTAAAGTCAAATTACATTGATTACGTTAATTCAATTTATTTTTTTAAGTAGTTGACTATGGTTATTTTTTCTGTGACTCCTCCTCTGCCCTCCAAAAAAATAAGTGGTTAATTTTTTCCGATACGCTGCCTTTTGATCATTTTGACAAGGACATGACAACGTTTGATATCAAAGTTAAGAAAGACTTAACAAATTAAACGAATCATTAAAAAAATGCAGACATTAGCTATGAAAGTGACAAGCATGTTATCTTAGAACAGTTTCTGGGCTGTCAAGAGCAGAAAGGCAGCAGTTTTAGATTGAATTTTAGGAATAAGAAGACCACGTTGCCCAGGGCCTCCTCGAGCCTCCCCTTGAATGTCTCCAGGGAAGGGGCCTCAACCACCTCCCTGGGCAACCTCTTCCAGTGCTCCACCACCCTCATTGCAAAGAACTTATTCTTAAGATCCAACCTAAATCTGCTTTTCTTCAGTTTAAACCCAGTCACAGAGCATCAGAGCAGCTGGAGGAGGAGGATGGTGCTCGTCAGGAATACAGTGGGTGATTATCATGTGGGAAAGGACACTGGAGAGGGGAGGAGACATCCACGCCAAGGGTTTTCTTCCCACAGCCTGGAGAAAGGCATTGAGTGAAGTGAGCGGGACCTCCTGGGAGGAGCAGGGCGTCATGGAAGAGGATTAAGGCTGCAAAGGAGAGAGAGAGACACCTTCTATTTTTCTATTTTTGTAGTTTCACTTGATGCCGTTTCCCATACACTTCTCTTTTCCATCCGTACATTGCCATCTGTGGATTACAGGCTCCTGCTGGAAATCACTTTGTTTTCTTTGGGTGAAATGGACTCCAAAACCTCACTTCTCTCATCGTGAGAACGTCCTCAGATGCTGGGGGCCACCAAATGGCTAAATACTGTATGGAGGGCTAGAAGGAACAATTATAAATGTGTGGTTACAAATACAGTGTTTGTGGCAAGCGTATATTTTAGCAGCAGTGGTGGAAGATAAACAGCCAGTACTGAAAGATTGAAGAAATATGATGAATATACATATATATGACAGGAAGATCCATGGAAGTACAAAGCAGCTTAATTTTATGAAAATATAAAGATGCATTTCTTCTTTTACTAACCTAGATCAAAAGCCTTTTCAAGCATTATATTAAGCAATTTAAACTGAAATTTGCTAGTCTGTTTGGAAGCAAGTTTTAAGACAAGTCAGTATCAATATATGATGTCTTTTAATGGATGTCAGTCTTGCTTTATACCTAAAAAATTAACTGGCTAGATAATGATTTACACAGCTTAAAAACAATGCTGCACATGAAGGCATAAAACACAGTTTTACTGTGTTTATCTCTGGTAAACAACAGTGCAAAGAGAAAAGCAATGTGAACGATACAGAGGAATACTATTTGTTTCTAAAAAAAAAAAGGGACAAATGGAATGGCACATTTCTGATTTGTATCCATCATTTCTGACAAATACTAAAAGCCCAGGGAAACAATGTATTATAAATGGTCAATGTCAGGCCCTAAATATGGCACACTGAATCTGCACATACAGGTCGCAATCTTCTTTTTCCTTCCAGGGATGTGTCTGTATGTGGCAAAGAAGTAAAGATCAAACCCCATAAAATACATCATTTATATGCCACTCTCTGTTATAGAGCAGCATGGACATCACTAATGAGAAGCACTGCTAAAAGAATATTTCCCTGAGTTTGTTTGCAGGCACACTGTGGCAAAAAGGAGGTGTCCCCTGGGAATTAAATAGTAATAAAAATGGGGGGGAGGTGGGGCAGGGGAGGTTAAGAACAAACAAACAAAAAAGAACAAACACGGTACTTGAATTTTTCCCCTTCTACCAGTTCATCAGCCATTGCGACAGCTTGGGGTAAAGAATTTGCAAAACACATGGAGAGCTTTTTGCTGCTTATTTTTTTTAATCTCTGAAGTCCAACGGTGATGATGAAGGTAGCTGTGACATTTGCAATTTTCCATGCACCAGCCCATTCCATTTTCTTCCCTGGTGCCACTTACATGGTACAGTAAGCCTCCAGCATTGACAATAATTATAGCCTGAATAAAATGAAGAGGGTAATATGAACAAAGCTCTGCTGTAATTGCCTTTTCATTATTTGCTAACAGTTAGTTATTCAGTCACAGGGAAAAAATTACACAGTAATTGGTTGACAATAGGAAGCTAAAGCTAAATTCCAGAACTATGATATTTTGGCGTGTTGGTCTTTTAGACCTTTTATTCATATTTTGATTAAACAGCTAGAGCATTAAAGTGAAATATAAATGTAGCCTTGGTTCAGATTCCATAACATTAGTTTCCACCCCACACAATTTTCGTTCCGTTTTGAATTTTAAGCTATCGCATACGGCAGCCCTGTAAAATATTGTCGCCTATTGACTTTGAAATACACATTTGCAACTCTCATCCACTTAGTTTAACAATAGCAGAGGATCCCCTTCACCTTGGTGCTTTACAAAAGTGCCCAGCGTGACGGCGGGCGAACGCTTTAGCGGGGCCATTCTGCCTTATTTCAGAGGCCGAGGTGGGGGAGCGCCTGCCTGAACGCCTGCTGCATTTTATTTGCCTTTTAAACAACAACAGCAAAAATATCTTTAGCCACCTCTGGGGGTTTGCAGGTGGGGGGGTGAGAAGCCCCTGCTCGGTGGGCTCCCCAGGAGCATCCTCTCAGCGCCCACCCTCGGGGTCTCGCCCCAGCGATGGGAACCCGTTGCGGCCGGCTCTCAAAGGACTCAGGGGAAAATATTCCTCTAATATTTATTTTCCTGGCCTTTATCTCTCTTATTTTCTTTAATCTTAGGGTTTTGTGTGAACCCCCAGTTACAGCTGGAACGTCCTCGCTGTTTCACTGTTTAATTACTTTAAGAAATGTGGTTTTCATCACTGGTGTTGCCCCAGTTTGTCGAAGAACCGCTAAGTATGTAGTACCGAGGCCAGTTTACCTGCTTGAAGTTCAGCATTTGTTTAAATTTCCTGCTCATTTAGTGCCAACGGGCGTTCATCAGAAATCCAGGTGTTCCACATCATAATGCTGAGGAAGATAGGTCAAATTCTACACTTCTTATATTTATTGTAATACGTAAAATGGCTCTGAAGGAACTACCCCTGGTGGTGTGAAGCGTGCAAGGCTGTAACCTAGCGAAAAGTTTTAATTCTTTGCTGCTGTACCAGTGCCCTTACTTGCAATGAGTTGCTCCATCTAAATGTGTGGTTGATGGGCTTCCAATGACTTTTTTTATTTGACATTTTTTTCCCCCCTTATTTGTTTTAAAGGGAGCAGACGCTAGGAGCTGGTCTGATAACTGAAACCGTTATATTTATTTCATCAGATATTTAATAAGAATAATGTTGTCCTGTTAAGTGTAATTGTTAGTGTTTCAGCAAGCAAATTTTTGCAAGTCTCAGGTCTAAAGGACAAGGTACCGATTGAGAGCTTCGGCCACACCAGAAACAAGAGGACCTGTTGTACCCTGTATTCTCTTCTCCTGCCGTGGACCTTGATAAAAGCTCAAAGTAGTTGCTGGAGGAAGAAAAAAGACTTGCAGAAGCAAAACATAGATTAAAAAACTAAAGCAGGGTTAGGGTAGAGTCTTTGAAGAGTTGAGTTCTTGTTGAACTCATGAGGATGGGCAAAGAGGAGTGAGGTGTCTGAGCTCTGCCCCACAGCACCCCACGTCGCACCCCGGCTGGGAGCAGGGCTCACCTTCTGGCCAAAAACAAACAAGGAAAGCCCGTTCCCGGGCGTTTTGTGAGTGTAATCCGTGAAGCAAAGCCGTGCCTTGTTATTCTGGGCCTGACCCAAGTGGTGGTGAAATCCATGGAAATGTTCCTGCTGGGTCCTGCAGACTCGGGATGGGGTCCTCCAGCACCAGCAACAAACAAATGTATCCCATCAGCCCCCTTCTGATGTATATTTCATACTTTGCCCTTACTTTTATTTTCGAGTCCTAGATCTTTATTATAATCAGTCAAAGTCCTGGCTTTCAAGTTGTGAATGGGCATCATAATTATCTAACGCAACTACTCCAGAAATCAGATTAGTAATTAGCTGAACCAAACTGATTGGTGTGACTTCCTGAATGCATCTCTTTAATGTTGAACATTTGCTTTGTGCTTGAAGGATTTGTTTGTGTGTTTCTTGTGTGTGATGAGAGCTTTTCTGTAATTAGCTCCTGGGGGACAGCATATTCTAACAGTTAAAGAATAATTGCAGCCCTATGAAATGTGAAATGGCTTGGGCTGGCTTTTGTTGCAGCTTAATTGTATGCAACAAGTACAGGAGGCTTTTCATTTCACATCATGATAGTAAAGATGTAGCTTTCATAAATAAAGAAAGGAATTTTGTACAGTGGTAAATAGTCTCTAATATGTTAATTTTGCAGAAAAAAACCAAAACAAACAAAGGACATTTGAGAATTCTCAGTGTTATTGAAGTAGATGTTCATCATTGTTTCATTAGCTTGTAGTTTCTATGTATGATTTTAATGAAAGGGAAAAGGAAGAGAAAAATAAGTGTGACAGTAAAAGACAAATGACTTAGTGGTCAGTCTGAAACAGCTTGTTTTCGTTTGAAATAAAAATTTAAATGCTTTTTCTTCTGGCAAAAAAAAAAATGGGGGTTTTGGGCAGTGGTCACAACAGCGTTCTGGTAAAATTAGTTGTTTGACTGAAAAAAGAAACTTGTTATTCAATACCTTCTTTGGGATAAATAACAAAGGGAAGGGGGGAGTGTTATTTGTTTTCTTCTGTTCATACACAGGCGTGTTGGTTCTTTGCTGTTCACTGTTCCAAACAATTGCAGCTGCCCCTCTTACCTCACTGGTGTCACTCCCCTGGTTGCCCAGTTTCTGCTGGAGAACCAACCGACCTGGGGGTACCCTGCTGTCTGTAGTGGGGGGTCCTGTCTGCTGGTCCTGGTGGCCTGACTCTGTGGACTGTTAGCCCGGTGTGTGCCCGGTGCCCGTGGGTAGGGCTGTGGGTGCTACTCATGGGAGGTTTTCAATCCAGTAGCCAATTTAGTGGCCCAAAGACAGATGCATACATCCTTGTCCTTCTGCACATTCAGGATTACGGGTACTAATTCAATATTTATTGATATGTAATTGATGTCCTTCAATTTTCAGCACCTTGTTCTGTGACTGTAAACTGAATTATCACCAGATTAAATACAGCATTCAAGCCTATTTTTTCCCTCTGAGACAAAAATGTGCGAATCTGAGTTTAGGTTAATTATCAAACCTCTTCATCCACCCTTCCCATAGACAGCACCGCTACAGTACATCGGTAACCACCACCCATTCCTGTGGCTAGTGGCACGTAGCATTTATTTATTTTTTCAGTATAGATGACAGTGATGCTGGAGTCTCATTGTCATCTAGATCTGATAACCATGAGTCATTTTGATATGGTTCTGAGGTAATCTACAGTGTCAGACTCTCAATGTCATCTTGTCACTACCACTTCTCTCCATAGCATCGCCATAGGCAATAGCTCTGCTGCAGCTTTCCCTTCAGGGCTTTCCCTGCAGAGGCTACAGATCCTCTGAGGAGACACCACAGGAGCCGTGCCTCCCCGGGAACGGGAGGAGAGGGGAACTGTGTCCCCCCAGAGCAGCCCCTCCAGCAGCTCTGGCTGGGCTTGGGCACGGCCGAGGTTCATCACGATGCCTGGTGGGACAGATCCATGGGATGCTGCTGGTCCCCTCTTGGCATCCTCTCAGGGGTTTGAGGTGCAAGTCCTCTGTGACTGGGTTCCTCTCTCCTGGCAGGGAGATGGAGGGTGTCCTGCTCACCCACCCACACTCCCCATGGGTGCTGAAGCAATTCCCATAAGAAACAAAGCATTTATTTGGCCAACCTCATGTTTTTACACTGTCCCCCTCCCCCCCAACACACGTTCTCAACGTAGCTGCTGAATTGCTGCGGGTTTTGCCATGGAAAGTCCTTTGACAGAGGAAGTGAGAGCACTGGGTGACCCAGAAATGAGAACTACATTCTCCCTTAACCTCTACCTGTGTTGAAGGGCCTTGGGAAACAGCAGTAAAACCCCTCCAAATATGTGCTTGCTGTGTACTGCTGGCAGGTGTGCTGCTACCTGTGTGTTTTTATACAAAAACTCCCTATTTTGGATGGCTGAGAGCGGATTGACCAGTGCAGCTTCTGTGTCTCCTTGGCAGCAGAAGTAGGAAGGGCTCGGAAGAAAGGTTGAGTTAATGCAATTATTTTTGTTTAGCCAGCGATGCTATAAAAATTACTTTCTGCAGATAATTCAGTCTGCTGTGGGAATTTTGCATCCATTTGAACGAAAACATTATCAAAATGACTTAAAAATAATTATTAGTATTTTCCAAAAGAAGCCTAGTTGTTGGTGACAGAAGTGTTCAAGTTCTTAAAAAATTTTCACACAAATTCTGGAGAATGTTGCAACGAAATTAATTGAAAATGGGCTGGTTTGAACGTGTTTCCAAGTTTCAGGCTGTGTTTAGGATGTTAAAAGTAGACGGGAGAGATGATTGCCTTCAAGTACCTCTTGAAGTTATGTGCTTACGTCTTGCCTCTCGTCCTGAAGGAGAATAATATTCACACTTTTCTCAAGGGACTAGTAGGAAAACCCTCCTGAGAGAAGTTAAATGTGTGGTGCCTACTGGGCCTATGGGTGAAAAGAATTTTTACTAAATACAAATTACTGTAATTTCCAGCGAATTATCATCTTGGCTAGTAGAAAGATATTTGTCTTGATTTGCTCGTGGAAAAAGGACCAAATTCTTTAAAAAAATATTATTCTGCTTATAAACAACCCTGATAATGCAATAGGTGACTTTTCATAAAACAATGTGTGGAAAGAATGAAGTATAAACTAAAAGGGAATTTTCCCCCCATTAACTGGCTTCATGACAAAAGGTTATTGACTTGACAGCACTTAATTGCTCGTCATATTATTTTTTCTCCTCTGAAGCAGTGTGGTTTATTAGTTTCCATGGAGGAGGCAGCAGTGGGGCCACACTTCAGATGTGGTGGAACCTGCTGATTCCCACTGAGCCCTTTGCCCCTGGTTCATCTGTGAAGCCCTCTCCACTCCCACAGCTGGGTTCAGAAAACACCACGTGGTGAGGGACTTGTTCAGTGTCACACAGTGTTTTAGTTGACCAAATACGTGGAGAAGCAGAGGGTTTTCCCAGCTCCCTAACTTTCTATTCACGTTTACGTAAATATAGAATTGAGAGGGTTCAGCAGAGGCTTTTTGACTCTTACAGTAAAAAGATGCAAGCATTAATTTTAACCATTACAACAATCTGACAAATTCATATTTGGTAGGGAGCTCCAGGCTTCTGTCTTACTGAATTGCGTCGGAATCGAGGGATGGGATAACTCTCCAAGTGCTCAGTTACGCCACAAGACAGTGATTGCTTCCAGCAGATACATAACAAGATGATGAAAGGTACCTTTCCAAATTTTGAATTTCTTCAATTAGTTAAGAACCTGTTGAAGTAGGGTGAGCAGTCCATAAACTACATGCGTTCTCCTTCCACCTGGGTAGGAGCATAAACAATTGCATCATTACTGGTTTTAAATATTCTGCCACAGGAAAACGAGTGTGGGATTCGGAGCACGCGCTTAAAAGTTCATTTGACATCTCATAAAGTCAAGACACAACTAATATCAGAGATTAAATTTGTAGAATAACGTCCAGAACTGATGCCATCCTCCAAAAGGCACCACGCTTTTTTTTCTTTCTGCTAACATAAATGCAACGTAAATGTAAATACGTCAGAGTTGTCTGACAGCATCAGTGAGTAGCAAAAAGTGTTTCTCAGAGTTTGCCTACGTGGAAAGCCCTTCTTGCCATGGGGCTGGGCTGGCAGTACAGCACCAGCCTGGCTCAGGTGGGTACCACGGGCCCAGGGCAGCTGTTTGACTGCCTTCCCCGGGAAAGAACAGTTGTATTTGTCTTCACTTAATCTTTCTAAACAGAGGGTTTTAGCTGGCTGAGGTCAATGAGAAACTTACCCGTTGACTTCAATAGGTTTTGAGGTGGTTCTTTAAGTCATTAATGTTTGTTATGTTTTAACATGAGTATATTTGCACTCAGAAGGTGGGAATCAAACCTGGATTTTTCCCTGATTTTCTGTAGTGCTTATTTTAGTTGCTCTTAATACATCCTAACAATTGCTCCTTCCTGTGCATGGAGCATCCATATAATTTGTGTTTCTTTTCAGTACTTAAAACTAATCTTTGTTTTCTCAGGCTTTTAGGTGGGACACTTACCTTAATCCTCTTATGTTTGTATGCCTTGAAGTCATGGCGCTTTGTATGATTTAGGATTTCAAGAGCCTGACTTAGAATCTTGAGGTCAGCTTGACCTTCTTTGTTGGGTGGTGGTTTTGTTTTTTTTCTACCACAATTGTGAGTAATTCTCAGAACTTCTTCTGAGTCTCCAGCCCCAGTCTGCTTTCTCTGTCTCCCCCCAAACAGTTTTTTCTTTCCTTTTTTTTTTTCTTTTTTTCTTTTTTGGCCTTATTACTTGCCTGTGATGGGAGGCTTTTCAGCAATCAAAAACATCCATCCTGTCTCAGTATTTTGAAGTTGTATCTTCTGCCTTGTTAAGGACTAACATTTCAGTATGCTAAATAAGTAGGACATCATATTCTCATTTCCTTTACGATTGGGTTATTGTGGTTTCATCGGTTTATTGACTTGCCCTTAGTGCACATGAAATATTTTTTCATTTGATCATTTAAGGGAAAAGAGCATTGTTCATCCGAAGTTAAGAAAGCAGAGGGCATTGATCATTTCCTAAATCAACTACAACATTATCATTTTTGTGTGTGTGTTTGATTCACGCAACTTACTGGTTATGACTTCACTTGAGTTTTTACCTTTTTGGCTGATAACCAGGTCTTAGGCTTTTATAATATCAGAATATAGGCAGCTAAGACAAATTGACTCAGACAGTTGTCACAGAAGTATTTAGCTAAAATTACTTCAAAAGTTTTACACCGCTTGACATTGCAGTACTGTTTTTGAAGTGTATACCCTGAAAAATATTTGTTATTAACAATTCCAGACAGGTGTTTCACCAAAGACGTGAAGATGTGTAGAAGAAGAGATTAATACTTTGCAGTAGGTTTAGCCTCTGGAGGAAATATTTGTCTTACTTGTTTGGAATTCCACTTGTCACTTCATCAAAAGCTTTGTTCACAGTCAGGTTTTGTTCTGAACAAGTGAAATTAAACTGTATTTGGTCGTAAGAATTAGCACAACATGTGCTTGGGTGTTATTTAAATAACTGTGAGATAATTGTAAGGCAACCTTTTGCAGGCTGTGCTTACTGCACTTAAAGCGGGGTGCCTAAAACTGGCAATAACAGAATAACTGCTCAAGTTAGGATTAAAAACACTAAGAAAACTGCCAGAAATATTTTGGTGCCTCTGTGGCAATCGGTGAGATCCACCCCACCTGTGAGAAGCCCCTGCAGGGGGATGGGACAAGCAACGTGACAACGTGATGTCCAGCTCTGGTTCCGAGGAGGCCAGTGGGGCTGGGGACATCCTTCAGACTGGCCACAAGGGACCAGTCGGGGGGGTCAAGATGCTGCAGCTGGAGAGAGGAATAAACCCGTGTACTGACTGCCCACACAGCTGGACCATGCTGTTGAGCTTCCAGCTGAGGACTTCTTTGGAGTCTTCAGCACAAGAAGGATTTGGACCTGTTGGAGTGTGTCCAGAGGAGGCCACGAAGATGCTGCAAGGGCTGGAGCCCCTCTGCTGTGAAGACAGGCTGAGAGAGTTGGGGTTGTTGAACCTGGAGAAGAGAAGGCTCTGGGGGAGCCCTTATTGTTGCCTTCCAGTACTTAAAAGGGGTTTTTCTTATAAGAAAGCTGGAGAGGGACTTTTGACAAGGGCATAGGATGAGGGGTAATGGCTCCAAACTAGAAGAGGGTAGATTTAGATTAGATATTGGGAAGATATTTTTCACTGTGAGGGTGGTGAGAGCCTGGCCCAGGTTGCCCAGAGAAGCTGTGGCTGCCCCATCCCTGGAGGGGT
>JAOTQQ010000063.1:27995253-28007833 GCA_026546715.1 Gallinago undulata
CAACACCCCCAAGTCCTTCTCCTCAGGGCTGCTCTCCAGCCATTCTCCGCCCAACCTGTATTTGTGCCTGGGATTGCAAGGTATGATATTCGGGTGGCAGTGCACTGGACAGACTGCCCAGGGAGGTGGTGGAGTCTCCTTCTCTGGAGACATTCAAAGCCCACCTGGCAACGTTCTTGTGCAACCTGCTCTGAGGATTGGACCTGCTTTGGCAGGGGGTTGGGACTAGGTGATCTCCAGAGGTCCCTTCCAACCCCATAGGATGCTGTGATATGGTCCACTCTCTCTGTTATTTCTTGCACTTAGACAAGAGCACTCCTAGTGCTGTAAGCCACTCATATTCCAATCCTGGCTAACGTTAGATTGACTTAAACCAAAATTAAGCAAAGTGCTTAAGCTCATGCTTAAGTTTGGTTGACTTCAATGTGACTCAGACTTTTGTAATGAAAAGAGCACAAGAATGTGGGCTTCAGTGCAGTCACTTCTTTGACCTGGTTTATTAGCATTTGGGAAATTCAGATCCAGGGGGAAATTAGTAAAACAAAGGAAGTTAGGGTTTGGAGAATGAAAATAACTTACATGGACTCTCTCTGAATGGTAATGGTTGGTGGTCTTCCATTCTGTAAATTATTGTGTGGATCAAAAGTGAACATTCTCGCTGAGCACATGACGATCCTTGTCGGTAACATAACTGGTTTTATAATGGGTTTGGTACATCTTGAAAGTATAAACTCTAGTCAAAGCTACCTGCAGTGTGTTGGATGGTGTACACGCTCCTTGTCTTGTCCTTTTATTTTTTTATTTTTTAATACATGTGAAACTCCTTTTAATGAAAAGCAGTTCTAGAAAGGGGGGAGGGAGGAAGATTCTGATTTAATTAGTTCACTGAAACTGTTTCTCGGTGTCATCTACAGCTGGTAGAACTATCACACATTTCTCTTGGTTAATAAAACCCGTGACATATTTATGATGGAAATAACAGTTGTACAGAGCAGCAGTGGTATTAGGGACAGCTAATGGCCTCTTTAAAACACAAACGTCTTACTTGGAAACATTTTGAATTTGTACTGTTGGGTTTTTTTTTTAGCCAGAAAGTCTTCTTCCTCAAAATAGCGCTATTTGGAACTGCAAAAGGTAGGATGTTTTGTAAAAGCTGTTCTATATTATTTGGGTAGACTATGAAAAAAACATGAAAGCCTAAAAAAGATCAAAAGTTTATTTATATCACTGGCTTATTTATAGTGAAAAAAATCCTTTGACAGATCCTTGTCAACAAAAAATTGCTTTAGCCAAACTTATCCTGATTTCAACATCCTTTAGATATTGTAGTTGAATTAACCACTGATGTATTTCATAATTTATTCCTGTATCCTGGTAATGCAATGTTTTGACACTGTATAATGGGTACTTGAATATTTGTTAATAAGAGGACGTATGAGAACATGAGGCACTCCCTCCAACTAAAACTTCAACATTTTACAACTTGACCCTGCTCAAGGAAGTCCAGTTAACTAATAGCATTTATTCTATGTGCAGGAATCAGCATCTTTTCAGTATAAAAACACAAAAACCATTAATAAAATAAGAATTAGATGTGAATAGTAGTATTTATCTTGCCTAATATTATGTACCTTAAAATTGAGCACCTAAGCAATGCTACAAGGCTTCCTCTACAGTCAAGCAATAGGAAGAGCTACACCCATGGGGCAAAATACCCCATTTCAAGTGTCTGAGACACAGCTCAGTTCAATTATACAGGTGCTTGTCTTTGCTGACCAGGCTGTCCATGGGACCAGTAAGGCCAGATGCTTAACTTCTAGGTGACCAACACAGGTGAGACTGAATCCTATTTGTAATTCACGATGTCATAATATCATGATTTGATTAATTAATCAGTTGTTATTTATTTGTTATAATGCTCTGTGGAAAGCAGAAGTAAAATGCGGGGAGACTGTTAATAGTGCAGAAAAGACAGAGGCAGAAATAAAAGCACAGGTATGAAAACTTTGTAATTATGTAGATAAAAATATTTTTTGAAAGGGGAAAAAAGGCTGAACACAGAGATAAGCTGTTGCGTGCTCAGATCGGTGTCCAACTTTGAATTTGCCAAATTTGCAAGGAGAGAGATTAATGCTTCTGAAATGTATAGGAAAATTGCTGCAGGACCTCCTTGTATCATCCGAAGGCAATGTCTTGGGCTAATACAAAATGGCACTGCTCGTTGGGCTGTGCTAATTTTACCCGCAGAACATCTGTGGGTTTCTGCTGGAAGTTGGATACTGTGCTCCGAGACACCTGTGTCGGGCACTGAGTAGAATGAGGAATGTCTGCTGCTGCCTTCCAAGCCCTGTGGAAGACTCTCTGTAGGTCAACAGGTGAGCCTGAAGAAATCTGTGCTATAAATATTGATCAGCATAATTTAGATTTCACGGACCTTTTCTTAATGAGAAAGGTCAAGGTGGATAGAGTCACGGAAGTGTTAGTTTATGAAGTCAAATAGCACCTGGGCTCCTAAAATATACCAATTTCAGGAATCAGGACCATACAAAGTACCACTTTTCAGGGCTAGCTAAAGCTATGCGTTCAGAGTCTGGACAGATATCCAGGACATTGATGTCCCCAGGTGTATGGGTTTGAGATAGCATCCAAAGCAGATCATAAGACCAGAGGAGCAACGACGTGGATTCATGCTGCGTCACTGCAGGGTATTGTCTCTGGTGGGTTCCTGCTGTACCTGTGGACACACAGTTCCTTGTTGCTGTAACAAAGGTTCTGAACACCTGGGACAGTGAATCACTGCATTTCCTTGTTGCAGCCCGTGTCGCAACATATCCAAAGGTGTTTCTGTGCGCCCTACTCCCCCCCTAAACCAAGTAAGAGAAGCTACGTGGACTTCCCACAGGAACCAGCGCTGGTCACCGGGATGCTTTTAACTGACCAAAAAGAAGAATTATTGAGATAGCGTGGGAAATTTAGTAGTTATCACTTTTGTGAGGGTGGGGATTGGAAAATGTAGAAATACCCTGTGGTATTTCATCAATGTTTTATATAGTAACATATTTCACAAGAAAGTTTTCTTTACTCAGGCAATTAAGAAGCAAACCTTCCTGTTCTGTACCTGGCATTGTGTCCTAGAACCAAACGCCCCTGGCAACTTGTGGTCTGTTTTAAAATACAAAATGTAAATTGGAAGAGAGCTGAGCACACACCTGCTCGTCTCCCATCAGATAGGTGAGCACAACACAAACTGCAGGCAGCTGGAGCGAAGGAAAAACCAAATCAGAACATTCTTTGCTTCCATATGGAGAAGCAACTAAAGCCACTAGAGGAGAGGCACAAAAAAAATCCTTGTATTTCATCCTTTTCCATTTAAAAGACCCCTTTCTTAGTACAGTGGTGACAAAATAAACATAGAAAACTGGGTCTTGGAGTCAGGGTCTGGAAACGGTGGGGAGGAGGAGAAGAGGGTTCATCACTTTTAGGATCCCGCTCCGCTCGCTGCCCCTTGTGACGAGATCTTTTTGTCAAAGTTGAGATGATAGCGAAAGGGGTTCGCTGTCTGATAATTACATTGCATGGAAAGACTCGAGCTTCTTGACGGCTTATTTCTTTGATTTGCAGACATCGTGATTATTGCCCTTTGGCTGTGGTCCAGCCTTTTCACGCGGGCTTCGGCAGCAGGGAAATTACAGCCCCAAATTGTCTATTGGCTCTTCATGGAGAGACTCTGCTTCTCAGTAGCTTCCTTGGGTATGGTTACTCCCTTTCATCCCAGTAAATGCCGTACTCTGGTGATACCATTGGTGAATACTAAGCATCCAGTTGCTGTTTAGCGAGCATAAAGAAATGTTTATGTTCAACATTAATTCCAGATAATTATTGCCATTAGCTCATTTCATAGGTTCTTCAGGTAGTGGTTATGCTAATGGATAGGCTAGCACATCCATTCATACAAACAATTACTTGCCTACCTTATAAAATTAAAGGATTTATCCTCCCATTCCAGTATTATCTTTCGTCTATTATTTTATACAATTTAGAAACTTTTTATGCAGCCACTTTGATTACTCATTTACTTAATGGATTACAGGCAGATGCCAAATCTGCTTTACTTGTAAGTGTTTTGGATCTCTGTAACTGATTTTTTTTAAATGGCAAAATGTAGAAACTTTACTGCCAGCTGTTAATTTTTAAGAACTCTTGCAAGAGGAACAACCACACGCGTAGAATTTTTTTGAAATTGCATTTATACTCCTGAAAATTTTGTCTTACAAAAGTTACTCTCAAGAAAAATGCTTTGCCGCAACAGAAAACTGCGTGGGAAAGCTGATGCTGACTGCTTTCCTGTTCTTTTCTGGGAGCAGCTGGAAGGTTTTGCAATGATAATTTTGCGTACAGTACCTGGAAGGGATCAGTGCACCAGGTTGCGGGGTAGTGCGAGTTATTGCAGCTCTCACTAGTTTTCACCAGGTGCGAAAATGAAACGCATTGGATTTCTCCAGGCGTTCTGTATTTTACATCGGTAATTAATCTGTACACATGTTAGTAAAGAGATTGAAATTACTTTGGCCATGTTCAGTAAGAGTCAAAGCACCACCTCCAGATATTTCTTGTAATGATGTGAAGAGTGGTTGAAGGAACTGGGGCTGTTTGGTTTGAGGAAGAGAAAGCTGAGGTGAGACCTCATCACTCTCTCACTCTCCACAACTACTTGAAAGGACACTGTAGAGAGGTTGGTGCTGGTCTCTTCCCACAGGTAATTAGTGATAGAACAAGAGGGAATGGCTTCAAGCTGGACCAGGGTAGGTTTAGACTAAACATTAGGAAAGAATTTTTCACAGAAAGGGTGGTGGGGCATTGGAATAGGCTGCCCAGGGAGGGGGTTGAGTCACCATCCCTGGAGGTGTAGAAGAGTCGTTTAGATGTGGTGTTGGGGGATATGGTGTAGGGGAGAACTTTGTAGAGTAGGGTTGATGGTTGGACTCGATGATCCCAAGGGTCTTTTCCAACCAAAATGATTCTATGATTCTATGATGATCTCTTCTGGAAGTGTTGTTGGTGTGATGGCAGATCACGGGGTGAGCCGGCAGCGCCCAGCACTGCTGCCTGTGGGTTGCTGTGCCGACGGGCACTCACTTGCTCCATCCAACACACCCCATCCTAACTTCTCCGCTCCTCCGTGCTGGCCCTGTGCTGTGGGTCATGGCCGTGTCTCTGCCTCCACGGGGGAAATTCAGCACTGTGCATGGTGGCTTCTTCCCAGCAAGCTCCAAACCTGCCTCTTCCTTGGCCCTTCATCTATAATCTGTGAAACTCTTTCCAAAGCCAAAGGCTTTCCAGTCTCCTACGTAGGCTTGAGTAATGCACTTAGGCTGCTGCAGATGAGAAGTTAACTTTTAATTTATTTCAAACGTGTTACAACTGACATGTACTTGTCTCCAGCTGTAGGAGCTGTTAACACTTTATACCCTGTAAAACTCTCTCGGTGGCTGCTAGAACCGTAGCAGAAACACAAGTCACAAGTGCCCCTACTTTGTTTCCTCTCTCTCCTGTTTCTCCTGAACTAGGGCAGGAGGTCTCATACACACACAAAAAAAAGACATTGAGGGGCTTGAGCGGGTCCAGAGAAGGGCAACGGAGCTGGGGAGGGGTCTGGAGAGTAAGTCTGATGAGGAGCAGCTGAGGGAGCTGGGGGTGTTCAGTCTGGAGAAAAGGTGGCTGAGGGGAGACCTTCTCGCTCTCTCCAACTCCCTGAAAGGAGGGTGTAGCCAGAGGGGGTCGGTCTCTTCTCCCAAGTCACAGGTGATGGGACAAGAAGAAATGGCCTCAAGTTGCACCAGGGGAGGTTCAGATTGGAGATTAGGAAAGATTTTTTACACAGAAAGGGTTATTAAGCCTTGGAATGGGCTGCCCAGGGATGGGGTTGAGGCACCATCCCTGGAGGGATTTAAAAGCTGGGTTGACATAGTGCTTAGAGACATGGTTTAGTGATGGGTTTTGTTAGAGTTAGGTTGATGGTTGGACTTGGTTCCTTCCAACCTAGAAAATTCTATGATTCTATGTTGATGTTTGTTCTGAAGACTAACAACCAGTTGTGGTTGTTGCTCAGGCTGAAAAGACTGGTTTTTGTGTCTTAGGTGGTGCTGACTAAGTTTTAAAAAGTAAGGAAATTAAGGGGGGGGGTGTTTATTGTTTCTGAAGGGAGGGGGGTACTGGAGAAAATGGCATGAATGCTGGGACTTGACAGACACACATTCTTTTTAATGATATTCCCTCTCCTCCCTTGAACTCTGTAACAGATGGATCAAATGAGCAACAATATATTTAGTCATCCTTCTTTAGAAGCATGAATCCTGAGGAATTCAAAAGAAGCAGTCTTCTAAAAGCATTGAAAAGGATCTCAGGTACAACTGACTTAAAGAACATAACAACGTGCAAACAGGGTCACATTAATGCAAAATAAACCCAAACAAAACCCTGACATGGTTTATGTGTTCGGTTATTGACTCTAAATTAATATATTATGCTTCATTTCCATTTTAAATAAAACACCTAGGTGCATAGCAATTCCTGGCAAGATGAGAAAGGCAAATGAAAAGGATTGATTAGCAGGAGGGTGTTTTGTTTGTACATAAAGTTTATCAAAGGGGATCAAACTGAACTGTGCAGCAGTCATATTTTCAGCTGTAAGCTCTCATTATGTGGTGTAAACTAATCTAGGGCTCTCCATCTGGCAGTTGTGAGGAGGAGAAGGAGACAAGCAGTCAAGAACATTATCAATCAGTCGGAGCCCAGTTAAGTACTTCACTGTAATTAAACTCGAACGGCATTAAAAATTACACGGGATAATTGCAGGCGAGGTGATTTCCAGTGTAGTACCTCTAGCCCGTTCGGTGAGTCCGTGTTTTTGTGAATGTATAAATATTGCTTTTAGGCTTAATGCCTGCATAGGAGCTGATACGCAGAGGAGGTCATCGGATCTCTCTCTGGTGTAAATCACAGCGTAGTGTGAGCTCCGTGGTGATGCCCTAGTGCAGGGAGGCTCGGGACCTTGCCAAGTCCATAAACATGAACGCCATTCTGTATGTTACACCAGCTGTGTAAATCTGAATTATTAACATCATTACTGTGTATTTATCACTGCCAGACTAAGAAAGCTGTGAAGAAACAGCCATGGTTGAAAGCGGTTAATTAATTAGCTGGAAGGCAAGATTGTGGCTTATCTTAACAGAGCTACGTAGGCAGGCACAGGCTGCCATGCACCTTTTTCTCTCTGTCCTCGTTGTCCTCACTTGTCCCCATGTTTACTCCAACATGGCTATATGAAACACGTGCAAAAATGTTTGCAGCTCAGGCTCATTAGAAAGAAGATGCGACGCTACTTCTTTTTAAATTAATTATTGCCTAAAATAAGCGACGGGGGGAGCAATAGCTCGTTTCCTCGGGCGCCCATATATATTTTTCAGACCAGTCATCCAAAGAATGCTTCTGCTGTGCATGGGCTGGGGGGGTGGTCATGGGACACATGGTTTTGTGAGGAGTTGCTGGGTTATAGTCTGTGTCTAGAAAGTAACTTAGAGAAGGATCAGGAGAAGAAATTGGGTACCATCTACTCAGGCAAGGAAAGCTGAAGGGGCCACGTTTGTTTCCTCTCAAAGGTGGTGTGGAGCTGAAACGCCTCTGCAGCAGCCGAGGAAATCCACGCTGGTGGCTGGAGCATCATCTCTGTAGCTATCTAATTTTAGTTTCATATATAATCATTCAGGAAAGTGCCAAACCCCTGGTTTTTAGGTTGCTGTATTTCACTGGAATGGTTTTAGACATCTGGGCTAAAGGGCATCCATAAATGACTACAGTGTTTTATGTGTGTATCTCTTGTGTGGAATGAGTCTCGGAGCCTTACGCGGAGGTTATGATTTCAGGCATCATAAATGGTCACTTTGATATTATCTTGTATCTGGAAATCCATGTTTCAGCACTGAGCTATCACGTTTCGTATTAAAAAAAAAAAAAATGAAATAACACTTTGCCACCAGAGTTGGGTTCAAAATGGCACCATGGAATGAGTGTTAAGGGTTGTGTCTTTGCCTGTCAGACTAGATGTAACACTTGTCAAATAACACAGATGACCCTTAAGTATCTTCCAGGCATCTCGGGTCCAGAGGGCGGGTTAAAGTACTGAATATCTCTTCAGAAAAAAATATTTTCTATTTACTGTTTTTTTACTGAAGCAATCAACCTACTATCAGAACAACGCACAAACAGAACAAAAGCAAACCTCAGGAAAAGACACTACTTCTGTTCTTTTTGTTAAAAATAAATCCAAGACCTACGCTTTTGTCTTGGCAGGTTTATTTCAGGAGTAATACCTTGCTGTCATTGCGCTTGCTATCCTTTTTTTTTTTAAAAAAAAAGGCAAATTAAGTGGCAGACAAAAGAGAAATGTTAATTAGAAAGCTCTATTTATATATATCATGTTTAACTTGTAGGATTGCTAAGTATTTTCAGACTAACAGAACCCTGATCCTGAAATATTATGGTGTCTGACTCACAAAATGAACAACAATCTGTTTACAAAGCACCCTTAATCATTGGCAGGCAGAGATTTGATTGCTTTAATATTTTTATGAGGAAAACCATTTAGATTCTTTTCATTATTTCTTATTTTGTTTATATTTCCTATGGCAAATATAAGCTTTGCAGTCTAACAAGGATCTTTTCCCCTTTGGTCATAAGTAAATATTGTTCTTTTACAATATGTGTCTTCACTTGTGGGGTCACGGAGGAGAAGAGAAGATGCCAAGTTACAAGGCAACAAGCTGAACGTTGGGCAGAAAACTATTAATGCAGCGAATAATAATATCTAGCCCTAGGTATTCGTAAATTATACACAAGCAATTTGCATATAATTTATGATTCTTAGTCTCATGTTATTACAAAAATTGCAGCTGTGATTGTGGAAACAGGGCGGTGGGGTTGGTGGGAGAGGGATATATGGATGTGTCTCCGTCTGACCCCTGCTGCCACGCAGTTTCTTCCCTCTCCCCACCCTAGTTGGAGATGTGTTTGCCCCACCAGGGTTTTTCCTGTACGAGCACATGGGAGGCTTCTCCTTGCAACCCTTTTCATTCCATAACTTCACAGTGTGCTTCCCCTGCTGGGACGTTCCTCTCTGAGTCAGTCAGTGCTGCCCCTTCCTCAGAAGTCTGCTTCTGAATTACGTGTCTCGTGTGTTATCCATGCTGCCCTCTCCCACCACCCCAAATGATGCTGGAAGGGAAAAGACAGGAGCTGTGCCCCAATACAGGTGTTTTTCAGAAGAGGTTTGCATGGTGGTTCCATGTCCTCAGGCCAGGAGGAGGTGGGTTGGCTGCCTGCTGGACCTTTTCTCCTTCTGCCAGGCCTGGGGGTCTCCAGGCTTTGCTGCTCAGCTCCGGTCGTCCCTGCTTTTGGATTTCAATGTTTCTCCCCTTAGTACTGAAATATTTTTAACCTTTGCTGTAGTTGAGGAAGGGATGGAAATATTTGTGGAGGCTGTTGCAGGCAGCGAGAGGCCTTGAGGCAGTTTGCATTTGTTTGGCAGTCTTCTTTTTGTCTTTCTCGGCGCCTTTTCTATTTCTGTAGACAAGTTTGTTTGGGTCACTCTCATTTTCACTTGCATATTCTCTTATAGGCTACTTGAGTTCCTCTTTCTCACCAGTATATATGAGCAGACCAACAAGTTCAATGGGGTACCCTGAGTATGCCTGGAAGACACCTGCTACTGACTGGTGTGGGTGGGACATGGTTTGCTTCAGGGAGTGTCACCATCACCTTAGACACAAGATCTGCTCCCTAATGTCACCTCAAGCCCTGGGCTCCTAGGATAAGCCCCATTGCTGGTCTTTGCTGACGCTTCAGGGATGTCAGACTTTGATGGAAGAAGCTGGGGCAAACGTAGTTTCAGGCTGTGTCCTGTCCCTGAGACACAAATGACACCTTGAAGTTCTCTGGATTGTCCAGACTCCTGGAGACCATCACTCCATTGCAAGGTGTTGGAAGTTTCCGTGGTCCGAGGAGAGATCTGCAGTTGTGAGGTTCATTTCCTACTATTCTTGCTTGTATGCCAGCATCTAAAATCCTTCTCCTCACAGATCAGAAAGGTCCATGCAGCCATAACAAGGAGAGAACTGTATTTCCTTGATTTCCCACATGGCACAAATACTACGTGGTGATGCCAATGAGCGTCCTCCATCGCCATCCACGCTGGCTGACATTTAGCATTAGGGATTTAGACCCTTATGGAGGATGGCAGAGCGAGACGAATTAGATACTCCAACACGCAAGCCTAGTCTGATCTGAGTTGAAGGTTACTGTTTGATAGATAAACTGAGATCAAACCCCAGTGATTCACCTTGAACTGGCACCCCTGTAGATGTTTGTATAGGCAAAGAAATGAAAATTTAAATGGAGATATGGCTCACAGATTTGATGAAGTTATTATCTGTTAAATACTGCCTTTACTGTTCCTGAGGTCCATATTAGCATCCTTCCAAGCAAACCTTCTCACTGCAAAAGCATTTTCTAAGAGGACGCTTCGGTTTTAACCTCTTCCATGTTCACTTCTTCGAATTGATACCACGCTCCCTGGTCAAGCCACGTCAGAGAGAGCTGTGTGTTAATAGCTGTCTAACTGCTTTTCACCTTATGATTATTTCTTTGCAAGCCTGGAACGTTGGGGTTGTGTTAAGACACATTCCACTGGAGGTGTGTCATGACTGTTACTAGCCTGGGGTTGATTCCTCCACAGGAGTTTGCCAGGATTGTGATGCGGATTTCGCTGTGTGCTCTTAAGAGCCAGTAACATGCCATAAATCCATTTTTGGTCTGTTGAAGGACTGTGTCTGGGATCAGAGCTGCCCTAACTGTCTTTCCATTGTAGGGTTTTTTTTTCTCAGGTACAAAAAAAATTCTTTTATGCTTAGTGTTGAGCAGCCTGCTGGCAAATTGGCTTTATTGAGAATCCAGACTAAACCTTCATGCTAGATGTTTCTGGCACAATAATCAAAACGTAAGGAATTAGGACAGAGTGTTTCACTGTAAAACTTCCTGCTACAGACCAGGGGAATTTTTTGGCCGCTCCATTTACCATCATACCGTTTTTCCAGATTCCAGACAATCCAGAGATTAAGACTTTGACCTATGTTTTAATCACCTTTCATTTTCTGTATGAGAGCTCTAGCATTCTGTTATGGATTCCTCTTTAAAAAAAATCTTATAAAATCTTACATTTATGTTACTTACTTAAAATCTTATCAAAGTCTTGCCTCACGGTCAGATTGACTCACGACTTGTATTCTGCGATGCGTTTCACTGGGGTTGGCTCCTATAAGAACCAAAACAACCAAAGAGGTTGAGAGCTGTTGCTGATATACCTAATTAAGTTAATAGGTTACTTACATGGAGTAAGAAGGGCCTTCAGATGTCAGGGGGCTTTAAGAACAAACATTTGAATGTAGGTTTTTTGCTTTTTGAGAGGGCCATTGAAGTAGGGCATTTGCTTTCCCCCCACAAGGCAGCTGGAGACAGAGGAGAATTCTCTTACTGAGGGCTCAGGACCAGCCAGGGTCTTGTGTCGGGGACACCCCGGCCACCCAGAAGACAGGGAGGTGACACAGAAATGACGGTTGCTGTGCCATGAAATCCTGAATGGAACTTGTACTACTTACTACAGAAGATCTCGGCGTGATCGGCGCTCACCTTCACACCTGTGACTGACCTCACCTAATTCAGCCCTGAATAAAACAGAGGGAATTTACCCTGACTTATGTTTTTACAGCCACCTCTAATGCATTAGGTTTCCCCAACTCAATGAGTCCACTATTTTGTTATCAATCCCCGTGTCAGGAATATATTGTTACTAATAGACAGCCTGGGAAATTTTAAAAACACGGAGCTCTCCTGTCTTGGCTGGTAGTTACAAGGTGCTAACCACGTCTGTTTATGCACACCATAAACTAGAGGGAGACATACCCACGTTGTCCTAGACTATTTTCTGTTAGAACAAGAGAAAAATCTGAAATGAAACCAGTTCTGACAGCCTGGAAGCTCACGCTGTTGTTATTAATGGGCTCTTGGGTAATGGAAGCGGAGCACAGTGTGCCAGATGCAGCACAGCTGTAGAGGAGGATACGGGTCTGGGCTTGTAAAGGTGACAGAAAGGTGCACCAGAGGTTACTAGCAAAAGGGGAAAACCACAGGCTAAACGCTCAGCTGCTCAGGTCTGGTTACTTTAATTTTATCTTTGGTTTTGGTCTCTATTTTAAAAACTGCCTTTACCTCCTTTTCTAACTGTTTGGTTCCTCAAGACATATCCATCTAACGATTTGGGAGGTGATTCTACCCCTCTGGGAGTTGATTCTACCCCTCTGTGCTCGTGAGACCCCACCTGGAGCACTGTGTCCAGCTCTGGAGTCCTCAGCACAGGAAGGACATGGACCTCTTAGAATGGGTCCAACAGAGGACCATGAAGATGATCAGAGGGATGGAGCATCTCTCCTATGAAGACAGGCTGAGAGAGCTGGGGTTGTTCAGCCTGGAG
>JAOTQQ010000063.1:28007933-28023361 GCA_026546715.1 Gallinago undulata
GCAACCTGGTCTGGTGGGAGGTGTCCCTGCCCAGGGCAGGGGGATGGAACTGGATGATCTTTAAGGTCCCTTCCAACTCTAACCGTTCTATGATTCTATGATTTTATTTTCTTATTTATTCTTTTGCCTTCCAACTCTGCTGACCCCTGTTTACCTCTCCTGCCAAGAACTTTAGACCACAGGAAAAAAATGGCCTTGAGGTGGGACTGAAATCATACAGGTCCTTTCCTCCAAAGCACTTGGGAGAGGTGAAGGTGATACTTGCATGATGGGTCTGAGTTGTGGGCTTCTGTTGATGCAGGAATTCCTCTGGGGATGAAGCTATAGCACAAAGATTTAAAAAAATTTAAGATTTAAAAAAACCAAAACCCCAAAACAAGCAACAGACCGAAGCCTTCACCTGAAAAACATGCGAAGTTTGGTGAAAGAGTAAGAAGTTTAGTTTTCGGAGTCAAGATTCTCATAACGCTAGGCAAGACTTGCTGTTGTAGCAAAAATAAGGTGGTGTCCTTGTATTGTGTACATTTAAATGTGAGTGTTTACTTTTAACTGTCATTTTCCCATTATACAAAGGGGAATGCCAATGCTTTGTAGTTGCTACAAACCATGTAAAAAGAAACAAAGAAGTCTAGTCATCAGAACAAGTAAAGGCAGTTTCTCTGCTCGGTGTTTATTGCTGCTCTCTTTTTTTCTTTTCCTTCCCTCCCCTTGCTCTTTGATAAGAAACCCAACGGGGAGAGCGCAGCATTCGCTGTCTGTACTCCGGGCCGAGGACAAGAGGGGTGAAGATTATAGTGCTGGTGGGCCCATCTCTTCAGCTTGCAGCCAGACCCCTAAGTTATCTCTCCTGAGCCCACCTTTGAACCATTACGGAGTGGTTTCCTCTGGTGTAGACCAGTTATTAGCGTGAATAAGGGCTGCTTCTTCCAACCTAGTTGCAGATTGACATCTCAGTGCTGGCTGACCCACCTTTTCATTATTCTTCTTTTAGTCTTTTTTTTCCCTTTCTTCCTTTCTTTCTTTCTTGAGGGGGGGTGTAGAGAGGAGGGGGTCAGTCTCATCTCCCAAGTCACGGGAGATAGGACAAGGGGGAATGGCCTCAAGTTGCGTCAGGGGAGGTTTAGGTTGGATATTAGGAAACATTTCTTCATGGAGAGGGTTATCAGGCATTGGAACGGGCTGCCCAGGGAAGGGGTTGAGGCCCCATCCCTGGAGGTGTTCAAAAGACAGGTTGACGCAGTCCTTAGGAATGGGGTTTAGTGATTTTTGTCAGGGTGAGACTTATGGTTGGACTAGATGATATTAAAGGTCCCTTCCAACCTAGACAATTGTATGATTCTATGATTTTTTATTATTTTTTTTATACCATCAGCATCATAAGCAGCTGTTTCATTCAGCCTCATCTCCGTGTTAGCAGAAATGGTGGAGGCAAACCTTGAGCCTGTCACCCTGTCTTATTACAGCAACCTTGGCACTGTTCGAGAGCAGCAGCCTGGTGGGTCACTCCTGTCACAGAGGAGCACCCGCACTGCAGAACTTCATTTGATGTCGTGTCCCGTCCCCCCCCCCGCAATAAACCACCTCGATATGACCACTTCTGTGCTTTTGCAAAGATGCTCAAAACCAGAATGTAACCGAGCACTGAAATCTTGGTACATAATATGTTTATAGTCCAGTAAATGTTACTGCTTTTATTTTATAACTTGGAAATGGAAGCACAGAGGGGGAAAAATGATGCATCTATCCTGATTTTCAGTCTTCTCCATCACCACAGTTACAGGATTAGTCTTCCTCATGCATTATAATATTTTGCAGCCTACGTCAAGGACACTCACGTTATGCTGATAGTTTGTGTCAGTTGTCTGAGCAACGGGTTGTGGGCTTGGCCTTCTAGAATGGTTTCTTTCAGGCAGTGGAAACAGGAGATGGAGCAGGACAAGGAGCTGGGAAGCAGGGATTACTGATTGGCAAGGCAGGAGGCAAGGAGAAAGAAGGCAGTAAGACTTCTTCATGAAGATCAACACACAGTTGAAGCAGATAGACTCCAGCAGTTGACATGAAGAGGTGATGGCAGAGAAGGCTGCTGATTCTGGAAGGGGGTTGGTGGCCATTGTCAGCATAGACATGACCTGAGTTGCCTGGAACAACTTCATGGCAAGGAGAACTGAGCCCGTTTCCCAAGCGTGCAGTGGCTTGACTGAACGAGTGTGTATTCTTCACTTTTAGAACCCAACGGGTCAGGCAGGTGGCTTAAGGCTGGAAATGAAGCATGTCTTCAAGGGGATCTTCAGCCCAGGCACAATTCGCTTTGTAGCAATAAAGATTTCAACCGAATGGATGATGGAACATTCCTTTATTAGGACAAAAAGTCACTTTTCTCTTTCGAATGGGCACAGTTGATGTGTGGCACGGTGGGCCATACAAACTACCATGGGAAGGTCAGGACTCTTTCAGGGTAAGCCAGAGAGTTCTGCAGAGTTGCAAGGTCAGCCGTGATAAATATCTAGGACGTCAGGTTAATATTGAAGTCTTGCACCCAGCCTTTTGCAGCCTTTACCTGAACTAGGACTTCCACAGGACTCGAGGTGATGGAGGAGTTTTGTGGCGGTGGAACAGAACATTGTAGATGAACATTACTCAGTTCTTCATGGGGCAATTTTCTTCTGTGTTCATTTGCATTTAAAATTGGAGTTGAAAATAAGGCTTTTAGAAACTTTTAATTTCTATTTAATTATGAGAATTTAACTTCAGGGTCTCTATCTGATTTAAAAGAATAATTAAAATTAAGTATGGCTGGAGTGATTTTTCACAGTTTTTCTGCCTGTCCTTTAGGACTTAAAGTAATAGTAAATTATTTGTGGCTGGGGGTGATCTATATGTAAATTCCATTAAGAATGGAATTTTGTTATAGAGAAATTCAGATTATGAAAATGACATTGCTGCCTTGAACGTCAGTAGCTAATAAATGCATTGGTTGTTACCATTACTTCTCCTAATGTCCTCAATTAAAATGATTTAAAATAGTACAATAGATAAGCAAGATCAATTAATTTTATAAGATGATCAAAGGAATGTAGTTCTGCATTGTAAACGCTCTAAATGTGATAATGGCTTTATCAGGCGGGAAAATAATTTGAAGTAGCTTAAACCTTATTCATTTTAGCTCAAGGGGCTTTTATTTGGAGCTAATCAAATGGCCTTTTATATTTGCTAAGGTAGAATTTTCAGATCCTGTGCATTAATTTTACAGAGTAAATTTCAGACATTTTTGAAAGTAGCCCAAAAAATTCTCAGAGGGCTGCGATTACAGGAGCCCGTATAATCAAAGAGAACTTGATTATATTGATGTTCCTGAACGGGAGGAATTTGTTTGCATTGGCAGTTTTTTGAGCACATTATTTTAGATTGCTTTGCCGTGGTGGCACTTACCCTGCCAGACTGTACAAAGCATCGACTGGGACACTGTGCCCAGGGTTAATTCCCTGTAACTGACCTTTTACATACATGGTTAATTATATGGAATTTCTCAGGTTTTTCATGCTGCGTCTGTCGGTTTGGAAATGAAATACCTGGACAATACGATGAGAATACATTTGGTGATGACACATCTAAACGTGGCTTTGAAACGTTGGGTAAGGGAAGTTTCATGTTGGTTAACTTAAGGGGGAGAGACGTTCACAATCCTGGGAGATTTCCTCCTTAATTTCATAATGACCATCTGTTTGCCATTAGTTAAATGACTTTGTGCCCAGCGCGCCTCGTCTTACACACTTAAAATTTTTTTGACTAAAAGAGGTATAAGAAAAATTTAACTAGATCAGCTAAGGCACCAAGAAATATTAGAAGATGGCACCAGGCAGTGTCTGTCCTCCTGTGTTTGGATACTGTGGAGTCTGACCTTATAGACACTTGTTGGAAAGCCTCTGATGGAAGTATTTTGGCCACCCTGCCACCTGCCTAATAACAATCCTTAATATTGTGTCACCTGCTCAGGTCTCACCATGGGCTGTCAAGGGTCAGAACAGGCAGCCCAGGGAAGTGGCTGAGTCACCATTCCTGAAGCTGTATAAAAGAGGTGTAGATGGGGTACTTAAAGACATGGTTTAGAGGTGGATTTGGCAGTGGTAGGTTTACAGTTGGTCTCGATGATCTTAAGGGTCTTTTCCAACCTAAATGGTCCTATGATTCTATGATCTTTCTAGTGTCTGATTTCCTGATGATGCAGGGGCTGTCCTTTGATCTGTATCATATTTTTCAGTTGTCTACATGGGCTTCATGCATGTTTGGCATCGCATTCTCTCATCTCTAGATTAGTCTGTGATAAAGGGAGCTGAAAAGATTTACAGGGATTTACTTTTTTTTTTAAAAAAAAAAACACAACATCAAACCCAAGCCCAACATCACAACAAAAAACCTATAAAACCATCTGGTGTCCTCTCTGGACTGTAGAAGGAGAAATAGGAAATGCTGGTTGGGAAAGAGCATGGATAGATGGCACAATAAAGCCCGGGGCAGAGGGAAACGTGGGATGGAGAATGAGGGACAGGGATGCAGGGAAATGAGGCTATATATTGAGGATTCAGTACACAGTGCTAGAAGAGAGGGAGGAGAATGACAGAGCTGGCGTGAAATGAGAAAAGGAAGCAGAGGAGCACGGGCTGTGTCATTCTAAAGACTCACAGGGCAGAAGGGACATAAAGAGAAGACGTGTTGATGTGGTTGCCAAGAACAGAAGTGATCATTGGTTATATGTACATTGTGCTGTGAAAACGAAAAAATGTGCAATTTTTAAAAAATAATACTTTTTGATCTTAGATCCACTTCTGAAGTAGAATATATATAAAAGAGCTTTATCTATAAAAGTAGAATAATTATATTAAAAGGAAGTAGAGTCTTCCACATAAGAGAGAGAAGAGCTCTTCCCAGAGCCGAGGACAGAGCCAAGAATAAAATCTGTGTCTCAAAGCTGAGGATGAGAGGACTGAAAGAAAGTTTGAAACCCAAAACATGATGTAATCCCCTCCTCTATTGGTCGAGTTCCACTTGAAGCTCAGGTTGGTTTCTTGTGCCCCAACCCCCCTCCATTGGCAGCTGTTGCAGGTTCTCACTGCTTTGCTGGTTAACGACCTTTTTCTAATTTCCAATTTCCTGGCATTTCTAATTGCTGATTTGTACTTGGTGCTTTCAATTAAGTGATTCTTTTTCCTCCCTAGAGCCTCATTTCTGCTTACCCCTCCCTCCCCACGGGTATTTCCAGACGTTATCCACCCTGCTTTGTTTTGGTGAGCTGAAAAAGGTAAACTTTGTCCTTTTCCTCTGATTTTGGACTCTTTTCTTGATCATCTTCAGCTGTTGTAGTTGAGGCCCATCTCTCCAGAACTCTCTCTTTGCTCTTATGCAAGTTATAATATTCATACACATCATAAAAGCTTTATAAAACTGTGTTCTTATTTTTTTATACAATCACAAATGCATACGGTGGCTGTAAGTGCTTTCTAGAGTTATCAAAAAAGCATAAAGGGTTATTGGTGCCATTTTTTTCTCTATAAACATCAAAGTAAATTTCCACATATTCATAGCTTGGGGAATAATTTTGGGCAGTGGCTAAAGTGGCAGCAGCTCTGTTCTGAGAACATAGCAAGGATGGAATTGATTTCCAACGAGGAAGACCTCTGGTTTCACGTGCTTATGTTGTCCTGGACCGTGGTTAAGGCAGTCAGTCATTACACTCATTCTGGGACTGACTTTGTTTGTTTTTTGTTTTTTCTGGGTGGTGTCTTACAGTATTTCAGCTGAAGCCTCGGTCATAACGGGCAAGGTGCTGGAAGCTCTTTCTCTGCCTCTACGTGCAATGCTCCAGTTAAAATAGTCCCAGTTTCCCCTTGTCTTTTTTTTTCCTAGTGCTGCTTCTTAACAAGTAATTAATGATTTTCACTTGTGTATATAATTCTCATCTGTAACACTTTGCAGCTGTCCTCAAGTTTATGTGCATGTTCTCTATTCTTTTATTTTCATTGTTATTGGAATAATTAAGTTAAACCGGGACGAAGGCAGAAATCTCCCTGGGGTGGAACATAAAGATAACCTTATAACCACTATTATTTTTTTTCAGCCAGCTCTGTATCAACCTTCTGTGGTTTTAATCTGACCTGTTTCCTGAAGTTGGGTTGCAAGGCATTTTCAGGTTCACAAAAGTCACGTGTATGAGGCAGGACGAGCCAAAGAGAGCTAAGGGGTTGGGGCAGGTCTGAGTAGATGCGGGGTAATGGTCACACAAGTGGCTGCCAAAAGCCATGCTAAACCTGGAGTATCAGCATCTTGTTCTCCCCAGCAGCTAAGCAGCTAGAGATGAGTCAAAGAAGAAAAATATTTGTGGTCTTATTAGTTCAAACTAAAGTTATAGACAGCTTGGTATTTTTTTCTCCTAACAGTGGCCATCAGCAGTGGAGAAGTTAGTCTTGAGCAAGCACATGTTACATCCCCTATCTTCTCTGAAAGGTCTCAGCCCAGGGAAGTCCCTGGCTGGACTCATAAGCTCTGTGCATGACCTCCTCCTCCTCCTCCTTCCGCTGGAGTGGAAGTGGATCAAGTCCCCATCCCCTTCATCTCTCGTGTCTCGCTGCTGCTGTTACATGTAGGATTCCACACGTGGGCAAATCTTGAATTTTCACTCGTTTGCTAGTAATTCCTGACACTTGGATTCCTTTTTTCCAACTGCTGCTGAGGACTGGGATGATGTTTTTGTGGATTTGACTACTATAAAGCCAGGTTCTCGCTCTCGAGCAGCACTGGTCAGATTAGTTTCTTATTGTTTGTTCTTGAGAATCCCAAACTGTTGGTTGGGTTGGTTGTTTTTTTTTCTTTCCTAATCCTCATATAATTTTGCATGCTTAGAACGTGGTTATTCATGTGGTTGCTGTAGAATCAGACCTAGACTGACTGACTTACAGTTTTCCAAGACTTCCTTAAATAAAAATATACATTTATTTACCTAGCCAATATTTAGTGGTTTACACAAAAATCTTCAAAGCATGTAACGAGGACACTTGATGCACACCATCTGCCTGAGTATGCAGAGAGCCAGAAACGGCTCTAACACACAAACTGGTCTTATTGAATAAGACCAGCATCAGGTCCCAAACTTGTGTCCCCTTATTTCTTCAAATGAGACTGTACCATTTGGTATGCAGGTCAAAGAAGGGCAGAAATGTAGGGGAAATGAGCATAAAGTATGGGGAGATGGGAAAAGTATACAAGTCGTGAGAAACTGGCTAATTAGGGGTTTGCATTTCCAGTTTGTTGAAAGAGAAAAGTCTTGTTTTTCTTGTTGCTCCCCAAGCCCTTACTGTAACTTTATACCACTTCAGGGTAGCACACACAAATATGGACATGGGAAAAAGGTGTATCTACAATTTTAAGCAGATACATGAGAGTATACAGTAAATAAAACGATTCAAGAAAAATGTCTTTTTTTTTTTTTTTTTAGTACTGGATTGTCACCATCTTGCCAAAGCTTCCTGAAGAATTACCTTCATAACGCGGCCCAGCAAGTATTAAAATTTAGATGAAGAGGAGGAGGTGTTGCATTGAAATTGTTGTTTGCTACGTGTGCTCGCATGCAGATCGAGCCCTCTAATACAATGACCAAATGAAATAAGCTTGGGTCAGTCGCACAACTCCCGTCCGTGTTTGAGCTGAAATACTGCACTTCATCTGCAGTGTAATTCCATTTGTGCTATTACGTAATTAAATTGAGACTCGAATCGGGCGTTTTAAAAGATTATGTGACCATATGCAGCTTGAACAAGGGCCAGCTTCTGGAATAGCGCTCTCTTCATGATGCCTTTCTGCTCAGTTTGTTGAGGGTCGGGTTTTTGATGATTCTGTTTTATTATTATTATTGTTCTTGTTGCGAGGGGGCTGGATATTATTTGGGGTGTTTTGTTTTGTTCTGTTTTTTAATCAGAACTGAATGCTGCAGTTAATGAATTGATATGATCTAAGCCTGGAGTACTGATTTATATAATTCAGAATCAGCTTTGGGAAAGGAAAGTTGGGGGGAAAAAAACCCTGTGAAGCCCAAAATGTGTAAAGCATGAAATAATGACATTCCCACTCAGACAGGAATGTAAACTAAAACTGCAAAATGCGCTTTTACCAAATCATACTCTTAATTAGGTTTTAGCAGAATGCTTTATAGTCAAGGTTTTGTTGAATAATTTGATTATGAAACACTACACCTGATTTCCAAACTAAGCCAAATGATACTGCATGAGATAATCAGCACCAACAAGAGACTTTTACATCCTTTTGTAAAGACAAGTGCTTTTGGGGAAGAAAAAAAAATAATGCCTTCAAACAAAAAAACCTCTCAACTTCTCCTCTTTTATCTTTTTTTTTTTTTTTTCCCCTTACAAAGAACTTCACCTTACTAACTTTCTGGAGTGGCCTGGCATGGTAAACTGTGTCATCTCACGCATGGGAAACAATCCAGGGACAACTCGGAGCTGGGTGGTGAGGTTCAACTGTTGCCACAATACATGGGCATAGGAGAATTGTGGTTGATGGTGACAGTTCCTTGAGTTGAGGTTCTTTTTGCCAATTCACTGCCCTGAGTTGGTGAGGTTTCAGTGCTACCTGACTTGAGCCTGACCTCTAGCTTGTGTGTTGCTTGGAACTCAAATCCTGAGCTCTTCCTGAAACCTGGTCCAGCTTCTGAAACCTGGTCCAGTTCATGAAAAACACAGCTCCTGTAGACCTTTATCGAAGTAAGAATAGTGGTGGTGCTGTTTGTGAGGCTTTTGAGACAGATCCAGTGGGGAGCTAGAGCACGTCACCCCATAACAATACACTACCAGAAGCCAGTGTTGCTGAGCAAGTACGGTCTATTAGATTTTTGTTCTGATTTGCTGTGGCTTCTTTCTTTTTTTTTTTGGCCAGAGAATGCTTTCAACCAGGTGTGTCTCTATTCCCAGGCATGTTCAGCTACTACTGGATTTTGTAAAGCTTTAATATAACCAAATATATGCCCAAAATCACGGGGAACAGTCAGGGTGGGATGGGTGATACCACAGCTTCTGGGAGCAAAGGATCTGGATTCTTGTGTCCTACAAATACTGAGAGCATCGATCGTTTTAACAGCTGGCAACTTGATGGATATTGAAATGAAAGATTTAAGGAAGGAAGCTTCACGTCTTGCCCTATGTCTGCCCAGGTTCATGCAATTGGCATCTGGCCGGATCCTGAGAAGGTTAGGAGGCAACATTTGGGGGCAGGGAGGAACCCCCTTTCTTTATGGGGCTGCTCATTCTTGACTCTGTAACATCACAGTGAACTCAGTCACGGCTACAGAAGTGGCTTTTATTAATTTCTCACGTCCCGCGTACAAATACCGTAGACTTTGACCAACCGTGTCATTCCACTTTCCAGAATCCATTCTTACCTTACGCAGAAAAGCATTCCCTGTTGGGGGGGTGTATGCCTAGTTTAAAAAAAAATCTGAATGTTTCTTGGCATGAGAAGTACTGCATGAAGAAAACAGTACAATGTGTTTTAATTGCAAGAAACGGGGCTGTTACCAGTAATCTGCATGTTGGGAAATTTCTCTCCGCTGTTCAGAGAAATCGTGGATTTGAATGTGGCCTTGGTTGAACTGTTCCACAGTTCCTCCATTTACTGCCCATAATGCTGCCTCATTTAACAGCCCTCGTATGGCACTTATAGGATTTATGTTTATCTTAAATACTGGGAGAGCTCTGGAAGCTGCACCACTGGAACAAGCCAGGTGCCATCGGCTGTTGGCTTCCTGAAAGGCCTCTAAGGAAGGGAATGGCTCTTCCCAGGGGTGCAGAATGGCCTGGTGGCCACACCATGTGACACGGGAGCAGGAGGGGACCATAACTGGGCACGGTGTGCTCTGCTCTCAGCCCCATGGTAGGAACAGAGAACTGAAGAGGTTTGTCCTGGACTCTTTCTACATGACTTTCAGTGCTTCACCGAGGCTAAAACCTCCTTTGTGCTTCCTCTGGTCAATGGAGAAAAACAGTCATGACTTTGGGAAGGGGACAGTCACCTTGGGGTGACTGAATCCTCTTGGTCTGTGTCCTTTGCTCCCCTTGACGTTCAGAAGAGCCACCCTGATGAGTGGTGCCAGGTACCAGCCTGCAGCCAGAGACCAGGAGATCATGGGCAGGGCAACCTATCCAGGATGGTCAAGGATGTTTGAGTTGGAGGCAGAAAGTGAAACGTGCATTCCCCTGGCCTTGGTTTAATGTGAGACCTCATTTCTTGGTACGGTCTCACTTTGTCATACATCAATTTCTTGATCTGTTTTTTTTTCTGTTTTAATTAATTTAGAGCTCTAGGAGAAGATTGCTAACTTTTTTTGTTGCAAAATATTCACCCCCTTGGGGAAAGCTGAGTGCAACCAGTGTATCAGCCTCAGAAAACCTGTGGTGATGTAAGGGATGGTTTCATGTGAGTGATAAAGTTCTCCTCCCCAAAGCTGCTGTAAATTCCTGTTTGCTGAAGGTCTGCTGGTGAACTTGTTTACTTTTGGCATGAAAACACCTTTGAGAAGCATTGAATAGTAGAAGCATCAGTCTTTGGTCTTAGCATCTGGAGACTCCAGTGCTATTATTATTATTATTACTCTCTATTTTAGCTCACATATGTTTTACAGTGGTGTTGATACTTGAAAAAAAATGTATCCTTGATTTGTTAAAGTCTGCATTTGGAAGAAAGGCTTAAGAAATAACTTCTTTTTTTCTTTTTTTTTCCTCCATTTGAATAAATGTTAGAAATGCAGAAAGGTGGTTAAGAATCCTTTCACGTGCTTGGTGTCTCAGTCCATGGATGGCAGTGGGGTGTGCACAAGAGCAATACAAATTATTGCAGAGCTGAAGTCTCCTCCCAGTTTCCACTGAAACGTTACCTTTTTTTTTTTTTTACTGATTTTATACGGATTATTTTTTCCATAATTTCATTTCGCCAAATTTAGATGATTAAGCAATTACTATAATTGCTTGCAGCTTAAAACTCTTTCAGCAGGTGTTTTTAAAAGTGACTATAGGTTCTGCACAATGCAGAAAGAATGATATATTCATGAATAAAACAAGAGAGCACATCACTGAAAATTGGACTATGTTTGGTGTCGTTAGATACCTAATCTTACTCCGGGAAAAGCAAGGAGCCTTCAGTGTTACGGCCGGAATGAGTATTAATTTACTCTTAGATACAAGTAAAAAGTTTTCCACTGCTAAGGGTACAGGCAAGGGGAGCTATTTGTATTTTAGGATATCGAATGGGCATCGCTGATGGATTGTGATGCTGCTTTTCCAGCGCGTGGGTACCCTCTGACCCGGGGACCAGCCGATGCTGCGGAGGAGGCAGTAGCAAGGGCTGAGTTCCCAGCTCCCAGGGTTTGCTGCCCGTTCTTCATCAGGCTGGACACAGCTTCTGCCCTCAGCAGAGAAGGCAAATGATGAGGGAGTTGAAGTTTAATCGCTCATATTTTTTTCCTAAAAAGACACATCTATAATAAATCAAAATTCATGAATAATATTCGCTGCAGATACTGCAAGCCTATATTTATTTTTAATTCATCTGTGCTTTCTCTCCCGAGCAGTATTGGTCAAAGTCAGTCTCCCACCTTAAAAGTGCTTTGGTTATTGGCAGAATGCCACCCTGTTCTGGTTCAGCCCTCTTCAGTTTGTGTATTGTTTCTGCTTAATTGGGAGCAACGTTAAAAAAAAACCACCCCAAATTTCCATTACGTTTTCATTAATCGTTTTCATGGTTGGTCTTGTGTGTATGATCATGTTAAACATCTTACAAATCATACTCTGGGTTATTCCAAAAGTCTCATAGCTGCAATTTCAACGTTTTTGCATCGCATTAAATAGGGAAAACCACTGCATTTTTCTAAGCTTTGGTTGGGCTAGTTAGATTTCAGAGGTTTATCTCATCATTATTGGTCTTTAAATACAGTCATCATCATAAACGCCCCTCTGTTTCCGTTTACTCTGCCGAGGTCAAAAGATGAGGTTGGTTTATGAGCTTATTCTGCCATGTGTCACTATCGGCAGCACAATAGAACAGCAGGATGGAGAGGCAGCTCTCACCTCTCCATTTATTACTCTTGTCAACTTGGAAAGGATTTTTTTACCTTGTGAAAGGCCCATCAGCAATGAATCAGTGAAGTGAAGACGACAGTTGATTTGTGAATTCAGATTATATAAAGTGACTGGGCTTCAGTGGACTGTGTAGATAAAGCAACTGTCATGATAAGGTGGCATGTGCAATTCCAGAAAACCAAATTTATTGCATATTTGAAGAAATCATCCTATTTTAAAATGCCATAAATTTGAAATTGAATATAAGTTATACCCTTGAATTTTGATTTATATTTTGAATATTTTTAATGCGATGCTAAGTAGCATAAATTCAGTGCTAGGAGTTTATGCGTTCCTTTCTTAAGGGTCATTTTGACTTTTCTTTTGAATACGTTATGGTATTCCTGATATTTTATTCCAAGCAGAAAAAAATGATTTTATTTGATAGTTAAACTTAATAAACACCGGCAAAGATCAGACTGGGATGACTAGAATCAGACAGGCAAAGTTTATGGAGGAAGGAGGGAGGCCACGATTTCCCTCCTCTACGCGCTCTCACGCGGGCACTTACGAGTAGCAAATGCTGTGTTAGTTGGCAATAGGGGCTTCCAGATCATTAGCCATATAAACACCTCTCAGGTGGTTAATAGAGGAAAGCGAGGAATTTCACGGCCTCACAGCGCTCGTTTATTTGACCTTTTCTGCAGCGAGACTTTCGGGTGGCGGTGCAAAACTCGGAGGTTTTGGAGAAAAGTTTCATTTGGGGTGGGACGTAGGTATGGACCCGTGCAGCCCGATGCCGCTTTAAAGGAGAAAAGGTCCTGGCACAGGACGTAACAAAATATTGTGAGTAACCACCCTCTCCTTGGTGGATAGACCAAGTGCCGTGGAATATCCATTACCCGTTTTAAGAGCTGCCAAATGCTGTAGGATTAGGCAAGGAATAAGTGATCTTTTCAAAACATTACATGACAGCTTTACATTAAAAAGAGTTTTAGGTTAAGAACATAACACCTGCTGGACTGGATCAGATTTGGACAGCCTCTCCCACATTGCTCTGCACCAGATGCTGACAGAGAGGTGCAAAGAAACCTGTATCGAAGAACTAATGGAAAAAGTGTTAGTTGGGGGATTTTCTCCCCAGACCAACGCATCTAGCCATTGGCTTGCACCCTCGAGTCCGAGTTTTAGTATCAGTTATAAATGTCTTTTTCCTTTCTGGTATAACTGTGGATGTTCTTATTGTTCACATAAATGTCTAAGCCTTTTTGAATCCCGCTAAGCTCTTGGCTTCAATAATATTCTGTGACAATGAGTTCCACATGTAAATTTGGTAGTATATAAAAAATACATTTCACTATAGATTTGCTGCCTTTAATTCCACTGAACACTTTTTTCAAAGGTTGGAGCTTTGAAAAAACCAAACCTTCTGAAGGCGCACACAGCCACAATAATGACTTTAATATGTTTCATTATTTATTTTTCTTCTTGCTTTAAAGTCATGAAATAAGGAAGTTCACAGGGTCTACAGGCCATCTTTAGACAGACCCTTATTCTCTTACAACCCATCTGGGCGTATAATGTCGCTTCAGAGAGACGCCTCCTCTCGTATCCCAGTCCTGCGGAGTTTAGCAGAGACTCTCTGCCTGAGCTCTGCCTGGTTCGTTGATTATTAAATTTTAGGTTTCAGCCTGGACTTTAGAAAGCAGCGTACTTCAAAGGCTCGTTGGTTTGCATAAGCGTCCACATGTTTGGCCACTTCCCAAACATATGGGTTTCTCTGAATCGCCTCTGCGCGTAAAATGAGATGGACATCTTGAGCAATCGGATTTTTCCTCTGACATTCTTCCTATCAGCAAGTTATAATCTTTAGGTAAATGTGAACAAAGATTAGTTTAGGAGTGGGTGTTGTTTACCTGACAACTTATTTGAAAGGGTTTCTTATTTGATTGGTGGATTGGCCTCCTACAGGTTAACTACATCCATACTGGCAAGGATACATCTTGTCATATTTTATTTTGTATCATTTGGATGCCGAATGGATGCATGTGAATCTGAAAACGAGTCTTTTGGAGAGAACTTCTTGGGAGCTCTTGTGGCCAGAAATCCCTCCTGGCATGCACCAGGTCAACATTTCCTAAGTATGTTCTAGGCAGAGCCGGGCTCTCTGATGTGGTCCAGGCTTCTGACCTTTCAAACACGGCGCGGCTCCCACAGCCTTCCAGGCTCCAGATGGCAATAAAACTTGGGGTAAAATTCTCCCTCCGTAGTTTAACGGGAATGTTTAAACCACCTTCTAATTTCTCCGTGGTACCTATGAAAGTATTTAGAAAAACACCACACTGGCCCAATATTTCTTGCGTGGTGTCACCAGCCAGCAGAGACCGGTGTGTCTTGCCATGGCTGATGCCTTGGTTCTACTCATGCCAGGATGGATGCTCCTCTCATCATC
This sequence comes from Gallinago undulata, assembly GCA_026546715.1. Taxonomy (NCBI): domain Eukaryota; kingdom Metazoa; phylum Chordata; class Aves; order Charadriiformes; family Scolopacidae; genus Gallinago; species Gallinago undulata. The sequence continues at coordinate 28,022,499 of JAOTQQ010000063.1, forward strand.
CCCATGCTCTGTCTGTAACTCCACGTGCTGGAGAACCACAAGACAGGAGCAGGAGTAGGGGTTAGGGGCATGATCCAGGAAGAAGCTCCAAATGCTAGAATAATAACTCTAATAATCCACAGGGCTATGAACTTTCTGTTGCTGAGAGGCAAGGATGCTATTCAACTGGAAAGGAGGAACATAGAACGTGTTAGAATTCCTAATACTAGACCAAGGAATTTCAGGTTCTCTGAAAGTCCCAAGTCTGTACATCAGATTAGTCCGATTTCTGTTGCATGGGTTGTTGACTACATCTGCTAGGCTGTAACTGCTAGGCTGGAAAAACTGTCATCTGCATGGTTTTGAAAAGAACAGAAGTTTTGAGTCTTAGATGTGTACTTAAAAGTTCATTTTTGAGATCTTCTAGACTTTCATTTTGGATCCAGGTCTCAGTAAAACTCAACAAATCCCATTTCTGCTTACCACCTTCTTCAGCCTGCGTTTTCTCCTTCTTGTCATTCAAGAATTAATAGAGATCTTCATTTGAACTGTTGTGAGAATTTGGAAGTTTACAAAGCAAGTGGACTCTTTTTCCTAATTTTCAGTGTTTGTAAGATAAACGGTGTTTATTAAAAGGGAGAGAGGAAAGGTGGAGAAGAGTAGTCTGCTTTGTGAAGGGTATGCCATGAAGTCGCCCTTCAAACTCAAAGCATCCAAAAGTACAAGTCCAGCAAAGAATCACAGAATGATACGGGGTTGGAAGGGACCTCTGGAGATCATCTCGTCCAACCCCCTGCCAAAGCAGGGCCACCCAGAGCAGGTTCCACAGGAACGTGTCCAGGTGGGGTTTGAATGTCTCCAGAGAAGGAGACTCCACCACCTCT
>JAOTQQ010000063.1:28030652-28045459 GCA_026546715.1 Gallinago undulata
CACTGGCAGCAGAAGAAGGGTCAGGGGAGGAAGAGGAGCACTGGCAGCAGAAGAAGGGTCAGGGGAGGAAGAAGAGCACTGGCAGCAGAAGAAGGGTCAGGGGAGGAAGAGGAGCACTGGCAGCAGAAGAAGGGTCAGGGGAGGAAGAAGAGCACTGGCAGCAGAAGAAGGGTCAGGGGAGGAAGAGGAGCACTGGCAGCAGAAGAAGGGTCAGGGGAGGAAGAAGAGCGTTGGCAGCAGAAGAAGGGTCAGGGGAGGTGGCACCCACTCCTGCCCACACCGGGGAGGGTCCCACAGCCCCGCTCAGCCCCCTGCCCCAGCCCACCCCACCGCCCTCAGGAACCCCAGCCCCAAACTCGGGGCTTTCTCTTTCTAAACCCACCAGCCTCTACTCCTGGAAAGGTGGCAGATGTTATTGTAAGTCCTATATGGGCAATTATCTACGCCAGCCGTGTGTTACTGAGAAGATGAAGTGGGGTGTAGACCGCGAGGCTCCCGAGGAGCGGTGCAGTAGGTTCTGAAGAGCTGCTGGTACGTTCCCTCGTCTAATCTGATTACTCAGTCCAGTGGAAGGGGAGCTTGAATTGTTCTGAATTATACTTTGTCAAATCTCAGGACTGACAAAGTGAATCTGACTTACATATGAAAAATGGATAAACCCTTGCTTTATTCCTAATGGCAGTCTTTCTTCAGAGATGATCGTAAATTCCACGTACTTTGGCTTAGAACACTTACAGTGTAGCTGGAAACAAATTTTTAAACTGTTTAAAATCGAACCCCTTCTGTCTTGAAAAAGCATCTCGCCTCATCAAAGAACAAGAAAAACTGTGTTTGACGGAGGTTTGGTGAGAGGGAACTCTCTGTAGTGCCATCTGAAACGCGCCACACGCGGGGCACGAGCTGGCCAGGGAGGAGAGAGCATCAGCGGAGGTGGTGGGGTGGGGTGGAGACCTGCTGGTGGATGTGGGAGAGCTGTTGGAAAGAACTCCCCTGCTGTTTGAGGTGGCGGTGGAAGGCACAGAATGGAAGTTTCCAAACATGAATTCCTAAATCAAGGTTTCTATGTTCTTCATGTGGCCTTCTGTGATTCTAAGTGAAGCTTCTTGACGTCTTGCATCCTCTGAGCTCCTCAATCTATGGGGACTTTTGTACATGTGTCTTAGTTCTGCAAATAAGCCGTTCAGTAGATAGTAAAGGGTTTCCCTGCTGTTTCTGTTTAATATATTAGAGATTTGATTTTTATAGATCTATAACTCTGGGTTTTATTTTTTGCACAAGAGCAACCTTAGCAAACAGTACCCAGCTTGGGATTCTATAAATATTTTATGATCACTCTTGGTCATCCAGGTGCAAGTTCATGCGTAACGCCTAAACATGAACACCAAGCAAATAATTCTTCCAGCACATAAGAGCTTAATTATGAAATGAAGATTATTTCAATTAAAACTGAAGTCAATTTTTTTCTGGGTGTAAAATTACTGTTTCATAATATACATCACAATGCGTAACAGCTTGGGACAGGAAATGACTAATACTTCATCCAATTTAATTTATATCGGTGGAAGCTTAACCTTGATGCCTTGGCTGTATTTCAGCTGGAGTTAACACCCTGATTTATATAAAATTGCTGTGAGACCTTCAACGGCATGAAGTGGCCAGAGGAGATGTTGTCCAAGTCATCCCAGAGAGTGCGTCCCCATCGCACACCCTGCCCAGCTCCTGGGGACACTGACTCACGGCTCCCCCAGCACCCAGTCACCACAACTGGTGGGGCCCACAACAGGCAATTGGGTTGCTCCTCCTCCTCCTCGGACCCCTCTCCAAACGGGGTGACACCTCTGCACCTCTTGTCCTGAAGGTCTGTGGCCTCGGGCATAAGTGAGAACTATTCCCTTCCTCAGCCTCTTGCCCCATCTCCTGGCTTTGAGGACCTTTCTTTAGGTGGTGGTACATGGGGGACACGGTGTTTCCCAGCTTTCTCCCCCAGGGAAGGTTCCCAGAAGGCAGCAGGAGCCTCTCGTGCTCCCTCCTGCAGCAGCAGAGCTCATGGTACCCCTTCCAGCTCTCTGCAAGTAGAGAAAACCAAAACTGCTGTTTGGGCAGTTTTTTGATGCAGGTTCAGGAGACCGACTCAGCATTTTTATAAAGGCTTGACTGTTTGCCAGAATGCTAATGTGAGTAATTGGAAGAACTCCTAAGTGGCTTTAAAGTGCAAATATTTTTAATTACTCATTGTAAAGATATAATGTACCAAAGGTAAGTGGCAGAGAAACAGGACATGTGGCGTAGAAACTCAGACTCTTCAAAAATACAGTTTTTTTAAAATGGCTGTTGCTGAAGGGTCCTCTGTGCCCTGAGCACGTTCATCCTGGGGAGCAGCAGAAACCTTCCGGCCTCTCTGGGTCCATTACAGTTTGAATATTGAGGGGAAAAAATGTTGTTCTCCAATAAGGACAGAGAACTGCTGGAGAGGGGATAGAAGAGGCTACAAAGATGATGAGGGGCCTGGAGCATCTCTCTTTTGAAGAAAGGCTGAAGGACTTGGGGCTTTTTAGTCTGGAGAAGAGAAGGCTGAGGGGGGATCTGATCAACGCCTGTAAATACTTGAAGGGTGGGTGTCAGGAGGATGGGGCCAGGCTTTTTTCAGTGGTGCCCAGGGACAGGACAAGAGGAAATGGGCACAAACCCGTACATAAGAAGTTCCACCTAAACACAAGGAGGAACTTCTTCACTTGAAGGGTGGCAGAGCCCTGGAAGAGGCTGCCCAGAGAGGTGGTAGAGTCTCCTTCTCTGGAGACATTCAAACCCTACCTGCACACATTCCTGTGGAACCTGCTCTGGGTGGCCCTGCTTTGGCAGCGGGATTGGACGAGATGATCTCCAGAGGTCCCTTCCAACCCCATAGCATTCTGTGATTCTGTAATTTTTTTTTGTTTTGTTTATTTTTCTATCTTTTCTATGTAGTTTCAATCAATCAATCAATCAATCATTGCTTTAACATCCACAAGGGCCCTTTGGCACCATCGCCCTGCTCGCAGGAGGCACACCAGGCGCTCAGTCACGGGTGCCGATGCGATGGCAGAGGGTGCTCGGGGGTGGAATGGTTTCCTTCGAGGTGTGTGTAAAATCCAGCAATGTCATTTTGTGTGGCCACAAGGTTCTGCCGCTCTGGGGTATCAGATTGTACCGCTGGGATGAATGTATTCCTCTGCTAATTTTAGTCTTGCACTGTTTTTTCAGAAAAGGAAAGAGCACATAAGAAGAGGAAATTTAAATTATCTTTTAATAGAATAGTATATGAAGAATACAGTTTATGATTTGTGATATCACTAGATGCTTAGATGTCATCTCTGTGTGTTTAAATATAGTGCATCTATTAAACCTCCACCCTCTCCAGACTGAACCATTCTCATACTTGCATAGAAAAGTTGTGCTGAATTTTTCACCTTATGAAGGAATTGTGTTTGTTTATCTTATTTTGGGTTTATTTAACCGTATGCACGTGTGTACACCCACCCACCCACCCACTGTAGCGTGCGCTGCTGGAAATGAGCAAGTTGCTCCTTTTTATGGGCGAGCAGATGCTGGATATTTGAGGAGGTCTGGATTTCTCTCGGTCATCCAGGTGCAAATTCTGTTAAATTGATTCATCCAGCAAAGGCTCCTAGGACAGACCTGGGGCTGATCCTCTGACTTGCTGGCAGCGCCTGGCACCAGCTCTCCCTCTGCCCGCACCCTGCGAGGAGGAGGAGAAGGAGGAGGACACCTGTGGAGGTGTGGTGGGGGGAGCTCTGTGCCAAGAACCACTGCACGCCGCCTTTAAATTACAGCGTGTCTGAAATCACTTAATTTGTGGCAGGGTGTATCAGCCATCGAAAGGCTCCACAGCCCCTTTTCCTCCCACCCGCCACTGAATTTCACTGAATTATTAGAGTTGGAAGGGACCGTAGAGATCACCCAGTCCCACTCCCCTGCTGAAGCAGGATTGCCCACAGCTAGAGCATGTTACTCAGGAGCATCCAGGTGGGTCTCGAAAATCTCCAAAGAAGGGGACTCCACCACCTCCCTGGGCAGCCCGTTCCAGGCCTCTGTCACCCTCACCGTGAAGTAGTTTTTTCTCATATTTGGGTGGAACCTCCTACATTCCAACTTGTGCCCCTTCTGCAGCTTCGTTCTCTGCTCTCTTCTGTGGCAATAGCAGAAGCTGCTGCTTAAGTTGCCTTTTTCCATGTTAAGGCTGCAGGTAAAGCCTGTTAAGGTTGTACATCCTTCTTTCAATAAAATCCCCGAATCATAGACTCATAGAAAGGTTTGGGTTGGAAGGGACTTTAAATATCATTGAGTTCCAACCCCCCTGCCATGGCCAGGGACACCTCCCACCAGACCAGGTTGCCCAAAGGCCCCTCCAGCCTGGCCTTGAAGCCCTTCAGGGATGGGGCAGCCACAGCTTCTCTGGGCAACATTTGAATCTAAGGTCCAAGAAGTGACCCATCCCTCGGGCACCCTTTCCCTTCGCCACCACCTTTGGGTTGCTGTGGTGGTTGAGGGCCCACAGGCAGGAGAACTAGGGGCTGGGTGGCCCTGCCTGTCCCAGGCTCTGGGGAGAGCTTCTGGCCATCCGTGAGGAAAGTGGGAATTGCTGGGTGGCCCCATTGCAAGGGACCCACTGACCAAAGGCTGGAGATGCTGTTTGGCCTTTCTTAATTTTTCCAGCCCAGGAGATGAGAGGTTTTTCTCTTTCAAGAGTTATCTTCACCTGATTTTTTTTGTTTGTTTCTTTGGGGTTTTTTTCCCTCATTTGCATAAGAAGTGGCATTAGAGACCAAGTGGCTTTTGGTAGGTCTTCTGCTGATCGCCCTACAAGCTCTGGAGCCAGCCCCACGGCAGGTTGCCCCCGCCGGCTCCCGGCACACGGGGCATCCCTGCCATTTAGTTCCCATTCCAAACTCAGAAGCATTTTACAGCTTGGAAAATCCTCATAAATTTCCATAAAATACACCAGGCAAAACGCTTTAAAGCGTTCCTTGAGAAATTATTATATTTTGCATTTGGTTTATCCTTTAAAAAAGACCTTTCCCTCCCCATACGTGCGGTATCATTGATACAACGCACACTGCATCCCTCATATTAATACTCTGATCAATCACTGCTGACAATACAGTGTCTTTGTGTGAGGGGCTGTAGGACAAATGTTTTAGCTTGTGAGAAGAAAATTGTTAGCATTTGAATAGAGAAGAGCGCGGGGGAAGGATTAATAGCCTACTTTGATGGATTAGAATGTAGGGAAATTGCTCAATATTAATATGAAAATGTTTGTGAATTGGCTGTGTGGGGCTGTCAATGGAAAATGAGGGGCAGTGATTATGTCTCCAAGGCCTTATCAGTTCAGACTTGACTCTCACCAAAGGCTTCCACACAAAAGACTGATGAGAGCACTAGAAAATAGCTGAATGAGAGCCGCTACAATAAGCGAGCCGTTCCGCCACCAGTGTCACCGTGTCAGGTTTTGTGCCCTTTATGTAATATTGTACATCTTTATATTAACATATCTGAATATGGATTTGTAATAAAAGAGGCAAATGAAACTACCTGCTAGACATTTTTATTTCTATAATTATTATTTTTTTTGCTTATCTCTGAAATATGACTGGAAAATGAACTAGGGTTAGCCTTAATAAACAACTGTGTCTACAAGGGAGATTTCTTCGCGAGCATTAGGTTAATGGTTTCAAATATGGCTGCGTTTTTATTCCTCTAAAAAAAAAAAAAAAAAGGACTATCTGATGGTCCTGAGAGACGTCGCAGGAAAACTTGTTTCCGATTACCATAGCTTCAAAACAGATCAAACAGACTGCTTCTTCTGTGTCCTTCACTCTTAATAAGGTTTTAAATAGACCCCAAATGCAGAAGTGTGCCTAGTTATACATGTATTTAACATAATTGGTGCATTTCAAGTGACATATTAAATTCCACATCCTCTTTTGGGTTTCTATTTTCCACATGCTTTGTCTACCTAGAGGCTGAAATACAACTGCGGGTTACTTGGCTGTTGAAACATATCTTGTGGAGCTGGACCTCCAGAAGACGTACTCGTAGGTTGGTAGTGAACTTCTTGGAGTGGCTTGTGGCTTGTAGAAATTTTACATGGGTTTTTGAATAGATGCAGGATGTATCTACCACCAGGAGAACCTTTTTCTATTGCATAAGAAAAATACTAAAAATTAAGTTTATAAATAAATGGCTATGGTTTTCCCCTGCTATTTTGAATATGACTTTCCTCTTCCTTTGGGCTTTTTCTGTCCTTTTTCTTGTGACTCAGTGTCCAGTTTAGTTTTGCACACCTTGCGAGCTGTTGATGGACATCTTTTTGATGTCCATCAAAACATGGATGTCCACCAAAGATTTTCCATCTTTTCTGGAAAAGCTTACTGCTCTCATTCCCATCCTTCTTACCACCCAATGTCGTGGTAAATCCCTTATAAATTATCAGGACAAACTCTAGGAACTTTGGTTGTTTCAGTGATGAAATGGCAGTTGTTCATGGTCAGGTTGACTGTTAGCACGTAGCCTTGGCTAATAGATGTGATCCTCTGAGCTCTAGTACTGCTGGATGGTCCAGCCTAATTTCATTTGATGCAAGTGGCCTTTGTGAGGTTTAAGGGTTTCATCATGTGTCCCACAGATCCTTGGTCTGGTGCTGCTTCACTTTTGTAGTTCAAATGTCTTGCTCTGTGTTACCTGTGACCTATCCCAAGCAATCTATTCACGTGATAGTAGGGTTCGGATCATCCCTTAGAATTCTACTGCAGTGACATAGTAGGGTTATTTGTCTTGTAAGTGGATATATCTTATACCCTATAAGATGCAAAGAAATACGGGAAAGTCTAAAAGAAAATCAGAACAGACCATTTTTGTAAAGTTTTTACACATTTCTAAAAATCAAAACTATGCAGCATCCAATATTAAGGGGTTAAATTTTTTCTAAGTGCTTCAATTTAAAAGTTGTTTCTTTCTTTTTCTTTTTTCTTTTCTTTTGGAGAGTGGCAACACTTCCCAATACAAGAATTTTCTTAAAGGCTGAACTCAGTATTCTGTTAAAGAAAATGGTATGTGTGTTCCTGTATTAGAGAAAAGCTTTTGGTGTAAAAGCCTGCCTCTATTAGAGAGAGACTACTTATTTTGCAAGACCTTAATTACAGATACACAACTTTTTAAAGCTTCGAGTTTTGTACATAATTAGTAATCAGGTTTCCTTTCCTTAATTGTAAATCACGATCTGGTGCAAAGGAGCTGTTTGGCACTTGGCTATTTGTAATGTACTCTAGTTAGTAGTGGATCAATAAATCTTTTAAAACTGGTGCCAAGTGTCCTCAGTGGCTAAAAAAGGAATGTTGTGCACGTTTCAATAAAGCCAAAACAGCGGACTAGGGTGTTAAATATAGTTGTGTGTTAAACAGAGAAAGTGCTTAGCATCAGCAGCTGGAGGAGGGTAATCCACTTTTCAGACACTAGCAGCCAACCAATCAGAGTGTAAAAATATTTTTAAAATGAAAGTACCATAATCTCTTCAAACCTAACTTCCATAAAAATCTGTGGAGGTTCTTGAAAGACACAGAAGGTTCGTTTGCCCAAAGCGCAAGAGCTTGCTTTGGTCTATATGTATGTCACGGACATGAAATAATTAGAGTACAATGCATCATTGCTAACTTAATTTCATCAAATTCTACCATTTTTTCAAAAAATGCATGGATTGTCTAAGTCATTTCATTACACGATGAGTGCTAAACCGGAGTTTGGAAGAAAGGGATACCCTTAGTGGCAAAGAACACCAATCTTATTAAATCTGGAGCTGCAGCAAGCTCAGGCTCTGATTCAAAGCAGAGCTAGTGTTGCCATCGTTTAATAAATTCATTCCGTTATTGCATGTTTTAGCAAGTTTATCCACAACATTTTTCTTAGGAAATTTTTAAATCTGATTTACTGTGTTTGGGTGTTATAATTATTTAAGATTAACTTAGACCCTTGTATAAATGATATCGCCCATTAATTAAATTATAATTTTACAGAAGAGATGACACCTAGTACTTTATTTTCATCTCCTGTTCCTCTGCTCCTTTGTCTCCATAGTAGCAATTAGGAACCACATTTTTTACGTGTTTGACGCTATGTTTGGTAGCGATAAAAATGATTAATGATACTCTGTGAGTAATCCTCCTAGTATATATAACTAAAAACGTGTCTTTGCGGACAGATGCGAGTAAACATTAATTTTTCTGCTTGTGCTCGTGGGCAGCTCTCGTGCCAGGCTGGCTGGACCCACACCAATCCTAGTCTGTAAACCTCATCACCGCTCTCGTGTCATCTTATACCTGAACCGCTTTCAGTGCGGGAAAGTGAGCAAAGATTAGACATAAATGAATAAATCTGGAGACTAAGGGCGTAAATTCGTTCACACTGATATTTAGGGCCAGCCTTGGGGTCTCTCTGAAGCTGCCCTTGGGGTGTGAGGCTTCTTTTTCCACCCGTGTTGGGCAGAAGGGAAAAAAAAGGGGGGATTGTTTCTAACACGGCTGCCCAGGAACTGAACGGCGGGGGGCTTTTCCCTTCTTCCACCTTTGCCTTTCCTTCCAGATGTAGATGGGGAAAAAGGAAGCTCTAAGATGACTGGAAGAACAACTGCAGAACTTTGCAGTGTGTAAGTTCAGGTCTGGGGTTCTGCCTGGAGCTGGGTGGTCAGCTGTGTCCGGAGGACTGTGAAGTACAGGGAGCCACCCTTTGGCCACAACTACATTGAGTAGATGAGAAACTATATCATGCACCCATGGTAGTCAATGATTTGATTGCGTTTCGTCTCAGAGCAATCTTTCTGAACTCTCCTGGTACTTGTCTAAGGTCACATCCATCCGTGAAGGATTTTGTTCGTGCAGCAGAACCTCTGCATAATACGGCACGAGCCAGGTATCTGCTCCACAAACCTGGGCAGCTTGAAGCGTGACAGTGGAGAACAGGTCACTGCTGTGCTGTGGCATCAGCCTTGGTTTCCCCAAAAAGACTCTTGAGAACAACAGGCAGCCAGGTGCCCGTCAGAGCTGTTTTCCAGCTGACTCAGCAGACCCTGGCCAAGGCGAGGTCACCGACCAGCTCGTTCTTTGCAAAGACGAGTGACAAGTCCTAAGATGTTGCTTTAGGGACGGCTGTGTGCCAGTTGTGCCCCCCTTGTTCCTGGTAATGTGTGATTTCCTTACTCCTCTTGCTGAAGGTACCACAGCAAGTGTTTGAATTTTCTACAGATGTGATTTAAAATAGGTGTAAGGCAGAGCTAAATTTTGCACTAAAGCTGTTTTTTACGGTTAGGGCTCTCAGTGCACTGCCTACCTCCATTTAGGGAATGACTCTTCAAGAGAGAAGTGATGATGACCTTAAAAAAAAATGTAAGGTGATATGTAGATACTGTTTTCCACAGTTAAAGGTCACCTTGACTTTTAATCTTGACTGCCATACTTTTCTTCTCATTAAAATATTTGACAAGAATTCCTTGCATGAATGAGCAGCACAGAACACCTTAAGACTACTCAATTTTCACTAAAGATGTTGCATTGTCATAATAAATAATCACGCTGTCAGCTAAAAATCATTATCTGTTACACACATTAACAAATAAAACACACATTTGTACATTTATTTCCTTGAAGAACTTGTTTTTTCTCATAAATGGATTAAGCAGCAGCACTGAATCTGTTTCTTAGGCTGTGTGCTTTAGAATATCAAATGCCCGTGCAATAGTACAGAAAGAAAAGATTATTTTCCAAACACTTTGATTCTAAACAATGGAATATTTTTCATGATTGACTGTAATGATTCATTTCCCATTATGCAACTCTACTCCCATTCGAGTTTGTCAGCACTTGAAAAGTGAAATATATTTCTGAACATCTGTTCAAGCATCTCTCGGTCTGACGTCTTTTATAGGAGCCGGCCTAAAAATACGGGGTCATTTTAATATAGAAACGTTGTTATTCTCTGTACCCAGATGTCATTCCGAAACAGAACAAACTCAGGTTTAACTGTCATGAAACCCACCATCATAAATTTTTATCCTGCTGAATAATAAGCCAAAATGGAAATCACTATGCATAATGCAAAAAGTCTTGTAACTTGACCTTTACCTAAAAGGAGTGATTATAGGTAAAAAGAGCCTTGCGAATTAAGAATGTGATTCTTTTCGCCTTCTGTAGCTTGAGGGTTGCTACAGGCGCCGAGTTTTTATTGTTATTTTTATCCCACCAGCCAGCACTCGGCTGAGAGGACGTGAAGGAGTGGAACCTGGGGGGGGGGTCAGAAAGCGATAGACCGAGTCCCTTCCCTCCAAAAAAACCATAGGTAATCACCAGGCACAAGGGGGATTTTTTTTAAATGGTGTATCTTTGCTAGGGATCATCAGGAGGTTTTGGGAGGAACTGGCTGACACTGAGCACCAAAGAGCAAAACAGCAAATGTTCCAAATTGCCGTGAAAAGCCCCAGTTCTGAAATTTTGAAATTTGTTTAGCATCTCTTGACAAGCGCTATTGTTTGTGAAGTGAGTGTTGAAGATGCTTTATACTGGACAGATTCATTGCCAAAAAGTCTTTTGTGTTTTAATTGGACTGCGGTTTAATTGCAATACGTTTGGGACACTGATTGCAAGTGACTTTCTGCCTGAAGGAAACGCAAGGAATAGATCACACTCGTTTCTGCTGAGACCCCGGGTCAGTTCGTCAATTAAAAATTTTTACCGAAATTTATTATTTTTTTATCACTTTGGTAGTTTTCTTTCGAGGTGCTAATTTTACATAGGAATGCTGACGGTAATTGAATAAATATTTGATTATTGCCACCAAGCTGTGAGACTCAAGGACAGTCTTCTCTAAAAACATGCAGGGAGTTTGTTGGACATAATCACTGCCTTTGGAGTCACGATTGCAGGAAAAAAAAAACTTCTGTTGACTATCAGAAATCACGGTGGAAAAAGAAATCTCACTTTTGTTGCATGTTTATGTAAGATATCACTGGTAATACTTCCTGCTGTTGAACTTTTCTCCCTAAATTGAAATTAAAAAAAAAAAGCACACTTACGGGCCATTGGCGAAACTGTTAAAGTTTAATTTAATTAATGTTAGTTAATGTATGAGGACGGGATGGCTCAGAAGTAATGCCCATCGCTTCCGTAAACGTTGTCCATCCACTTTGACACCTCCTGGTGTGACGGGCTCCCCCTCACCTCTTCCCTAAAGGTAATCTTTTCGTTCCCTCCGACTGATAAATTGGAATCGTGTCGTAATAGGACTGTTCTGCTGAACGCTTTTCAGATTTAGTGCATAAAACAAAAAAAAAACAACAACAAAAAAGGGAATATGAAATCTGTAGAGTGGTTTCTGATGACAAAAAGAGAAGTCAAATCCAAATCAGGTTTCCAAGCAAATCACCAGACAACTCATATTTTCATGTTTCTGGATATGAATTACACGTCCAACACACACCTGGTGCCTACTCATAGCTAGTTAGCGTTTTGAGACATGGAGTTGTTTGCAAGGACAATTTTAGAGCCAAAGTACCGCATTTTATTTCTGGCTGTATTTTCAGAAGCGGTGGAGTTGTTTCTGATTAAGTCATCCTCAGAATTCACATTTGGGAAAAGATTATGTTTTAAAAATTGCATGCCCTGAAGTAATTAGACTTTTTGAGTCTGTTAACTAGAAGAAGTTATAAGTGTCTGTAACATAGTAGTGTGTCTATATGCAGGGTTTTTTTCTAGAAAACTGTTTTTGCTTTAAGTACTAGAGCGGGGCGATCAGCTTCCATTTGTGTTCCTGAGATGACACCCATGCTTACAGACTTTTTAAATCAAAATATTAACATTGCGATGTGAAGAGTTAGTCAAAATTATCTCTCTCTCTTTTTTTTTTCTTTTTTTTTTTTGATTGCAAGTTAAAATTTGCCTCCTTTTTTTAGTTTCTGAACAGAATAGGTAAATAGACGTGTTGGAAAGAGCCCCGGAGAGATTGTTCCCAAGACTTTTCCCCCCGGTGCCCAGCAGAGACCCCCCCAGCGTGGCCGAGCCGGGATGGCAGCCGAAGGGGCTGGGACAGCGGTGACTGCCACGTAGGGCACAGGGGCTACACGAAGTACTGTACATCTTTGTCCTGCCAGATGCTTTCCTTCAGAAACGTGTCACAGGATCAAAGTCAAATACGCGCTCTTAAGAAGGTTTTTCTTCCCCCGAATTGAACACCGTCTGGTATTAAGGAGCGCTGGAACTTAAGTGGTGGTGACAGGGTTTAGTGGTTCGTACCCTTTGAGCAGCCTCGGGAATAAAGACAAGCTTTGGGACCTCTCCTACTGCATCTGCCTGATCTTATAGCTGTCAGATCTGTTATGTTCAGATCTTCGATTGGCCATGCCCCGCTGCCGTGAAGCAAGGCTAACCTAGGGAGGTGACACCTTTTATATCTGTTTGAGAAGATTTCAATCTTCCAACTGGCGAGGAAGCTTATAGAGGCAAAAATGGATTTACTAGCGGGTGTCCGAGGGGTAACAGGTCTGCACGTTCAGCTTAGCAGCCACCAGCTACCATCTTTTTTTAAAAAACACATCACAAGCGGGTATCTTTACTTATTTTTACTTTTCCATCAGGCACCGTACTGCTTTCATCTTCTCTTGCCACTTTGCCAAGGTCAGTCTAAAATTAGTCCAAGTCAGTGTTACCCCCATCTTGGACAACACTAATGAATTTTCCCTTAGCAAGATGGCTACCAAAATATTACTGGTGAATGTTTTCTACATCACGAGACGCTCTGGAGAGAGATATGTATTCATCACCATGGAAACGTGAGGTTCGTTTTAAGTAGTTTTGAGTTTATTATTAAACCAGCCTCAGTCATGGCTGATGGTGTTGTTGTGCAACTTGCTTTTTTTTTTTTTTTTTTAATGTAAGGCATTTCGGAGGTAAACGCGGATGTTTTCAAATCCTGAACTGAATATGGTGCTTAGATCTCTTGAAAAATTTCTGGTCTCTAGAAACAGCATTCCACTTGTTGAGCTCTCGTTACGAGGGAGCCCCCCGTATCTACGGCTGATTTACTTCTCCAGCACTTCAGTAGTCATGTTCCCACTGGGTCTGTGAAAGTGAAAGTAGGGGCCTTCCCAGCGAAAAATAAGATAATTTCTCCATAATTTGTGGAGCTGAAGCAAAGAGCTGTGTCTTAAAAGATGGATGAAAGTTCATGTGCACACAAAGCTGTGCTTTTAGCCATTGGTAATGCCAGAACGATTGACTCTAACATGGTTTCACCAAAACCATGGGAGAAGTTGAAGTATGGGGGCACGAGAGGCTGGTCTGATCATGGATAATGCAGGAATCATGATTGGGTTTTTTTTGCTGCAGATTATTGCTTGTAGGAGATTTAATTTGGTACATGGGGAACACCTTCTGGTGGAATAACAGGCAGTTGTACTGAAAGTGGTGGATGGGGGTGTCTGTCTGTCTTTGTGATGAGATTTGAAGTCACAGGAAAACAACGTGTAGCTGATAAATTTGAATTTAATTGTGAAAAGTGGGGGGAATTTTTTTTTTTTTAACTGAAAAGCCATCTTGGTATTTATAGTGGTGGAATATGAAGAAACAGAAAAGCAGATATGGGGCTTGGTAACGAGAGGCAGCCTCAGGAACTATCTTTAAAATATTCAGAGTCTTTTTAGTGATCCCTCAGTGTAACTCCGAGGAGGTGAAGGAGAGATTTCCATGCAGCCACAGCTCCTTGATGGTTACACTGCTCGCTCACTGCTGACATCAGACGAATTCAGAACAGGAACCTGAAAGGTGAAAGCCTTCATGCTCTTCTCCCTAATCTTTTAATCCATTCATATTCTTTGACCTCCAGTATTAGACCTCTCTTATTAAATCCACCTGGGCATGGTAGATTGCTTTCCTCTCCAGAAGAAAGGAGAAGAGCTATTTATGAAAGTAAAGGTGAAGGGGACTGGTAAAAGAAAATGAGTTCTGAATGTGAAACTCTATAGAAGTTTCTCTGATGACCTGGGGCTTCTATTTTGGGGGCTGGAGGGGTCGCTTCTGATTGCGAAGTTGTATTTTCGTTTTCAAATATTTTGTTTTGTCTGTTTCTTTGTTGTGGCTATCAATGTTAGCGGCAAGGTCTCCTACAGGCTAAATAGTAATTTTTCCCTTTTGGGGTTTTGCTACCTTGGGGCTCCGGAATTATTTCAGTAGAAAATTTAATTTCAGCAGCAAGAGATAGCTGTTGAGAGCGGGGCCCCATCAAGAGGGGCCCATCCTTCGCCAGGTGGAGTTGTCTGTGATTACTGGCTGACTTGATTCGATGTGACTAACCAGTCAGAAAAAGTTTTATGCAAAAAATAGATTTAGAAAAAGTCATGAAGTAGCTGCTGTCTTCAGAACAGACTCATGAGTGGCTTTTCCCTAGAATGGAGCAGTCCAAAAACGGCGCTGCACAAGCCAGGCATTAAATAGAAATATAGGTTTGTTAATTTTTGCGTGTGTTTTCCCTGTTAAGATTCTGAGATCAATGCTTAAGGCAAAGCTGGTTGGGTTTCCAGTGGCCTCCTTTAGGTGTTCTTTAAAAGGACAAAAGGAATTTATATACGCTGTGTTTAAATGTCGTGTCTGCGTTGTCGTGTTGTGCCCCTGTGAAACTCTCCAGCACTCACGGAATCACGGAATTGTCAGAGTTGGAAGGGACCTCTAGAGATCATCCAGTCCCACTCCCCTGCCAAAGCAGGGCTGCCCAGAGCA
>JAOTQQ010000063.1:28045559-28056324 GCA_026546715.1 Gallinago undulata
GCAGCCTCTGCCAGGGCTCTGCCACCCTCACCCCAAAGAAGTTCTTCCTCAGATTGGAGTGGAACTTCCCATGTTCCCATGTTCCAGGAGTTGTTCCCCTCGTCCTGTCACTGGGAACCACTGAAAAGAGTGAAAAGCTCCATCCTCCCTCAAACTGCCCTTTAGATCCTTGGAAGCATTAACAAGGTCTCCCCTCAGCCTTCTCTTCTCCAGGCTGAAGAGCCCCAGCTCTCTCAGCCTTTCCTCCTAAGGGAGGTGCTCCAATCCTTGAATCATCTTCATTGCCTTTCGCTGGACTCTCTCCAGCAGTTCCCTGTCCCTCTTGAACTGGGGACCCCAGAACTGGACGCAGGATTCCAGTTGTGGCCTCACCAGTGCAGAGCAGAGGGGGAGAATGACCTCCCTCCACCTCCTGGCCACACTCTTCCCTCTGCAGCCCAGGATCCCATTGGCCTCTTGGCCACAATTCTTCAGCCCCCACATGTTTCCTACAACGGGGTTCTCCCCAGCGGGTAAGGAGCAGTGTGAGGTGCCAGCCCTCCAGATGCGTGCCCAAGATGGCGGCGCTCCCTCATCTTCCTTCCAGTGAGCTATCAGAGCACTCCCCTCCGGCTTCAGTGATCCCATCTCTCGCCGGCGGGACCCCAGGCTGCACGCCGGCCCTCTCTGCACCCCCCCGGCCCTGACGGCTGCTGCTGTGGTGCTTGTTGACCCCTCACACTGGAATTTGTTTCTCCCTCTTTAGCCGTGAAGTGCTTCAGGATGGCGCCTCGGGCCAGCAGGGCCCAGCAACGGCAGCTCTGAAAGCGGAGGGGACAAGGAGGGGGACGATTTCGGCGGCTGGAGGCAGGCCGCGTTGTAGGGGCGGGTGCTTTACGCCGTTAAGCAGTGTAATTAGGGGGCTGTAATTACACCACGTCCAGTTTCAGGCCTTGGTCCGTGATGTCCTTTCCCATCCATCGGCGAGTGGTGGGAATGGCCAGCGGCCGGCTAAAGCTTGAGGAGGGGACGGCACGGGTCACACGGAAACCCCATGGCAAAATGTGCCTTAACCCTGCGAAGGGGCACGGAGGGGAGATTTCTGGGGAATGAGAAGCATAAAAATAAACAAGCAGTTAAGTGTGTGGCTAGAACTCCTCGTGGGGAGAGTAAATCTGCATTAAAAAAGGCCTTTTCTGCTTGTTTAGACAACACCACTTAACCCTGAACAAATATTTAGCTACATTATATTCAGGGGTACTTCTGTTTTTTCATGAATGGAGCTATTTGCATATCTATTTTACTGAAGGTCGGGATCCTTTCCCGTGGAAACGTCTCCCTCTGACAGGAGTGAAATGCCTTCCCCCTCGGCACCGGCGGTAGGGAGCCGCTTTTGGTCGTGGGGTCCCTTTCCCAAAATTTTCCGGGGGGAGTTTGCAGTCTCCCCTATAAATCTGGACACCCATAAATCTAATCCTTAGTTCATTTGATAAAGAGAAGCGGCAGCGCTGCCTGTCTCCGTGCGTTGTCCTTCGGCTGGTGTGATCTGCCTCGTACCTCTCCCACCCCCCCAACCCCACCTCCTGCAGCCCTCGGGATAGATTTAAATGCCCCCAAAAAAACCCCGAATTAGTTTTGCACATCAACGCTGACTTATAAGGCTATTTGAAGTTAAAGCTCTTTGCCAGGTTCCATTTTCTTCCCAGTGTTCCCTTCCGCTTCGGGTTCGAAGAAGGAGAGAGAGGAGGGGGCAGGGGGGGGCGGAAAGAAAAAAAAAAAAAAAAAAAGAAAGAAAGAAAAAAAAGAAAGTTATTTAACAAAACTTGATCTGTTTGAAACTGCAAAGTCCAAGCTGTCCTTCCTGTGCTACCGCAGACAGCATGAGAAATGAAGGCTGAAGGGCTCGGCCGATTTCAGGGAAAAAAATGCCCCAAAAAGGTCAGGAAGAAATGGGAGCCTTTTCATTTTGTGCTCCCCGGGTGATATTCAATAACTCTTTTGGTCTTTATACTGTAGGACGTAGGCTCATTTGCTCAATTTGGGGTGACAGCAGCGTGTTTTGTCAGAACATAGCTGGAGTTTTAAATGAGGACGGCATTCTGGGGCGGTAGGAAACATCCTTTATCTTAGCAACAGGAGGGCATGGAAATGCAAGTTTTTTTGGCAGGAGTCGTATAAATCTAGTGTTTTGGAGGGGCTGACCCAGGCGGGTGGAAGGAGCGCTCAGCTTTCCTTTGACGGTGTGATTTCCTGCCCCACGGTGGAGAACTTGTCTGGACGGGGTCCTGAAGAAAGCCTACATCAATTACTTGAGAGGAAATCAACTCTGTCTCTGAAGGCTTGGCAGCAGGAATATTCATTGTTAAGGGGGTTATAAATATATATATATATATGTGTACACATGCACGCAACCCCAACAAACTCTCTCGCGTTTCCAGGCGTTAGTTCTTCCAGCGACACCCATGACCACTTGTGCTCAAACTCCCATCAGGGCCACCTCTGTGCGTGGCTTCTTCAAGGAACTTAGAGCTTTGCTCAAAAAAATAATTCTTGGACTTCCAACAGAAAATACGGGGTCGTAGTCTGGAAGGTTTCTTTTCAGATAAAATAAACTTCTTTGTTTTTCTTTTATTTTAAGCTTTCGCAGTGTCAGAAATAAATAAGAACAAACCCATTCTCAACCGAGAATGTTCAAATTTATTTTTTTTTCCCGGTTCACCGAGGTCAAGTATATTCTAATTTATTTCCCCTTGGAATTTTTGTGTCTTTCCAGTCACCGCTGTGAACGTGTCTTTGGACAGTTTAGAAAATATAAAAATGATGAAGTGATACTTTTTTGGAAAGCTGCTGCTGTGTAGTAACTCTTAAGCAGCTGTTACATCTTCTGTGTCAATAATCCTTAAATTAAAGAGTCATTAAGCACTCAGTTACATGATAGATCATGATGGCTCAGTGTAAACCTATTGTGTAAATCTGTAGAGAGAAGCCTTTTGTTTGTGTAAAGCATAATTTTGAGCTAGAGGAGTGCCTAAATATGGATATAGAAGGTGCTTTCTAATGCATCTTAATGACTCATTAGAACTGATGTTTTAAAAAAAATCAGCTGTATTTATGCTCTTCATTCTTTATAATTAAGTAAAAAAATAATATGCCCATTTTTAAAGCTTTTCATGGTTCTTTTGATCCTTTCAAGCTTTTGGATCAAAGTTCTACAACTTTGACCTTTTTTTTTTTCTTCTTTTTTTTCTTTTTTTTTTTTTTTTTTTTTTTGATAGTGCCTAGCACAGGGGGGCTTGAACCTCTTGAACCTGGCTGTGATTTTTTTGTTGACATCAAAACAAATGATGGGAATGAAATCACCCAGAGAGTAGGGAGGGAGTGGGGAGCAGGCGGTGCTCCTAGGGGACATTTTGCTGAGAAACCAGGTCTGAAGCGGTGGCAGACCTTGACCCGTGCGTCGGTGAGAGGTCCCAGTCTCCTCACCACCACTGATGGGATGGTGGCTCCTAGCCATGGAGCTCTCCTACTCCCTGGGAGGGTGTTTGTGGCCACGGGGGATGGGAAGAGGAGGCAAACACCGATAGGAGCGTGTTGCCTGAGCCTCGTGGTGTCCTCTCCAATGGGTGCACGTTCCCCTTGCCACGCGGGGCTTGCAGGCCCATGCGTGTGGGGCTGGCCGAGGTGACGTGGGGTGGTGGGAACACGCTGGCTGCCTCTGCCTGCCCCACCAAGCCGCCTCATTCCCCCACGTTTCCTCCCCTCTCCGTCCTCTCTCACGCAGTCCTAAACTGTCCCAGACCGTATATGCCTTGGAGAGAGATTAATTTCCAACGTAACACCCACGGAGAAATTCATGTCCAAAATATGTTCTTCTGGTGCCAAAAGAAGAACAATAAATGACTGGGAAGGAGGGAAAATACATTTCCAGACTAGACAAAACCCACCTCCTGTCCTCCCCCAAGCCAAACCACATTGCCATTGCTGTTTGGTTCCTGCAGATATTGGGGAGAGAAAACGTCAACACGGGGAGGGTCGCGCCAAAGTGTGGAAACAGTGTGTCACTTTTTTATAGCGTTTTTTGTGAGTGATCTGAAGACGCCTTGTAAAGGCGCGGGGTCAATGACTCAAGCAGAGGAGAGCAGTGAGTGGCCCAAGCTGCCAGAGAGGGTGTGGAGTCTCCATCTCGAGAGATACTCAAAACCCTCCTGGGTGCATTCTTGTCCAACCTGCTGTAGGTGACCCTGCTTTGGCAGGGGGGTTGGACTAGATGGTCTCCAAAGGTCCCTTCCAACCCCTACCATTCTGCGATTCTCCAATTTAAATTCACCAGTCCTGTTGGTGGTCTTGAGAGTAGAAGACAGATGGTAGCAGAAGGCCATGTCAACTCTGGGGTGGTGTGTCGGAGTGGCCTGGCTCCTGGGAAGGCAGGCTCTTCCCAGCTTCCCCATTGCCATGGTGCTCCCCACATCGGGGGCTTCCCCGGTGTCCCCTCCTGGTGGGGGTGGCTCCTCAGGAGGACGGGTGGTGGGTTGGCAGGGTTGCTTTACTGCTGGGCCTGCAGGAGCTGCTGGAGGACAACCACCCTGCTTTGCAGAAAGGGCTGGAGCGTGTCTAAAATTCGTTTCACTCTTTGAATTATTGTATGAAAAGGGATGGTTCCCGGCCTCCTTTACTTTAGAATGAGAGATTCAGGGAGAGGAAACCAGGGAAGAAGCCTCTTGTGGTGGACGTTCTGACTCCCTCAGTTTCTCCTTGCTTTCTCCCTGAAAGAGAGGGAGTGAAGACAGCTCTGTCGGTGCTGGTCAGACACAATTCTCAGGAGCAAGTCCAAAACTCATTTTTGGCCAGAATTGTTTAATGACAGCCTATCTGCAGCATTTGCATTTTAAAGATCTACCCGTGGGCATGGCAGAATCACCACGAAACACCCATGGGACGCTATTTCATTTTATTATTTTATTATTTTTTTTTAACTGGAAAAGGAAATCTTGTTTGGTTTCTCTTTTACAGGGAGGCTTCTAACTGCTGGTTGGGGTTTTTTTTGGTTGGGTTGGGTTTTTTTTTCCCATGTACAGAGAAATGTTGCTCTAGACCAGCATCTGTTTTAAGTTAGTTTTTGACCTAGTTAAAAAAAAAAACAACTTCATTCATTACATGGACAAATTGCTGGTATCCAAATATTTTATTTGATTAATTGACTGAAGGCAAACTTTTTCTTCAAAATACTGCAGTTTTTCTTTAAAAGGAACACTACAAAGCGTGAGTGGATTTTGAGTAATCAGAATGGGGTTTAGCGAGACAAAGCTTTCATATTTTTTATTACTATATTTATTATATGCAGAGTACAGTTTACAGAGACTCTCTGTAATCATAATTCATATAAATATGAATTTTATTTTGTGTAACGCCTCTAAAGTAACCCCTTTTCTTGCCATTTGGAGCTCTCGCCATTAGACGTTTAATTTCCACTTTGTTTTCCCATCAGAGTGGCTGTGACTCTTTGAAAAGCATGAAATCTGTAAATTACGGAATCGGAGCGCTCTGCTTTCAGCCCCTGATGCCGGGGGAAACTATCTGAATACCCGAAATTAGAAAAACACACAGAGAAGAGGGGTTTAAAATTCACAGCTGTCAACGCGGAGCGTTTTGTTGGCGGGGGCGATGAGGGGGGGGGGAAAGAATGTAGGAAACATTGAGTTAAGGGAGTCGCCGCAGATGGATGGGCTCTCCCAGGCTTCTCCCTGGGCATTGTCTGCCGGGGGTTGTGCTGGGATCATTTGCATGGCAGGACAAAGGTCCTCTGTTGGAGACCCTGCCCAGCATCTCCCCAGCCTTGGCCTTTAAAGGGGCCTTCCCGGCCACCGCGGGCGAGTTTCCCCTCCGCCGCTCTTTAGGAACCAAGCCAAGTCCAAGCCAAGTGGTTTAAGGGAAAGTGGGGGGTTTCGGTTCGAAGGGAGCCGGTGGAAGATACGGGGGCTCTTGCTTTAAGGGGTTATTGGAAGAAAAGCCATATGGGAGCAACCCTGGTTGTTTATAATGTCATTGGGGGGGCGGTATTTGTGTTGCCAGCCCTTTGCTTACGCCGTATGACATGACGGGAACGGCACCGGTGAACATCAAGGATCAGAATATATAATTTTCTGTGCTAATTATAGCCTGAGTTTTCCCACCAACACTGAGGAAATGCATTATTTATCATTTATGCCGCTTCAGAAGTCATGAAGCACCTTTAAAAGCAAACAACAGAATAAACCTGATTACAAACGTCTCTGAGAATCTGATCTATTAGGATTAAACTACTGGTGGAAGAATCAACTATACTATCCTCGAATAAGAATTAATTCTGGTTAATTTTTCTCCTTCCTGCCTATTTCAGCGATCCTCTGGGGCTGGGTTCTGCAAGGGCTACCTCTAAGGGCGCGGGAATGACTTTCTGCAAATCTCGGTCGGGGTAGGAATTTGGGGAGAAACTTTAGCTCTGCCTTTCTCCTTGTTTTTGCTGAGGCTCCAGCTTCTGCCGGAGCGGCCGCAGGTTTGCCGGCGTTTCCAGGGGGCTGGTTGCAGAGATCTACACCTTGTTGCCGGCTGAAACTTGGCAAACAGGGCAGCACGCCCGAGGGGATTTACCGTTCTACGTGTCTGAATATTAACATGATTAAGCAAAAATTGGATTACTTTCTTAACCATAACTCGATTAAAGGGTGATTAGTCATTTTGATGCTTGAGAAGAACAGCCTTCTGCGTTCGGTGCAGCAGGAAGGAGTTTTTGGCTGCTCAGGGCTTTTAGGCTTTTGTTTGGAGCAGATTTAGTTTTCAGCAGCGCGTCCCGCTCCCGCACGATGCAGAGCTGGCATCAGTACCCGACACACGTATTTCTTTCTGCCTGTTTCACCCCACCCAAAATGAAACCAACCCAAGGAGATTTTTTTCATATTTTCTAAGCCATACGATTTGCCTGATATAAAGTTTTCTAAAAAAGGGAAAAGTGTTTGCACGAGGAAGGTATTTTCCTCAGCTTCCACTTGTTTATGTGAATACACAAAAGCACCCACTGGGGTGACTTTTAAACGTGCCAGAGTGGAGCTACCTTGAGAAAAAGGAAAGGGCAGGGGCTGCTGGTTCCACCTCTGCACCTGGAAGGTTCTGCACTAACTGGTATTAATTATACTCGGTACCTCCAGCAACTTCCAGTATTAGTTAGGATGCAGGAAAATAGTGGTGATCTCATTTAAGAGTTGTTGTTGGTTTGGGGGTTTTTTTTTTAATTTGATGGCAGGATTTGATCTAATGAGTCAGATTCTATTTTACAAAAGAGGTTTGTGGGCTGCGTGGCTCCAATGGAGTTCGGGGATGTTTTGCCATTAGCTTGGAGAGCATCAAATGTGTGCAGCTTTTCTTTTTTTCAGTGCTGGCAGAGAGAGGTTAATAAAGATCTTCAGAGCCATCACGGCAAAGCAACAATGAGTAAACACAAAACTTGAAAGGCATTTATTCCCTTAAAATATGAAGTCAAAACATCACAGTTAAAGCCCAGGGAAACTATTGTTATACAGTGGTTTAAAACCAGCCTCATTTAAAATCCCAATTTCAAGAAATAAACACCGAAGTGAAGTAATTTAATAAAAATAACTGCTGAGAAAGATACAGTATTGATAATTTTTTATCATTACATGTGCCGTTGAATTTTAATTAGAATTTAGCTATCTTACATAGTAATTAACTCAAATGAGAATTCTACACAAACTGCTCTAGAAAAGGAGTGTTCCTCTATGCTAATGACTACTCTGCGTGATTAAACATTGAGAAAATAAACTCCAAATGCATGCTAATAAATGGCAAAATGTACTGTGTAGAATTAATACCTAAGAGAGAGGGAGGGAGCGGTGTTTCAAAGCAGGTGTGTGTCGGGTAAGTGGGCACAGGGTGTTTCGGAACCGAGGGCCCCACCAGCAGTGTCACCGCGGTCCCGGCGGAGCCACCCGCGCCAGCGCCGTCCCACTGGCCGGGGATGCAGAGAGCTGAGCCCTCCTGACATGACTTGGCCTTGGAAAATGCCATTTCATTCTGTATTTCCCACTAAAATATTGTATGTGATATTTCATCAGGGATTACACATCATTTTCCCCTCTCCCCCACCCCCAAAAAAATCAGAATTCCCGAATCTTTGGTGTGTTTCAGAAGGGTTGCAAGAAATGTAAAGCTAAAACTAATTTATTCACATCCTGGTTAGTTGTTATAAGTCAGATCCTGATTAACCAAACAGTGATTATTTAGCCACGTAGGTCTAGAGCTGCTATCAGACCTCACTTTTTCCTCTTTTTTTTTTTTTTTTTTTTTTTCCCCCTTGTTCGGTTTTGGGGTGGTTTTTTTAATTTGCTGCAGGCTCTCACTGGGGATGGGCAAAGCTGATGGGAGAAAGAACTGGCCTCACAAATCTGCTCAATTCTTGCTGAGGGAGAACCAAACTCTAAAAAAAAAGTTGCTGTGCAGCTCGATCATATATTTGCTTGAAGAAGGAGTTTTGTGAAGCGAAGTAAGGGTGGAATGACTGTTTTTCTGATGTATGTTGGACAAGAAAAATTAATCTGTGCGTGGTACTTGTTTTGGCTGTGCTTCAGAAGGCATCTCTTGTGATGTCACCTGTAAATAGCCGAGAACTTTGACATCGGCTCTGTGTGAGGCTGTTTAAATAAGTGCCTCATTTATAGAATCCCGCTGCCTGCAAAATGGCTCCAATGGCGTTATCCCCCTGCCTGAGGGGAAAGTTAAATAATGAAACCCCAAAGAGTCTCTAACTGGAGAGAAGGAGCCGAGGAGGAAGGGGGAGAGGAGGGAAAGCTCATCTATAACGGCGCAACCTCAGCCCATCTTCTCATGGCACCGCCGTTAGAATAACCGAGCGTAAAGCCACAGAGATATGAAAAAATTAAATAAATACTGTTGCTGCTTGAAACTAAGCGCGCAAGTCTTTGCTGCTGGACATCTGAAAGCATTTGAAATGTTTGATCTTGCTTCCTTAATTGTTTGAAACAAGATTTTAATAGATTCTGAAGGTCTGGAGAGACGACATGATGCGATACAGAGGCCCTGCGTAATGTTTGCACCCCTAGTGTGGGTCTGTCCCTGCAACCCCTATGCATATGCACCAGTAATTATGGTCATTTGGTATGGTTTGGAAAATTTGGCACTCAATCTCAGATTCCCACGTCTAAATCTAGAGAGCATAAGATCCATTACTACGTGTTTGCTCTAAGGGACTCCGTTGGGCAGCTGTGAGCTGGGACACAGAGGAGGTGATGCAGAAATTGTTTTAAATGTGCTTTCTGAAATCCATCCTTTCCGTGTAACTTTTGATTTCAGGCCAGGGCTTGCAGTTTGCATGCAAACACAAATTCCCCACGTCCTAAGCAGCGCTGGGCGGTGGGGTTGCAAGCTGTACCCCGCCAGTGCCCTCACCTCACCGGGTGTTGGTAGCTCTTGTTCAGTACTGGTTAATCTGGAATGGTTGGCTTGATGGTATCCGCAGGTTATTGTTGCTTTTGAAAACAAAAGGCAAGTTTTCCCCAAATACCCCATGGGCAAGCACGTACTGGGCGAGACTGAGCATCCCATTGTTATTTGAGCATTCTGCTGTTAACCACCAGACAGGACACCCTTTTCATCACTAAGATGATGGCTGTGGTTCTGGAGTGGAGTAATCACTCCTCATGGCAAGAGAAGGAGCCTCTCGTCAGACACTGCCCTGCAAACCAGCCCTTCGCTCTCGGGATGTGGACGAGGGCTTCTGAGGATGCTTGGGAAACAAAGAGCCTGGTGGGGTCTACAGCTGCTGACTCCAGCGTGGCAGTGCCCCCGACCATCCCTTGGGGTGGAGGAAGGCAAAATAGCACCAGGCAGTTGAATGGAGGGGTGGGGGTAAACCTAAAGAGCTGGCTCCTGTGTGCTCCACGTGGACCTTCAGGAACAGAGGACGCTTATCATCATCCAATCGTTGTTAGTGTGAAAGTTGCCTTTCTCAAGGAAATGGCTACTATTGTTTTCTGGCTGCTCCATCCTTCAGGAAGAAACTTCTTGGTAACTTTCTTTACGCTTTCTGGGATTTCTGGCTTCACGAAGGTTAAGTATCAGTAAGGTTAAACAAAGTTCTTGGTCAGGTGGTCTGTTCTGCATCGGGTCCATCTCTGCCCGATGCCATCTGAAGGGCAGGTGTTCATGGTGGGGTATGGTGCCTCCTGCTTGCACCAGGGGTTTTCTCCCCATGCCGGCTGCATTGTGCGGTAGGTGACAATTAGCTGTTCGTTTTCATCCCTTTCTTGGTCCTCTTGTAGGGAGGTGCTCTTTGCTATTACATAGATCAGGATAATTTTCTCATCTGTGCCCTTCTCTAAGGAGCAGGGCAGCATTTACCAGTTACCTGACCCACAATTATAGGGAACGACGGATTCTTTGGGGGAGGCCAAACTGGTGGCTTTGACTAGAAGCAGCACACTTAGCAGAGGTTTTCTGTTGGAAGATGACCTAAATTTGATGGTTTCTGGCTGGAGTCACTGTCTCTGTGTGTGATGCCATGGGACAGTAGGTGTTACTGGGGGTGGTTGTGCTGGTGGTTTCTTTTTTTGGCACGTCAAAGTATTTGTTTGGAACCGTCCTGCTCAGTTGCTGACTCCGGTGCAGGGTAAGGTGTGTAGCCATCATTTAGAATCATAGAATCACAGAATGGTTAGAGTTGGAAGGGACCTTAAAGATCATCCAGTTCCAACCCCCTGCCCTGGGCAGGGACACCTCC
>JAOTQQ010000063.1:28066309-28128343 GCA_026546715.1 Gallinago undulata
GCCTCCTCTTCTCCAAACTAAACATGCCCAGTTCCCTCAGCCTCTCCTCACAGGACTTGTTCTCCAGACCCCTCACCGGCTTGGTGGCTCTCCTCTTCCACCCTACACTCCCCTTCCAAACTGCTCAGTCGCACGAGGAAAAGAGATAGAAATAAGGATGGGCAGCAGACCTGGTGTGTTTTCTTGCATATTGGGCAATCTGCAAAGGGGCTGTCGCTCAGGCAGGGTGGCTCTGCTGTCACTGATGGTACTGCACGCTCCCCCGCACACCATTGGGAGCTTGGTGACTCCTCATCTGGTATTCATGGTAGATCATGGCAAAGCACGAGACTTAGGGGTTCGGTTGTATGTGGGTCTTTCAAAATAGGAAACACCAAGCCCTGATGTGACACTGAGGAGAAATATCCCAGAATATAGGAAGTTTTTAAACGTGTAGCGTTTGCTATTGGCCACGTTCTTCATTAAGCATAAATTTTAAAACAGACTCGTAACCCTTTTTTGGAGGCTTGATGGTACGACGATACTGGTGGTACTGGTGGAATTAATGAACACGACTCAAAGTGGCTTCGTTTGGCTCACAAAATTCACCTTGAATTCAGCAGTGGTGGAAGTTTAGTGTATATCATGGGCTGGTTAAAATGGAAAAAAGAACCTATTTTTACTTTATTCAACTTTCAAATTCTGTGCTCATTTTCCCTGCCTTTTTGTTATTTACTGTCCCTGTTTAATATTTCCCTAGTAATCACTTGGACCCATAAATAACTACACCCCAAATTAAGTTAATTTCCAAGTGATTTTAACAGAACTTTCATCACACATGAAATTTTCAGAAGCTTGTTATAATGTAAAATATGTTCACATTAATAAGCACGAACTTATGTACTCGTACGTATGTCTGTGCATATCTATGCGTTAAAGTATATAATGAATCTAGATATTAGTTCTGTTTCTTAGAAAAGAATGTCACAATATATTCAAGATGCAGTAATGTATTACATTTCTTATTGCTTTAAAAAGCCTTGAATTCTTGTAGAATATGGTTTAGTGGGTCAAACATCCCCTTTCCTCTCATTTATCAGCCTTTTGATCTCGTGTCAGTTCTAAATGTTGGCATGCTTAGGCCATAACAGTGTGCTGCAAGATCACAAAAAGGCATAGTTATATCTTTAAAAACTTATGGGCATCCTGGTGCTACATCCCAGCGTAGCTTAGCAGATGTGGTATTGAGTTCCCCCAAGTCTTCACTACCCCTTTGTCTATTATTTTTTTTATAGTTTTGTTCTGCATTCCTTCCACTCAAGCTCAAGTGGATGGAAGCCTGTTAGTTTATTACTTACATATGTCTGCACCCTTTTACCTCAGCAGGGAAAGACAAAATATTGAGGAGGACTGTAGGTTTGGGATGGTCAACTAATCCTTCCCCACCTTGAACTAATCGCCAGGCTGATGTGTTATTGTGCTGAGCTCTGTTCTTCAGTGCATTGCCAGTGGGGTTTCAATTTGTAGAAGCATAAACAGATACTAAAGTAAAAAGAATGGGGCAGTGATTTGTTAGCGGAGTTCAGATCAAATTATCACAGTGGTCCCCTGCTGACAGTCCTAACAATTACCTCCTTTTTCTTGGTCTTTCAAATGATTTCTGTTTCGCTTACGTCTTGGTAAATAGTGTGCTTCTCACTGCGTTTTATTTATTTACCTACAAAAGGGAAAGGAATTGAACCTTCAGCTCCCATTCAAATGTCTGAATTTTTATATATTTTGTCCTAACTTAGATGCGCTAATAAGGTTTTTGTTTCTTTTTTAAGAAATAAGTATATCAGCAAGGTAACCGAAAATGGTTTCAGCTCCCTAGTGCATACTTGCTTTTATAAATTTTTCTACCTCTTGTATAGCTTTAATCATGACAGTATGGACCTTACAGAAATTTAAAAACTTTCAAAAAGAGCAGCTGTTAAGTAGGAAATGAATAGAATTCTGTATATATTAAGCCAATAGTAAGAGTTTAAAGCCTTTGAGTCCTATTTTGAAATCAAATTGGGTATATGTCAGTAGATATTATTCCTGGTTTGTGGAATATAGTCAGTTGATGTTCTGTACAACTTGTGTAGAATTAACTTCAACATTTGTTTCCACTCTTTTTCTTCCCTTCCCTGTTTTCAACTCTTGACTTTCGCTCTTGCATAGTTACATTTGTCTGCTTCTTACAATTCTGGTGGGACTGATTTATCATCATTTGCTAACATATCTGTCTCAAAATCCGAGCTTTGATCAGCTTGTATTTTATAACTTACATCTGTTCTATGTTTAACCTTTTGTAATGCTGTTTCTCAAAAATATTATCTAGTATAACAAAAGAATCATGTTAGTCTAAGCATCCTGTTAAACCTAAAGAAAGAAAATCCTACATACCTGTCTATTTTGCCATTTTTTGTTACTGTTTCATAGTCTCTTTTTCATTAAATCTATAAATCTGTCACACTCTTACTTTTTCCTGTGATTGCTGCTGAACTATGAAGTCCATCTTCCTTTTCTTTCTCTACCCTTTTTTTTTTCTTCTGTAATTACAGCTTGTTGTGCTTTACAACATCCCTAGCACCAGCAGCACTGCCCTGGCCTATTTGCTGCTGCTGCAGGATCCAGCTCTGGCTTCCAAAAAAAAGTAAATTTTGATGACTACTCCTGTAGGGGGCTGCAGGGGAGAGAAGCAGAAAACCTCTTGGTGTTGAATAAAACCAGGCTGCAAATTGTGTCTGGGACCAACTCACTGGCACTAGTTCTTCCAGAGATGAGTCCTTGACATGAGGCGGATGGACAGTAGGTTTGGTGAAGCACTGAGAGAGGTCTGTGTATTCTGTTGCTACCTAGTATCTACCTACTTTTATCTGTCTCTGGGAAAGGCAGTTTCATTTAGAAGGACTTACCTCCAGACTGACTCTGTCTCGGGTCAGACTGAGCAACGCTAGGGAAGAGCGAGAGATGCCTGAAGAAGACTAAGGCCTTTAGAAAGCTGTAAGCTGTTCCCCAGGTTGTAAATAAATGAACCTTGCCTAGCGCTGATCAGGCTATTAACATTGATGAAATAATAAACCATCTCTGCTCGGGATTTCTTTTCCCCTGGCAATTTTGCCTTCCTCAGCTGTAAGGGGGAAAGTCAGCTCTACCTTGATCTACTTTTGAGGGTAGCGTAGCCGTCATAGGAGAGCCATCAGCAAGGCAACATTGCCCCATGAGGTCCTCGGAGAGAAACGCTGCTGGTGCTGGGGTTGTTCTCTGCACTGATGTGACCACACCAGTTGCCTGAGAACAGCCTCAGCTGTTCTCCAGCGTCTAAGAAGCTTTGGAAGTCCTGAGCTAAACCAGTCCACAGCCACCGACAAAAAATGCACAAACTGCCTGATCCTGGCTGTATTTGTGTCTGGATGAATCCGGCCTGAGGAGCCATCAGAGAAGAAATACCCGCAAAAATCTAAGTAATTCCAACTTGCATGTCTCTCCCATGCAGCAGAGACTTTTAATACAAATGGAAGTTTTATTGGCATGGGGGCTGAATTCAGTCTTGGCATAAATGGATTTAGGGGGAGCTATACTTGCTAGTAGCAGCAAATTTTGGCCTCAGGAGAGGAGATATAAAGCACATGAGGAGCTATAAATTTTGAGCCAGCAAGGGCATTACAAAATTCAGAAGGATAACCGGTATGGCATCACTTCCTTCAAAAAGATTATGAGCTATGGAAAAAGATTAGTTACTTTTGCTGCAAATAGCTTAGAAAACTTGGGCAGGTATGTTGAGTGTATTGAATGGAGCAGTGCCAGCAAATACACCTGCGTAGGGATTAATTAGAGACTGCAAACCAAAGCATGGGCTTTCAGCTAGAAAGAAGTACCCAGTATAATCAATGTATTTGCAATATGTTTGGATGAAAGGAAAAAGTGGGCTGGCACTCAATAACAGGAGCAGTTAATGAATGAAAAGTGGTGGTAAATCTAGACTAGAAAAGTATCATTTACTGTTCTTTGTCACTTTAGCCACTTCTTAAGAAAGGTAGGCAGCACTGTCCCCATTTCTAAGTACAGGCACAAAGTGCCAAACCCAGGTACTGAATTTCCTTTCTCTGGATCCCTTCCAGTACTGTAAATACAAGACTAAAGAGATGGCAGTTGACTATTCCCCTATACACAGGTTTCCCTAATAAAAGTCTACATAGCAGATATTCATCCCATTTCATATCTTTTTTTTTGTCCTGCAAGATTCTGTTCTGCATGATTTAATCTCAGATACCATTCACTGTTGCCAAAATGTTAAAATTTGTACAGGGAACTCTAATGGAGTTCTTGTTTGCTTCTATATTATTCTTTTCTAAGAAGACGTAACTATTGAGATAATTTATACCAGATAGAACAGAAATGTACAATCTTCCCTTCTGAACCTGGCCTTTCATGGTGTTGAACATTTTACTTCTTCTCAAGTAAGTTGCCTGGGCTAATTCATTTCTTGGTTTTGAGGTGCACCAGCCATAGCCAGACCAGAACTGCACGTTCCTCTACAACAACCGCAGTTGACTTGGGGTTTTTGTGTTGATTTTTATTTTTGTAGTGTACCTGCCTATGCAACTCCTTTGATGAAGGCAATATAAAAGTACTGGCTAAAAGTTACAGAATATATTTTTGCTCAAAGGAGTTCACAAAATGTTTATCTTTGAAAAATGCAGAAGCCTATTAAAGATAAAAAAACATAAACTAGTGTAAAGCACTTCTTAAAGTCTTTGACAAAGGTCGCAGGTGTAGGGAGGTCAAAGCGATATCTTGTTCTTCTAAATATTTCAACAGATAGACAGACTTTTGATTGCATTATCTATTAAAAAAATTGCTTTGAACCTTCCGCCAATGCAGACCACTTGTGCTTTCTCAAACCAACAAAGGTTCGGTCAGCAGATAAGAATTTCTGACCATGGAAGGGCAGCTGCTTTCCTTTCATCTTTCTCCTGGTGTGTATATGAAATGTTTGCTTAGCCTGGCCCTGCTATCATGAGGACTTTTCTTTTTTTTCTTAATCCTCCCTCTAATTTGAATCCTACACCCAGTCTGCAAATAAGACATGAAGAAAATTTAGATTTCAGTGGTGCAGCGTAATCCTGCTGGATGCTGAGTACTTCAGCCCCAGTTCAGCACAATACCTAGCCTTATCTGACTATGCATATGCTTATCTGTAAAAGCCTAAACTTAAGCATATGATTAAATGCTCTGATTGATTAGGACTAATGATGCTCACTGAAGTACTAAGCCCTGTGAGAGAAGTTTGTTTTACAGGCAATTTTGCTGTTGTTTTTCTTCTATTGTTACTTTCCACTAGAGGAGGTAATTAGGGAAGTGTTTGTTTTAAGAGAACCAGAGCAATTTCTGTAATTTTTTTTTATCTGATTCTTGAAAATTCACTTGTGACCAGTCTTGTGTTTATTAGTCTTTTATTACACATTTGCCTTCAAAAGCAAACATGATCTCTAGAAATTGTGCCAATGATATCCAGGTATGTCTCTTCCTTCTCAAGAAGCTTAATCTATGTGCAATGTTAATGAGAAAAATATTAAGACAAAATGCGTAAAATTGCTTTCTAGAAAGGTTCAATCTATATGTAAATGTAGAGTTGAATACAAGAGAACTGGCTAACAGTATCCTGAAGGAAAGATGGTATTCACGTAGACTGGATCATTATAAATGTATGCTTTCAGATGCTGCCTACTTTAACATTATATGGTTTTCTAACAAGAAAAATTTGTGTTTTGTTTTACTTCCTTCTCTCTGTCTCTCAGCCATTTTCTCTCTTTTCTTTTTAGCCAGTTAAGCCTGGTGGAGTGAGTAGTATCATGAAAATGGAGAGAAAGTTTGACTTGTATGTTGCTGATTTTTGTGTGACACCTGGAAAGGATGAACGAAAGGTAGAAACAGTTCACCTAATGATTTATGAGATTGTGACTTCCATAGATATTTAATAAGGATCTCTTGTCTGCATGCCATATTGCTTGAAACATTGTGGAAATCAAAACTCAAATAATAAGTTTGAACAGGGAAAAGGCTGTCTTTCCTGCCATATTGGCAAATGTTGCCTTCACAAACGAGCTTCCCCAGGCAGACTCTGGGCAGGAATCTTTGAAGTTCTGCCTGTGTCTCAGAATAAGACAGTATGAGCTTTAAGCACTGATTTCTGAATACCCAGTTCAGTAGCATCAGAGAAGGTAATGAAGGGTAACAACTCCTCCCATTTTATCCATGAAGAGAGGCAATTCTTCTGGCTGGATTTGTTATGAGCAAAGTGTCTTTGCTGTCCTGCCTGTGTCATCCTAACAGCCACAGTAAACCTTTTGTGGGACTTTACAAAGAAAGGAAGGGAGGTAGTTTGAAGACATGTGAAGGAACAGGCAGCAATCAGAACTTACATTTCCTGAGGGCTGAGGGTATCTTTTTTTTTTCCCTAGCAGGATTCCATTAAGTTTTCTTAGCATTTTAGCTAAGAATTTAGCATTTCTTAGCAAGTACTTTAAGCTACTGCATTCTGGAAGAGGAGCCCCGTGCTTTCGTGATACTCAAACTTTGATCCTAAGTTGCTGTAAAGCTCCAGTTCAGCAAAGTGCTTGTGTGTGCTTGATTTTAAATACATGAATACTTACAGTGACAGAATGGTCAAGAGCTGCATGAAGTCTCCTTTGCCTCACAGCTAAGCCAGTATGTAACTTATGAGTGTGGTGTATTATCAGTCTAGTGCACCTATTTCTATACAACCCTGCCTTGGAAATGCATTCCCTAGAGTTGGTGGGATTTAAGTGCATACTTAATTTAGGAAGAGCAGGGGAAGAGTGCATTGATTTATATGCAGTTTATCTTCTGGTGGCCTAAATAACGTCTCACATCCTGATTTAAATTCTTAGGCTGTTTAAATATTTTTCCCCCCAAGACTTAGAGTTTTTCTAGAAACACTGTGTTGTTTCTTTCATAATGCCATTATACTGTGCTTTTCGGATATTTTTTTTAACATCTGTGCATTTAATGAATAATGGCTGAGGTCTTCTTTCCTCATCTTTTATTGATTGAGGGCTTCTTGCGTGCCTTGTGTAGGACTACATGTTTTAGCTTTAATGCCTCGCATGTAAAAGTCTATGTGTGGTTATTTTCCAGATTTGTGTAAATAATGAAATCTGAGCTAGTTGTTTCAATGTTGGAAATTTGTATTATTTGAAGACAAAATCAGGAGCTCAGGGTTCAGAGGGAATGAAGGTCATCCTGCACAGAGAACCATGTTCTGTTTGCTGGTAGCTCTGACATCTGAGGATTTCGGCCTCTGTGGTAGATGGGCCTGGATTTTTTCACAGGGATAAATTTCAAATAATAGTCCTGATCTGGTACCAGTCGAATCAACTTGGTAATTAACTCCAGGCTATGCAGAATCACAAACAATTGAAAAGTGTAAATTAGGAAACCCAAACATTTTAGAATTAGGTCTCTGAAGAACAATAGTATTTCACTGTTGGGGTTTTTGTGGGGTTTTTGGTCTGGGTTTTTTTGTTTGTTTGTTTTTTTCTTCACCATCCTTTGGTACCATTAAGGTTTCACTGTTAGAAAGTTAAAAGGTCTGCCATGGTTTTCTGTGCTTATTTTCCTTAACACTGAAGTTTTCAAAGGAGAATAAATGGTTTTTTTCTTAGATTCATCTCTTGTCAAGGCTATCATTGATGACACAGAGTGGCTACTATC
The DNA here is from genome assembly GCA_026546715.1 of Gallinago undulata. Taxonomy (NCBI): domain Eukaryota; kingdom Metazoa; phylum Chordata; class Aves; order Charadriiformes; family Scolopacidae; genus Gallinago; species Gallinago undulata. The sequence goes on from JAOTQQ010000063.1 coordinate 28,074,053, forward strand.
TGACATGTAAGGGGATTCTGCTGTTTCAGCGTCGACAGAATCTGTAAGACCTTGCAGCTTGATTTCCTATATTACATAGGTCACAGAATTTGATGAGGGTCACAGGAGGACCCCATAATAGCGCTATGTAGACAGACGCAAAATACCGAGGGGAAAAATCATCATCAAGAGTATTAGTCGATAGAGTGTTGAGATCACACTGTTGTTTTGATCATTTTACGCATGGTTGTACCAGCAGGTCTGTAGTTCCAATGATGGCAAACCTCTAGGAAAAGGACTGAGTGGGGGTTCTGTCTCTCAAGTGTAGCTCTCTTCATCAATCCCGTCCACATGGTGGAAGATGGTCCATATTAATCATGATGGGAAAATGTGAAATGCTGCCATTATTGCATCTGGACTTGTTGCATTTACTCACCAATTCATGCATGCACTCACCAAGTGTTAGCGTTTGAAATAAGTTTGATTTGTGTGATCACAAGACAGCATTTTGTTACTTTTGCAACATTTCAGTGGCTGAGATGCATTTTGATTGCGCTGATCAAAGAGTCATTGACCACTGGAAGTTCATATTGGCTGTGATTCTGTCTGACGTATTTTGCACTATGTCGTCTCGAACCCTTTGTGATGATTAAACATTCATTTGCACTGACTGGGGTGCCTGACAGTCTTACATCATAAAGCATTTTATTCAGTGCAAATTAGGATTCAGTACGCTCCTCTGTGGGGGATTTTCCCACTAATGACATATGTAAATAGCACTCATTCATTCTAATATTAAGGGGAAAGGTACAGAAGCATGCAGATCTCCTAATGAATCTGTGTTATACTTCAGATGAAAGGAAAACAATGTGGTTTTCAGATGTTAATTTTGTTATCTGCACATACTGTGTTCCCCTCCACTCCCTCAAAGTTGAGATACACAGAATCAGATTTATAGAGCCTTTATGTTCACAAAGACGGTTTGTCAGAGAGGTACCCATGCATGCATGCTTCCCGTAACAATATGGAATCCCTTCCTTCCATGAAGAAAAGGAAGAAATACAGCCATATAATTCAAATGTGAACCCTAATAAATTGGACCCTTCTTTGTGTGTAAAACTTATTCCCCTGCTCTTTCTGTAGCAGCGTAACACACAGTTTTAGCTTTCTAACAATGCCCAATAGCTTCTGTCACTGCATTATACATGTATTTTTATGGCAGCATGCCCATATTTAATGTAAAAAATACTCTTCCTTAAGTTGATAGCCCTTGTCATCTACTCTGCCATGTTAAGTTGGTAACCCTTAACATTTTACGAATGAAGATGTTTGTTAATTTTCCCTGGCATTTCTTTCCTGACGGCCCTTGGGGCCTGGGCCTGCCCTTGGGCCCATGGGGCCTGACACTCCCCTTGGGGCGTGGGCCTGCCCTCGGGCCCACAGGCAGCCATATCTGTCTGCTGAAAACCTGCAACCTCTGTGCCTGCTGCTGGCCCGGGGGAAGGCTTCCTGCCTCTGGCTGCAGGGGGAACAAAAAGGGGTTAACGCCCTAAAAAGGGTCCATTTTACTGAGTTTTGTCCCTGTCCTTAGGATCCTTGGCTGAGATGCTTTGCTGGATGGGCTCCCTGGCAGCTGGGCCCCGCATGGGACATTTACAGAGAGCTTTGGGTTATACGAGGTGTCTCATGGCCAACACAGCTCCAAACCAGGTCGTCTTCTCATCAAAACAATAAAATTTCTGTCAAAGCGGGTGGCAAAACTATTTTGGCTTCATAGGGAAAACCTGAGCCCTGATTCTCCAAATTACTCTGTGGCTCACTGGCTGTGCTGAGCCTGACCTTCAGCAAAAGGAGGAGGACGCTCCTGACTCTTACAATACGCTTCCACCTGAAAAGGGTTGTCCGTGGTGAACGTTGGTGTTCCCTTCTTGTACATTGGAGAAAAGCAATAAATTCACTTTGGGAAAAAAAAGTAATTTTTTTCCTTTGTATTTTAACCAAGATTTAAGTGTCTGTACTTAAAAACCCAGCTGTTTAATGCTGTTTAACCTCTATAGGCAGCGTAGTTATGAATGGTATTCTTTATTTATTTTTTGCCGTGAGGAATGAGTGGTGTTCCTTAAATTTTGTTTTGAGCTAAACCTGACGCAGACATCGGCTGTAAATGGGTCAGGCAGTCATTGAAGTGAACAGTTGGCCACATTTGTGCTAACTCTAGTCTTTTTGTTTTTTGCCAGAGGAAAAAGAATTCTAATTTCTATCAGTCTAAATTGTGCTGGGCAGCATTATCAGCTGGAAAGACCCCTCTGATTTGACAGGCCCCACTGTATGATGATTAATTACTACTCAGCTTCATTGGACTTTTCTAATTTCCTTTTGCCACTAGCTGTAGGCAACAAGCGATAAGTACTGCTCTTATTATTTTGTGCAAAGGAAAATGTCTATTACTGCTCTGTCCTACAAGTAATCAGAATAAAAAGACAGCTGATCGGAAAACCTGTGAGGATCATTCTGTCTTTATTTATCCTATCCTTGCTTTATTCCTGTGCTGCTTCCACACAGAAGTTGTTTTACACAGTTGCCTGTCAAAATAAGAAGATAAAATCATAAGCTCTATCAAAGTAGTTGACATTTTGAAATTTGTATAATGATTTCATGGGAATTAATCCTCAATCTCCAAATAAATCCTCCTCAAAATGCTAATATAACTAGATATCTTATACCACAGAATGTAAAACAATTCTTAATCTTCCTTTTCTATTTTGCCACAAATTTATTATATTAGAAGGCTGTCGTGTTGAGAAAAAATATAGTATTATCACCACAGGCAAGAAGAGTAAGTCCTTTACGTAACGCATTATAATAACAATTTTTCTGAGACACCAAATGCTCTAAAGTACACCAAGAAAAAGGTGCATTACTAAGAGCTTGTCAAGGACTTCACTGTTAGAGATAAAACATGGAAGCTTGCAACTTTTATATCGTGGTTTTTAATGAATCTTTTCAAACGATTAGGCAATTTCCAGTGAATTAGTTCTAGAAGATTCACCTGAGTAACCTCTGGGCTCTCCACATTTAAGAGATGCCATGGAGTTTGCTTTCAGAGCAAGGGTATTGAATGCTTGCTGGGTAGCAGCAAAGCATGTCTGCAGAGTGTATGGGAACACAGAGCCCGGACAGGGGCGTGTGTAATTGTAGTGAAGTTCCGTGCTGTCTGAACTCATTACCTAGAGATGGGGCGTCTTACCTGTAGGCTTGGTGTGTTGCTGCTGGAGCTTCAGTGTAAAGGCTGACTCGGTCACACTGGACACGGGTGGGTGTCCTTATCTGCACAGATCTATTTTCAGAATGTTTCCACATTTTGGGGATTTAGGAATAAGTGGAATTTACGAACCTAAAAGTCTGCGTTACCTTGGAAAAGGGACTTTTCTAAACTGTTTCAGATGCTTCTGAACGTTACCCTGCTTTTTCTACCTGGAGACTTTTGTGAGAGGAGGGAATATTGATATGCAAGAGAAGGCTCTTGAATTCTTCCAGGGAATTGTATTTATCTTGTTTCCATAAGATTTGTTGTTCTGGCTGATTCAAAAATGTTTCTTCTGATCAGATCCTTCATGCTCTTTTTGCATGCAGTTAGAACTTGAGGTATTTACATGACTTTGATCAGATTTGTACAGCTACCACAAGAGTGACAGAGTCAGGGGATGTTATGTGAAGCTGCAGTTGTTTTGTTGGATTTTTTTGGTTCTGTCTTTAAGCTGAAGTGGAAGATGTTAGCAAGATTCCCGCCTTGGCAGGAAAAAAACTAGAAACTTGTTGGCTTGAGGCCTGAAATAGTGGGGGAGGCTCCTATCTTGAAATATCCCCCGTCAGGAGCGCACAGCACTTATCAGCCCATCCTTTCTGAGGATGTAAATTCCAGGCCTACTGCCGTCTCTGTAAATATGGATGGCCTTTGTGTGGAAGATGTATACTGCTAGCAAGAGGGAGAGAGAAAGGATATTTGCATGCAACTTTCACATCTGCTACTGAACCCAAGTGCCTGATTAGTATCTGCATTCCTTTCCCCAAATAAACAGAGAAGCAAATGGCTTGCAGATCTCTGAAACTGCTCCTGTCCAAAGACTTCTCTGTCCTCTACCTCAGGCCTCTGCAGGGTGGGATTCAATGACTGGTAAAGGAACCACAGGTGCCGTGTGTGACTTCTTTTCCATGGTCACAGCAGGAAGGGACAAAAAAGCCAGGAAATTATTTTGGGGTGGCAGATCCAGTGTAAGGCTTCCTGACCACTGAGGAAGAGCTAGTTTGGCTGGCGCATGCTCAGCATATCTCTAGTTCACATCATGTGATTCAGAATATTCTTTCAGTTATTCTTTTCTTGTTTCCCCCAGCTGTAATTTTATTTTTGTTTTGCGGCCAACAAAAGTAAATGTATTGGCAATACATGGGCAACGTAGCTGCCAGTGCTGCTCTGCTTGACACAAACACGGCATTGTTATTCACAATGAAGCACTTGTGACATTGTTATCAGACTGGTAGCTCTACTTTAATAGTTAGGGACTTCATGCAGTTAATCTAAACCGAACTGGATTATATTCTTTCCTCCCCCTTTATCCCCTCCAGAATCTGGTGGTTATTGTTCTCTTGGTTTAGGGTAGCTCACCCTCGACGGGAGGGAACAAGGAGCCGAGTGTTTCACTTGAGAAGAGTATTGTAGTTCAGGCCTCTGTGCTACAGTGGAAAATACCTCGTGAGTATGTCTGTTGAAAGCATCTCTTAATTATATAGTCTTATTGGTAGCAAATCTGAGGTTAATGAGTACCTTAACAGATATTGTGAAGCGCTCTTTAGTTGCTAATGTTTCCAGTGGAAATAGTGTATGCTGTACCAGGTTGCAGTATAAAGTATGGCATGCTCGTCCAGCAACGGTAATTGTGGTATCCTGTTCCATCATTATAATCTGAATAGGGCAGCACTTTTAGAGTTTGTTCGTTCATTTAAAACAGTAATAACTAACTTCTTTGTAGAGATGTGGATGACTGAGGTACATACATGAATTAAAGAGCTTATACTGGGGTCATCAATAGCTATTAACCAAACTAGCTTCTTTTAGCAAGTAAGATGTAAAATTCATATACTGTTGACAGGCACAATTTTTCCCCTGTGTTTGTGGATGAGTCCCTGTACAGTTTTGCCTGGCCATCTGTATCTCTGTGTGCTTAAACAGCAATGGGTAAGTTCCTGCGAAGTGCCATAAAGCAACACCAAGCACAGTGAGAACAAGGCAGGCGAAATTTCTGCATCCCTTTGCCAAACGCGTCTGCCCCAGGACTAACACTTCCCACAGTGGGGTGGGAAGGGAGCCGGCAATTGTCCCTCCCACCTGACATGGGTCTACAGCTGCACAACAGAAGATGTGCTGCTTTAACAGCTCGGGGGACTACGGGGAGCCTGGTGCCTCCCCAGAGCACACGGACTGGTGATTCACCCACTGCGACATCAATTACCACCAGTAACCACTACTGGTGCTACTGAAACTTCCTCTTTAGGTTCATTGAATTCATAGTGCTCAAGGTCAGACAGTGAAAAAGTCTGTGTCAGAAATAAGAGGAGGAAGGTAGCATCTATTCCTGGCAATACCTTCCAGACTCCTTTTCTGTTCTAACAATCAACATTTGAACAGATTCAAAAATCTACTCCTTTGTTACATCTAAAAGTAGGATCTTCCAGCTCTTTCTTGGATATTGCTTCTACAGAGCTGTTTGCCACAAACCTTATTTTCACGTTGATCAGTATTTATTTTTGCTGTAAAATAGTGTATGTTGTAGTCTTTGTCTCATCAGTGCAAAGTGATAAAAAGCATCACCAAATTAACTCCTCTTTCAGAAAAGAAAATAAAACCACAGCCTCTGGGTAGGTGTTGGAGAAAAAGGAATTCCCATTATTATTATTATTAATTTGAAGTGAATTATTTTTGAAATACAGAGTAATTTTCTAAAACTGATGCATGTTTTTTGTCACATGCAGGACAGGTAATTATAGTATAGAGTTTATTCATTTAATTTGGACTAATTTAGAAAGCGAAATATATAATGGTGCAAGTGCTTTGTTCTTTTTCTAATAAAAGGTAGGAGCTTTTGAGTGTTATTAGACTGAGATAAGCTAGGCTTCTGTATAGCACAATTTTGTATGTCTGAACTAGCAAAAGCCTTTGAAGTCCTATGAATCTTTCTGCTTGTTAATTCTTCCATTTGTTTGATTTTTGGTACAAAGAAAATGAAAGAATATGATGAGATTATGGCATTTTAAGTCAATATTTATTAAAAAATCAATCTCGATGAAAATCTGCCCATCCCTCTAATTAGATGAGGCAACTTGAGGTTGATTTTTAATTGCAAAAGTAATTACACGGAGCAGATAGCCAGTGACATTTGATTATCTAGGTGATTGATTAAAAAGCCTAGCTCACAGAGCAGATTGTCAGCCAGGGGAATCGAGACAAAAGAGCAAATTAAAAAAGTTGTCCTGTTAGTAATCACAAAATTCAAGGATGAAATTACAAAGCTAAACACCTCCAATCCACGTCATCTTCATCACTCAAATGTCTGCAGCATGCCTGAGCTCCAAAAGGGGCGATACAGAAATGGATTACTTGTAAAAGGAGGAAGCAGTCAGGAAATATAAAAATGAAAGAGCAAAAGCACTGCTGAGGATAGGGACTTCAACCACACAAGCAAAGAAATAAAAAATTTCTTAATTGTGACAGAGTTCATTTTCCCTGTGCTCTTATGAAAGCTCATTAAAAGCAAGCAGGGTTAGTCACATTAAATGAAATATGTTGGGTAACAAAATATATTTTTAGTGACAAATTGTAATGATTATTTAAGAATCTAGTCTAGATTATCCATTCCTCCTCCAATATGTGTATTTTACACTGGATATTCATTTAATTTTTCTAATACTTTGGATTTATTTAATGTCATTTTAACTAATTGCAGTCTGTAAGTGGAATGGGTACCACTGATCTCTCTCAATGAAGAATGTTACAAATTCATATATGAGGTAATATGAATCAAACCAGAAACAGGATAATTATCTTTGCTTATAATATCCCATTTTATTTTTAATTTTATGACGTTCACCCCTTTGGGCCATGCTGTTCTTATAAGTTGGTCCAATGAGTTGAGGAGCTACAAATCCTAAATTGTGAAACAGCTTCTTACACAGAAGGTTTTGAGGTACGTCGCGTGATGGACAGGGTGGCACTTCCATTGACTCCGCAGGCTTTGGATCAGCTCCAGTCTATGCTTTTTTGCTTTTACCATGACAAAGTACTGTTGTGTTTTACCTGAATTATCAGATTGTTCTGGCCGAATAGTCCTTGGCAGAACCACACCAGTCAGTTCAAAATGGTATCCAAGCCTGAAACTCATTGGTGAAAAATAACTGCATTTTCTGAAACATCACGTGAGTTCTTGATACTGTTTTTCTGTCATTTAAACAAGTGCCTGTCCTTTTCTATACCGTTTCTATATAAGTGGTGCAATAGCGAGGGGTGAGGTTGAAGAGCAATTATTCTTCAGTGGAAACTAGAAATGTATGCAGATAGTATTATGACCTAGTTTATATTATAAAAGAACAAACCAGAAAAGAGGAGAAAGGCAGTGAAATTGTCGTAAACATCCCATCCAGGGTGAATTAACAGCTCCTTGGCCTTTAGAGCCCTTCCGAGCTGAAGACAGCTGCTATCAACTGGTAGAAAGGGGTGGATTTACCATCATGGGAGTCAACATCAGGCCCTTCATCTGCTGTCTAACAGTCAGTCGGTGAAATCTTTGTGATCCGGTTACTAATTCCATGGAAACAACCTGGTTTTCTTCTTCCGTGGTGTTGTCATTGAGAAAAAGAAATGATTACTAGGTTGTTGGATTTGTTAAATGCCAGCTCTGTATTGTTCTTTTATGAGGGTCTATCACCTGTCACCCATCAAAATGTAATCTGACAAAGTAAAAAAAGAAATAAAAATTCAATTGATTAAAGGTACTTCTTGCATATTACAACACTGTACGGGTTCCGGGTTCCTGGTAGGCCTTTTGCATAAAAGCCCATGAACAGTGAAACAGAGCTGGATGTAGGCCTTGAGATGTTTCTGACTCCCTGACTTCAAAAAGAAAGAAAAAAAAAATTAAAATTGCAGGAATGGCAAGTTATTAAACAATGAGAGGTAATTGGTGACCTCAGGAGAGCAATCTGAATAGAGTAATACCATAGAAAATCAGAATCCATTCTCAGCACAACAAAATGTGTGAGGGTGTGTTGGGTAGTTTGTCAACGTTTAAACAATAGTCTTTGTTTCTCTTTCAGCATTTTGAGGAGGTGGGGTGAAAGCAGCAGAAATAATTATGTACAGGAGACACTGCCTCTTTGTTTAACAAACAAAATGTCAAAAAAAGTGCAGATTCTGGTAATTTCAAAGCTTTCTGCAGACAATCTCATCTCCCTGCTATTTCTGAGACTCAAAGCAAAGTCACAGAATAAACTCAATCTTGCGTATTACAGCTCTGCTAAGTCTATTATTAATAACGTCTATTTATGATGTTTTCAGTTTATGTCTCATTTTAGAGGCAGTGTCTTTGTTCACAAGCTAAATATTCTTCACATGATTGTATTTACAATTGTTGTCCCGTTTTCTCACATGGAAGCTACTTCACAAAAATGGACTATGGCCTTGTATGGACACGGAACCCTCTTCCCAATTTTCCAAAATCACTGCTGTGGGTGATCTAATGTCTATGATTATTCTGATCAGTTTTCAGTCCTCCTCAGTGTGAGTACCTCTGGTTTTGCCTTCGCTTGCATTAAACAGGCAATTCAGATGTTGGTAATTAACTGGAGTTCCCCTGCTGCCAGCCCAAATTCAGTTCCAAAAAGCCCTGTATATTGCTACTCCTGCATTTGTTAACAATGTCCAGACAACAGGTCTGCAATTAGATTCCCATCTGTTAGGTTGAGCATTTAGCATAGCCAATGGATGCAAATGAATTTGGGTCCCTCAACAGAGTGGATCCCTAACTAGCGGTATTATATTTGAAAAGAAATTTAGCAGGAAATGACAGGGAAAGAGATGAGGCTTTTTAATAATACAGCAGCTCTAAAATGTTTAAATGAAAACAATAAAATACTGGTGCTACATATGATGGTTGCTCTAACAAATCTGAAAATATATTCAATTATTCCACTGTCTTCCTCAATGTCTTGAATGCTGAATTAGATTGAAGGGGAAAATGCTAACTTTAAGCGTTAGGCATAACACTTACTGCATAAAATACGCTGCATGATTATATATATGTTAAAATTCTGCACCAATTATTGCTTGAGACTCTTAAAGGAATGCTTAAAAATATTAGATATTTTTACAGGATAAAATGGGAAAAACAGAGAGATGCATTTTTAGAAATTCTTGTGTTTAATCTCAAACTGCAATTTTGTATCAGTTCTAACAGTGTTATAATAAGGGATAATCCTACCAAGTCCATAGGCTGTGTTGGAGGATTAGCTAAAGCTTGCATATTTAAATGTTTCATTTTCTACTGGAATGTCTGTAAAATAGACAGTAAAACCCACTTAAACTAATACCTGTTGAAGGAAAAAACCCCTGTGCAAACTCAGATTTTCTTTATGTATTCATTGTGTTTCTCTTTTGCCTTTTCAGAATTGGCAGGTGAAAAAAATAAATATTATACATTTAGAGTTTGGAAAGGCTTTTTTCTTACGCATTAAAAATATAATAATTCTGGTGTAAAATGAGTTTACATGTTTATATTCATGTCTTTAAATAATATTTATGGCTTAGGACAAACAAAACCCTAAACTAATAGTAAAAGATGCCTTTCTAAAATAATTATTTGCAATTATTTTGGTGCCTTAGTAAAAAGGAGAGAATATTTCTACATTATAAAAACAGGGGAATGGTTTGTAGTGAAGTTTATTATGTTCAGAGTCCAAATTTACACAGGTTAGTTTTATTGTGGGTTTTTTTTTTGCTTTGGTAGTGGTAACGAGCATTTCAAATTGTGTTGGGACTTTTTGTCAGTGAAAGTTTTGTCATAGTTGTCAGTGGGATCTGGACAGCACTCCGTGTTTCTTTCCAGAGCAAATACCAGGGTGATAGGGAGAATCCCAAAGATGCCAAGACAATTGGTAGTATTACAGTTTAAGTTCTGGGTTGGGTTGTTTTTTTTTTTAAAAAAAAGGAGCGTCTAAGGTAATTCCGTGATAAGGTAACTATCAGTGTATTATTTCTTGAGTTTGGGATCTCATTGTTCTACCTGCCAGATGTAATGAGATGGCTCATGCCCCCAGCATCTTTACATCCAGGCAGAAAAGGGGGTGAGGAGCTCTGTTCAAGAGCACAGAGCACCAGCCTGGCAGAGTGGAAATGGGAATATTCCAATTCCATATTCTCAGCACAGAGCAATGCGCTGCCCACCGGTTGCGCCGGAAAAGCACGTTCTTGGGTTTCCCAGCATACGGAAGAGTTACAAGTAATCCCAGTGTCCCCTGGTTCCCAGTAAGAGCTGTACATTACCAGGCGAGTCTGTTAAGTCTTCTTTATGGTTAAAGGTTCTGAAAAATAGCTCTGTTCCGGTGAGGAGAGGGAGCTTTGATCATTGCTGGCTGAGTCAAGAGCAGTGTCAGCGGGGTTATACTGCTCTCCCTGCTTGAGCACAGCACTGTATCGCTTGTATGCTTGGGGCAAGATGGAAACGTGCCTGTTGGAAGGATGTGCCCTGCTCCGCAGAACCAACTATGACTTTTGCATTGAATAAAAGTAAATGGACTTAGAGATTTTCCCGGGCCCTTCGAGAAAAATCGCCTCCGTTTGTTTCAACCTAGCTAGCAGTGTGGGATTGCTCGGGAGAAGATGTATGCTGCTTGTCACCATGACAAAAGTGCAGATCTTTGCCTCCGTGGGATTCGACTTTTCAAGGCCTGACAAGAAGATGTGTGGGATCAAAATTCCCTGCCAGGCAAGCCGTTGGTCCAAGCGTGCTACAGACAGGGTGGGAGCTTGTGATTGCCTGGTCCGTAGCCTGCTAATCTTCCAGATTAGTCTACGCTTTCTCCCCTGGGGGATAGAAGGCCATCAGCAGAAAGCAAGAGCAATCCGTTGCTCTTTCCCTGACAATAAACAGATAGTGACAGCAGCTAGAAGCCTTGTCGCAGTGCTGTAGAGATTCGGGAGTGTGTGTGGGTAACGGTGTTTTAGTCAGTCACATTTTTCTTCCTGTTCTTAAATAGAAAATTATTCTCATACACAGGTGAAGGAGGGACCGCAGGAGTGCATAGGTGCATGAAGAGGTTCTAGCAGGAAAATTGTGGTTCTGCTGCTTCTGTACTTGGCTTATGCTGTGCTGTTACGCCCTTAGTATCTGCCCCCAGCAGTAGACTGGGGACATCTCTGGTTCTTGTGCTTTGAAGGAAGCATTGGTTTCGATAGACTCCTGTCATGCGGCACAGCTCTGGTGGCCGAGGGGAGTTTGGTGTGCTTACCCGCGCAGGGAGCTGGCAGTGAAGAGGTACAAGCACTGGGGGCCTCTGCTGTCAGATGGTACAAAGGACCAGTGGCAGGAATGAAACCTTTGTCCAGCTCTGATGGGCCACAGGAAGAGGCACCAGTCCCTCCACTGTGGTGTGCAGAAACAGCTGGGAGCAGGGGCACCTCTGGGCTAGGAATGGGAGCCTTTTCCACACCTAATACCTTTATTTATGATTTCAGATCATATGCCACTATTTCTGCCTTCTAAACCAGAAACTGGCAGCTCCACACCGCGCTAAATGTTGTACTTTCCCCAGTTCTCTTTTTATGCATCACTTTGCTTGGCTTAAAGATTGGTCTCACGTGGAACAGCCTCTTCTGCCGAGAGTAGCCGTGTGTTTCTGGCTGGGGCTCTGCTTTTTGGTGTGTGGCTCTGGCTGTGACATGGATACTTCTGGGAGTTAGAAGAAGTGCGGTTTTGCTCTTTGCTTCCTTAGATTGTGCTCTGTGTAAAGGGCTGTGTGCTTTCTGGGACAGTAAGCTCCTGGGGGCTGCCGTGGTACAAGTGACAACTTCATCTGCACAGCTTTTCCAAGAAGTAGAGTTTTCTTGCCACGCATGACCAATAGCTTCAAATTCTGGATTTCTTATTTTCAAATTCCTCTACGTCCGCAGATTTTTCTTTGATAGCATTGTGTCGTTTAATGGTTTCTTTTTCTTTATACCAGGTTTTCCCCTTTAATAAGAAGCACTTCAAGTTTCCCAGTGCAGTGTCCACCAGCTCGCTTCTTTCTTATTTCACTCGTGTTGTTATTACGTGGAGGTGGGTCTAATAACAGGAGCACAGCATCAATGTCCTGCATTCAAGTAAGGAAATTAACCTAATAATTGTCTCTTAAATGCGTTCTTTCATTACACAACTGGTGGGGGCGAGGGGCAGAGGTCGTTTAACTCTCACAGTGATCACATTGTCATCAGCATAGAAAACCATTATCTCAGTAGGTTATAGCTAATCCTACTGATAGCATTTTAACCAGCCTAATTTTTCTAATAAAGAAAAATATTGATGAGGTAACAAACACTGGTCAAAAGCACCTGTTTAATGAAGACCGACTAATCAGCATGGCTAGGGTTTCTCGGGAGAAGTGTAAACAATTTTCACTCCGTTCCCACTGAAAAATATACCTGCCAGCCCTTTGTAATTTGTTACTAACATTTATTTTCTTGCTTGTTTTGCAGCATGGAGGGCAGCTTGGCTTTAAGTATTAATTTATTATTACACATCTTCCTGCCGTAAAGGTTATGTCCACAATGATGTCAAAGGGGCAACTGCAGCCTATTTAGACGTGGCTGAATAAGATTTGGGTGGGTAGCGCAAGGACTGGGAGCAATCCAGCTGTTCTGGTGCGAGGTGCGGGTTACAAACTGCCTTCACCTGAGTGAGCACTGGGCTGCACTGGGCTGCACTGGGCTGCACTGGGCTCTGTGTGCTGCAGCTTGGGCTGCCCTCGGGTGGGCAAGTGTAAAGCTGGCTCTGGTTTAGCTAAACACGCTGCAGTCACCCCTTTGACTGCCACATAAACATAGTCTCGATGAGCTGGGCTGCTTTGCAGCTCTGTTTCTGGCAGACAGCCTGGTTCTCCACAGATTTTATGTGTTTGAACTCTGGTTTTCTGCTTCCCGGGGCAGGGGTTTTACCTGTCCTCATGGTCCCCTTCACAGCTTTGCCTTTTCTATCTGTCCTCTGGAAAGCATCGTCTGAGCCCCTCCATTAATACATTGCTTCTTTCTTTTCCTGTCTGATCATGAAACAATGACATTTTTGAGACAATGTAGTATTGAGGAGGAGCGGAGATCACGGGGCCACATTAGTTATACCTTCACCTAGCTAGACAATGAAACTTCCATTCAGAATGATGGGCTGTGCCTGACACACCAAAAGTTTTCCACCTCAAACACAGCTTGCAAGCAGTGCAGGCAGCATTGGATCAGCACTGTTTAATCTGGTAGGAGGTTGTCTTCCAGCACCCCTTCTTTGTTTTCAGAAGGCTGTTGGGATTTGCTCAGTCTTTGGGAAGTCGGTATTTTTCTCTACAGCGGGATGTTGCTTCAGGCCAAACTGTGCATTTATTCCGACATCTGCTCTGTGATCTGGGTTTGTGCCCAGGTGGCTGCACACCGTACGGCGAGGAGATGGCTGATGGTAGCCTTTGACTCGCTTTGCTCTCCCTGGCCCCACTTCAGACTGCCCAGGGAGCCCAAGAGAAGATAGATACCCATGCCTTTTGGTCTTCTGCCCCTACTGTGATCCTTGCTCTGCAGGTACTATAGCCTTCCTGCACACCAGTGTGTGCTGTAACTGTAGCACATTACTATAATAATCATTATAATTATCCTCTATATTTAGTTAAAAATAGTCTGGTTGTTATAAAAAAGAGTTAGGATGGGAGAGAATTAAGCAAGACAAAGGTAAACAGAGATAGCATCCAGTGAGAGGAGTTCATGTGTGACACTAGTAGCGTGGCAGACGTAGAAAGAATTCTGGTTTCTGGCCTGAATAAAAAATGGAGAAAGAAAGAAAAAAAAAAAAAAAAAGAAAATGTTTTGACTTTTCTGGTTTACTATTTTCCCATTCCCTATCTTGTTGTCAAAGAGGAAGAGAGCTTCTACCCTGACTAGCTGCTTGTTATTGCTAAACTGCTATTGAAGCACACTGGAAATGCATTTACAATCTCTTTCACATTCTCTGTCACATAGGGAATCAATATTTGAACAAGGCTGTCACCTCCAGAAGTAACCCACAGTACCAGCTTCCTTCAAAGACTTTTCCCATTAAGCCTTACCCCCTGGCACGTCCCCTTTCCCCAGCCCCGCTCCACCCCGGCTCCGCTGGTCTGTGGTCAAAGTGTTAGGCAACAGTTTTTATTAACTGTAATAACAATATTGCAGAGATGGCCAATTTAAACTGAAGCCCCAGCATAGCCCTGCCTTTCACAGCTGATTCATATTGACGAGCGCTGCTTACCCTGTGAACTGTAAGCTGCTGGAATGAGCGGAGCGGCTGCGGTTTTCTTTCAAGTTACGGGATCCAAAGGCAGCAGTAATTGTTTTTGAAATGTTTCTTTTTATTATTATTAAATAAGTCCATTGTATATGTTGAAACCTGGATCATTCCTGCTCTGATTTGCTTCCCTTTTCGCTGCCAGGCCTGAAGTGCAGGAACAGTGTGTGTGTTTTGGATTGCTTCTAAGCCATAATAAAAATATCCTTTCTGCGGGGAGAGGGTGCCATCTCTGCCGTTCCCTCAGAAATGTGTAGTCCATAATTAGTCAGGATTTCCAACCCGGAGTGCTAAATAGAAGAGACAGGACGAACAAGAAACCCAACGAAATAACTCGATTTTATTTAAGCTCACATAAAAGCGCAGAAATATGTTAGTCATATATCATGACAGATTCTAGCCCAGCCTAATTCAGTTCTTCATGTGTGTATTGGCATAGGGAATCAAAGACCGTTTGAAAAGATGTGCTTACAAAGTAAAGCACTTTACCAACTGTCAGGAACTGCTTTGAAACACATCCTTACCTCTAGATACCATTTACCTTGAGGATGTACACTGTATATGCTCTCTTCAGCTTAAAGGCCCCAGGCTTGAGTAGCAGCAGTTACTGTATATTCCAAAAAAACCCCTTGTAAATTATCACATATGTGCCTTGCAGCACCAGGCTGTTTGCTCAGCAGGCAAACACAATGCAGCAGCATTATTAAATTGCCATGAAGTTTACCAAATTTGCAGGATCAGTAGGGCGGACCCAACAGGGAAGCTCTCCTACCGCCTCCAGCACCTTTAAAGCGGCTGATGGTGCTGCTGATACTTTGCATTCTGCAGTTACTCTACTGCTGTAGCCATCTACTTAATCTCCACAGCAAAGATTAGTTTATTCGATTAAGTCTGTTCCCTATAGACCATCCCTGTAGCTCCTTGGAAGGCATCAAGACCGTGTGTCTCCAACCTTTTACCAGCTAAAAAGATTCAATAAAGTAATCTTTTCCCCCTCCTTTTATATGATTGGAAAATAAATTGAAAGTGAATTTCAGTTACTGCTTGTGTTTTAAATATGAGATAAAGGTCAGCCCCCTCTAGCTATCTCCATAGATGAAGATTAACATGAGCGTGTTCCATTATAAAATCATATAGCGGTTTTGTAAATCTGTCAAGTCATCTACAAATATATAATTAGTCTGTTAGATTTTGAAATCAATAAACAATGACTTTTCAGTCTTGTGCCTAGAACGCTTTGCTAGAGACTGCTTTAGGCAGAGGAGTCCAAATAGCAAAATGTTTGCACTGTATACATTAAGCTGTTCTCTGGATCTATTTAGATGTCGAAGGTTAATTGAAAATTAGGTGTATGTGTGCTTTTTTTTATTGCCTCTTTTTTTTTTTTAAAACTCTACTTAAGGAAAGAAGTCAATTTTAAACTTGGATTTTTTTTCTTAAAGCAGTGTGTCAAACGGCGGATGTTCAAAGTGTAAACTTCCCATTTTTCTTTTCAGAGTTGGCTACAGCGAGATGGTGACTGTGGGTGTTTGTAAGGCAACATTCATAGACATATTTATACAAGGCATGTGTTCACCGTTTGTCATCACTGTCACAGAACATGATTTCCCGGGTCAGAAAATTGACTTCAAAGCTTGACCCTGAAGATTTGACTTGCCTGTTTGCTTATTCTGGTTCAAGATGTGATGTCAAAAGCTGTCCTATTAGTGGCACCTTTTCACATTTAGTTTGCTCAGGTTGATAATAATGATACTGGAAGGACCGCGTTTTGATGTTGAAAGAGATAGGGGAAGGAGCGCTGCTGAAATTGATGGTGTTGACAGTAGGAGGTGAGATTGGGAAAAGATACATTAAAATGTGAATATTACTTTAAGTGACAACATTCCTTTGTTAAAATTCTATACATTGTCATGAAATGAATTTTATTGGTGTATCCTGCTCCTAAATTAGTATATTTTTTTAGACAGTATAGGCACTGTTTATGTACCAGTTGAAAGTCACTATATATGTATGCAATTTTTAAAGTGGATTAATTAGAATACACTGATTAGAATGGATTACACCATATTTCTTCTCATTGTTCATTTTAGTAAAGAATTTTGATATGCAGAAATCCATTGTTTCTAAAGTCTATTTGCCTTAGAAATAGGGCAATATTATCTTATCTCCAGCTCTCAAAATCAGAACTGCTATCATTCATCTCCTGCCTGTGTGGCATTGTTACAAGTTGCTGGATATACATAAGGGTCTGTCAGAATCCGAGGTTCTAGAAGAATAAAAAAAATTAGATTACTGAAACACTTAACAAGAAGACATTTGTGTCAGAATAAATGTCAAATCAATAACTTAATGCTCACAATTGAGTATCCTGGTTTTTAACTAATGATTACCTGTTTATTGATCTACCTTGTGACACCAAAGTACAGAAATGTTATGATATTTTTTATTTAAAAAAAAAAGGAAGGGAAATCTTGTGCAGTGTGACATCTGCATCGGTGATGGTTCTCATAGCATGCTGCTGGCATGACTTGGTTGAATCCACTACCCCAAAATAGACGGGCTTTCCATTTTAATATGCCCTCATAACAATTACTTTATGTAAGGTCATATTCTCAAAGTACCCATGGCACTTAGCTGCCATAGACCCCGGTGGCATGTAAACCAGCCAGTGTGTAAGGTCACTCACAGAGGAGAACCAGGACCAGGAGCCTGGCTTAGGATGCACCCTTCATCAGCCCTTGAACTCCCATGATGTGTAGTAACAATAGGTTTCTCTCGTCAATTTAGAACATTTAATAATAATTTTATTCCCTATGTTTGCTTGTTTTTACAATTTTACAGTGACGAGCGCTCATATTTACTTTATTATTTTTTGCTTTCATTTCAGCATTTGAGCTGGTGCAAAATTCCTTCTCCATTAAGGATTTAAGGAGTTGTCTGTTTCTTCCCTAAGTGTTTGTGGGTCTGGATCCCTTCGCGCTGTCAGGCAACAGCTGGAAATGCCTCTCCCTGTTCGGTGCTTTCTTGGTGCTTCCTTAGGTGTGGTGCCGGAGACAGTGCTGGTCTTGGGAGGGCTTCAAGCTTCTAAGCACCATAATTATAATTTCAGTCTTAGAAATTAAATTATACTGATTTTTAGGCTTTTTTATCTTTTTCTTGATGTTCAGTGTGTTGGTTTGGGTGTTTTGGTAGGGAGTCTTGTGCGGTCAGTTGGTTGGTTTCTCTTGGTTTATTTCTTTTTTAGTTTGTTTTAAATAAATTCTTCCCATGCAGTTAATATATATATAAAAAAATCTTTATCCCTGTTAGTACCAAGGGAATATGCTTCTTGGTATTATGTAGCAGGCCCTCTGGTGTCTGTTCAGTTGATCTAGCACTAAAATGGATGGGGTTCCTGGGAAGGGCAACAGGCGAGAGACAAGTCACGTAACAGTTGGAGTCTGGGGCAGATGTGGAGTGGCACTTACTTGGCAGTGGTCACTTTAATCCTGTGGCAAATACTCTGGTTTTCAAATGGTTATTGGTTACACTTTTTGTACTGTATAGAATTTTAATCCTAGTATGCAACTATAGAGCTCAATTGTAGTGTTTTTTGATACAGAGTAGAGGTTGGTCTCTTCTCCCAAGTCACAGGCGATGGGACAAGAGGAAACGGCCTCAAGTTGCACCAGAGGAGGTTCAGATTGGATATTATGAAAATTTTTTACATGGAAAAAGTTATTAAACCTTGGAATGGGCTGCCCGGGGAAGTGGTTGAGGCACCATCCCTGGAGGTATTTAAAGGACGGGTTGACATAGTGCTGGGGCACATGGTTTAGTGATGGTTTTTATCTGAGTTAGGTTGATGGTTGGACTAGATGATCTTCAAGGTCCCTTCCAACCTAGATAAATCAATGATTCTATTTCACAATACTGCCACATGCCCAGCAGTAGCGAAAGCAGACCAACTTATAGCAAAATAGCCACTTTGGGAACACGTATGTAACTCTGGGCAGCATTTATGTATCTGTATTTGTCTATGGCTGTGATCTGTGGAACCTGCACTTTCTGATAGTGTGCAATTTATATTGTGCAAAGAAAATATTAAGCTAGACCTATAATAGTGCTGTGGAAATAGTGAAATTCTGCCAGCTTTGCTTGGAAGTGCATTGCACTCCCACAAAAAAAACAGCTTTGGTGCATGAACATGGATTGCACAGCTGGACCTGATAGACAAATATCATCAAAGTGTTAGTGGGGTTTGATGGAGTTAAACTTGACTAATGGTCTCTTTTTGTTGAGGTAGCTGGTTAGCCCAAGTAAAAATGATACAATATCGTCTAAATCAAGATAATTACTCAGGAATACGTTACCTAAACATGTTGTATCTTACTGACTGAGCTTGTGTGTGTGTGTGGACAAATTTATATATACAAAATTCATTGAGGGGGCCAGAGTGTTTGAATGCTGCATTTGTTGCCTAAAAGTTTAGGTGAGACTAAATCACAGTCAACTCTCTTGAATACATTCCTTAAAAAATTACTATTTGAGTAGGAAACTGCAAACAGTAACTATCCAATCTTCATATTGTTTGTTCCACCCATCCTTTTTTTACATGAACAGAAGATTGACACCTTTCCAATGAAGACATGTTGCAAGGGGGGAGGGAGGGAGATGTAGAACTAAATCAGTAAAAAACCCTACGAGGTGTGAGGCACACACTTCAGTTCTTATTAGAGAATTTTGTCTTCAAGGAAAGTCACCTTGACTTTAAAAAGTAAACAAGTCCTGAATGATATCCTAATTATGATGCATCTCTTTGACTAAATGGTTGAATAAGTTTTTAAGCACTCTTCTTGCTTAAGTAGTTGACATGAAGTTCTTCCTTCCTTACTTTTTTTTTTTTCCACACTCCCCCTGAACAGAGTTGGTTGGTCAAGTTGATCTCTTGTTTGAAATTCAATCAAGGGCATTAAAGTGTAAACCAGTTGGAAAAACAAAGAGCTTAGGGAAATCATTTGCTTAAACAACAACAAACAAGCACTGGTAATCTTCTTACAGAAATTAATGAAGGGAAAACCCCCTCAGCTTGGGTGGATAATGATCCTTAGCTATCATGTAACAAGCCTAGAAGGTTTAGGGAGAAGGTGAAAATTAAGAAAGCTGGATTAAACTGAACTTCTAGAGGAACAAAAAGAAATTCAGGATAAAGATCAGTTCTCCCAATTTAAGGTTGAAAAGTTGTTCTGAACTGGAAGGAGCTTAATCCTTTATGCAAATCTGGTTTAAAGTTAAGTTTTCATCTTTGAATGTTTTTATTTCTATAGTACAGCTAATAAATTAAATGCTTAAAAGTAATTCAGAGAACTATCTTGTTAATAGTTGCTTTATGTAATGAAAGCCTTTTCATCAGGTAGAGCTATAAAAACAGTAAATGTTAAAAAAATTGTTACCTTTATCTTCTCATGATTGTCTTTAATGCTTATTCTTTACTAATTAATCTCTTCAAATTATTTAACCACAAAATTGAGATCTCTTCACATTAGAGCCTACCCAAGAGGATATTCATAAGGGACTTCCTGATAACTCAACAAAATTTAATTAGTTTTCTCCATACCTACATGTTTATCTTTTAATAATGATAGGAGCTACCTTCACTTCAACTAAGAAACTGAACTTCCATTTCACTCAGTTCTCACTGGAACTACTAAGCCAGTATTAAGTCAGATATATACTTTTACTTACAAAATATGAATAGCTATTTTAGTAAAAGTCTTTAATTATCCTTTCTCTGTTTAATGTGGAAAAAGATCACTGAACACTGCAGTTAATTCTCCCTTCCCCTCTCTTTGTCCACACACAAAAACAACAAAAAAAAAATCCGAAACTGTTCAAATTGTCTTCTGTTTTTTCCCTTATCTTAAGGCTCATCATCGCTCAAGGTTTGTTGTAAGTCAATGGAAGTGCTGAAAAGCAAAGTGATGGAAATACATGTTTTGTAATTCTGCTAGGGCAGGTGGAACAATCCTCTGTCAACATATCACATGAAAGCTTTACTAATTAAATGAAAAAGTGGTATTTGGGGAGCTGGGCTCTGTCTCTAGGTAGACCCCCGGGGTAAAGCAGTTGCTGGTCTTCACCCACCCCAAGCCCAATCCTAATATAGTGGCAGCTGTAGGTGGATGTTCGTTTAGGCTCTGAGCCCACAAGCACTTAGAGGCATAATCAGATTTATGGGACTGTTTGCAGTGCTTCAAGTTACACAGGTATCTAGGCATGCCTTTGCAGGGCTGGAGCATTGCTTTCTCCAGTCATATGTAGCTCACCTATTTTCAGAGGGATGGTGACATCAGGGGTTATAAGAGTTTCAGGACATCAAGTGGGCAGGTCTGAAATGCACTACACATGGTATAAAGCCTGCTGAAAAATATTCCTTAATCTTGAGGGATGGGGGCTGGGAGGAGTGCAGGGGAAAATTGCCTTTAAAATAAGAGCAGTAATAATTACTTTAAAGGTTTGTACTGTGCTATCACCTTGCCATTAAGCCTGATGTCCTCCTTTCACAGAATTTCTCCTGGCTTATTCTCAAATACATTTAAAGTGTTAAGTAATATGAAGTCAATGAAGCTGGTGATACTTCAGAGTTCTTAGAGACTGATTGTTTTACATTTCAGTGTAGATTAGATCAGACTGAGCAGAAGTCACTTCATATGAAATATCCTTGAGTGTGTAATCTATTGATTTAATTTTGTAGCCTCAATCTAGAATTTAAGTGAGAAGACTGAAATAAGAAGTCCTTCACATTTACTTCATTGAATCTCTCTTCATGGCTTGTCAATAATTCCCCACATAAATGGACAGGAAATTATACACATTTTGAAAGTTTGAGTAGCTGTCTAAAACATTCCAGTTAAGATCTGTTTCTTTCTGTTCTTTCTAAAAGAACTTCCAAGAATATTAGAAGGCCTTTTTAAAATCATGCTTAAAAAAATGATTGAATCAGTGTTTACAGAGTTTTTGAAACAAAAGCCCAGTCTTGCACAAGATTTGCCTTCAGATCTCTCAAGTAAGAATAAAACATGCCATCAACATAGCATTTTTAAAGAACTTTTTCCCTTTCAACCATACTAAATAGAAGCAGGATTATTCTAAACCATGTTTCTTTAAACTAGCATATTTATAGTCCTTATCTGGTCTCTGTATCTATAACCTTGAGCACTTACAAGTCTAGAAGGCATTTACTCTCCGAATATCCCCGCCCAGTAGGGCAATGCCGTTGTCCTTGTTTGACAGTCAGGGAACTGGGGCACAGAGAGTCTCAAAGGTCTCTCCTGATCCTCAAAGGTATTGAGATGCTTAATGCATTTCTTACAAAAATTTAGAAGCCTTAATTAGTTTCATTGAGAGTTAGGAGCATAACAGGAGTATGATGTCTAAATACATTTGGGTATCTTGACCTAAATGATCAAGAGATTCTCATAGCATAGGGATTTGAATTACATTTCCCAAATCTTAGGCTTGATGATTTAACTGCTGGGCCACTCTCTTCTGTAACCGTGCTCCTGTGGATTCATACCTGAATCTTACTGTGGGGTAGATGAAACGGAGACATGAAAAACATTCATGGTTAGTGATGCAAGTGCCCCTTGAACCTGCAATGTGGCATACCTTGTATTTTCTAATGTTTCAGCAAAACTTAGACATGAACCAAGAGTTCTCCAGCCATCCTAATAACTATGAATGCATCCATCCAAATAATTGCTAGCCAAGGCCGGGTTTACTTTCAGCTTTCCCTTGAAGCCCTAGTAATTTTCAGTGCAGCGTGTGATCGATGCAGTATAGTCTAAGTCAAATGGCTCTGAAAATGAGAAATCTAGTATTTCAAAGATTTTGGGACTCAGAAGAGGAGATAAATATAGTAGCGTCTGTTATTCTTACATGTTCTCTAGCACATCTGCCTATGATTGTTGGGTGCTGAGTAAAATTAACATGAAGCTTATTGTGATCTTCTTCGGCACTGTGCATCCTGAGAGAAACTATGTGCAGAAAAGCAAAAAATCTGGGAATTCTTTTAGGGAAGAGACCCAGTCTAAGATGCTTTTCAGTTAAAGATAAGAAGGACCATGAATGACCAAGCAGGGGAGCAGCCCACATCACTTAAGTGCTGCTAGCTACATCTTTTAGCTTGCTTGTTGCCAGCTTAAAGTTCTGCATTAAAAATATATGTATATATAGGATCTAGCAACTGTTGCAGTAAAACATCATTATTAGTACACTAAAAACCTAATATGTGATACATTTTCTTTATGTACTATACATTCTGGTCTTCAGCTTCACTCTTCAAAGGGTCCTTATCTCAGTGGATAAACAGCCCTCTTTAATTTTCAGACAAGTTTTGGGCTCTAGTAGGCTTATTGATGTGACTCGTTACTGGTTACTCAGCTTTCATGCCAGTAGCAAA
This sequence comes from Gallinago undulata, assembly GCA_026546715.1. NCBI lineage: Eukaryota > Metazoa > Chordata > Aves > Charadriiformes > Scolopacidae > Gallinago > Gallinago undulata. The sequence continues at coordinate 28,097,072 of JAOTQQ010000063.1, forward strand.
ATGTGCTTGGTCAGCCCCTTTCCAATTTCTGTTTGCCAGCAAGATGGGAATCATAGTTGTAGCTCTCAACTGCCTGCTCTTTTGAAAGACTCAAAAATTTTTAGCTGGTCATCAGAAGTTATATTTTTACAGAGGATGTAATTAAGAAAGTAAAAAAAATTACTATAAACAAATGCAAATAATGGAACATGAAGCAACTGTTGTTGAACTCTACTTTCTAGGCTTGACTGTTGTCACACCTGATGCTCAGGTTACTGTCTGCTAATAATACAAGCCACAAAGAAGTTGACAAATTGATTCTGAAAGATTTCAAATGCTTGCAGTTCTTGGATGCCTCAGGCATGTTATGTGGAGCATAATGGTGAAATCTCAGACAGCTGAAACCGTTTCTATGGGAAGAAGGTGTCTTAGGCTTTTTTTTTAATAATTTTTTTTTGATCTTTGCCTCATTATTGCTAAATGAAATGGTCTCATCTTACGCTGTCAGAATTGTGTATCTTTTATGTCACCATGGCTAGACAACTAGACTTCCCAAAGTTGATCAAACTTCTTCAACCAAAGAACATCTTGACCAAAGAACATCTTGACCAAAGAACTTCTTGTAAGTAGACTTATTTGGAACTGTATCTGTTGACAAAGATTCAGAGATGCCGACCTGCTGAACAAGCACATCCATGACTGTTCTGCAGCAGCCAAGGCTTCCTAATAAGTGGAGAACGTTGGCTATAATGACACAGTGAATGTTTTCATCCTCATTTTGTTGACTCTACGAAGCACAAGAAAGGTTTGATTTTGCGGAACAATTCCAGCACTTTGGAGGTAGACCCCAGCCTCCCAAAAGTAGGAGTAATAGTAAGTATGATCTAACCTATGCAGATGTTTTCTGTTAGTGGCACAAGCTTGGGAGAAGCTATTATCATAAAGGACAGTTGAGTAGGTTCTGCTTCAGACTGTGAGACTCTTATCAAAAGGCCTCAGGATTTCAATAAGAAACCCCTGTCTAGTTTAACAGGAACTCTTGAATGATTCCCAAAGGCACCTGTAATGTTCTAACTGCTGCTGGTTTTTGCCAGTTCCTATTTAATGCTGTGTTTTGCATGATACTCCATGTGGGAGCTTTCCTAAGTTCATTACTACTGCAGAACCGGCTTTTTGGCTGAGAAAAAGATCAAGCCTAAAGGAATCCTCTAAATATGATCTTGTATTGTGGTCAGATAGAGCTGTATTATGGACCACAGAGTAACAAAATTTAAATAAAAGGTCTTTCATTTCTGCTTTCTCACCACTATCTAAGTAGCTTATTGCAGGGCTGAGAAAACATCGTCATCATAGTATTTTGCTATAGGCAAAACTCTCCTCCAGAACTTTAAATTGTTCCTGGGCATTTGTGGAATCTAGATATCTTTCTGTAAAGCAGGACCAGTGGCATGATCTTTGAGTAAGAAGCAAATAAAAAGTAAAAAAAAAGACTAATATGTATATGCTTTTGGTATAATTGTGACATGTAATATACTTACAATGTGTAATTATTCCAATTTTACAGATGAGGAGCTGAGGCACAGAAAATGACATGTGTCATGTGAGGTAACACAAGGGTTTAGCAACAGAACTGCTCTTTTCTGGTCTTCTAAGCTAAAAGAAAGCTGCCCGACTCTTTTCTTTTGTTCGTAATAATACATATACAATTAATTAAGTATTTTCCTATCTTGAATCTCATGTTGTTTTGAGCTTCTTTCTTACCTTCATTGTTCACTTAAAGGTAGATAAAAATCACCCGAATTCTGTGTATACTACAAATCCATACTTCGGGAGGAAATTTTGAAATATCTTTTATGTCTGATTTTTATTTAAAACACAGTTGTCAGTTAATTCACTTTCACATTTAATAATCTATATAATGCATAACTATGATTGCTGACTGTAACCTCAATTTTTCACATTTATGGGCTTTCTTGTATATTAATCTAATGAAAAGTAAAGATTGGGCAGTTGCATGTAAAACTTCATAAATAATAGCGCTTGAGGCTGCTGCCTGAGTTGTGAAAGAAATACTGGTTTTCTCCTCTGACATGAAGCTTTAAGGACTTTATGTCCTGATCAAGAAGGAATGCTTTAATAAGCATCCATGTTAGAGGGTTTGTGCTGTGTAAGCTTGGTACAGACCATATGGGCAAAAAGGCACATTGTGTGGCGACAACTGCCCTGCTTGTCATCCCCTATCATACTTGCTCTAATCCTTGTTTTAATTTACTCTGTTTGTACAGCACCAATCCTGCCAGTGCGGTCCTTAGGGTCCCTTCATTCCTGCCACTTATGACAAGGAATATGCAAAGGCACAATTATTCATCCACTAAGGTGACAGAGAAGGGCTCTGCTTGGGAATATGTTCCCAGACTTGCAGCATCATAATGTCAGTTGTTAAAGCACTTTGCAGTTGCAAACAATTCTTGAGAGACTTTTTCTTTTTTATTTTTTTTTTTAAATATAAATATTTTTGAACACAGAAATGCTAAGACTAAACGAATCCTTATTGATTAAAAAGTGTAATGCTGGAAAGTTTTTATACGTAACGTTCTCCACACTTTGACTTTTATTCAAATGGGGTGGATTTTGTCTTTCCACCTCCACTTAATTATTGTGCTCTTATCATTTGTTTAACTTCAGACAAAGGATAGTATGTTGAGCCACCCATATTAAGTCTTACAGATTGTATATTGTTTATATTCTGATGTACACCACATTCCTAAATGGACAAAAAAAAAAAAAAGCCAACAAAACCCCCTCAAGTGTAGCATTCAGCCTCTCAAGTCCATGATGTATTTCATTTGCTACGGTCAGAGCAATTTTAACAATGCCTTTCATTTTCTTATAGCCTAAAATGATTTTCTTTCTGTGAGGCCATTCTCCAAAACTTCTCTTCCCCTTTCAGGGTATCATTTGCAATTTAAAGCTAACCTGGTGAGTGTACTCACAATAGGCTTGCCCATAAAATGGTTCAAGGCCTGCCTGCATGCCTAATGAGGTTGATGTTGAGCTATTTAGCTCTTTGTCCTTCCATAATATCTACTTAATGCAGTTCAATGGGAGTGGATTGTTAGAAGCATTAAAGATTCTATTAAGTCTTTACTAAAGCCACTCTATTCTAGTCCAGCTGTATAGTGGCAAGAGCATTAAATTTGAGAATGTAGTGGGAACAAGGGGCCTGAAAAAGCACCTATAAAAAAAGGACAAATTTCCTAACGCAGTAAGACCACACTCAATTTAAGACCTGTTACTTTTGTATCTAGATCTAAAGAGTTTCTCAATGTGCATCTCACAGTGTCCTGAATTAACTCTAGTTTCCCTTAATGGATGAACAAGGTACAGTTCTAAATCTTTATTTATTTCCAAAGCACGTGAGTAGATTTTTTTTCTTTGTCACGCTATTGAAAACAGATAATGTTATAATTTTAATCTCAGAGAAACTACCAAATTCTTGCAAAGGCCTCCTTTCAGATAACATTTAAATGCAGTGCGTTTTCCTATTTGCTTAAATACTCTAATGAGATTGGTCTGCATCATGAATTCAGAAATCTCTGCACTTTGGATGAAGATAAACAACAGTTCTGACAAAAAAAAATATTCATTCAGCACATTGTTTTGCTGAAGGGATTGTTTTTTATCAGGCCTGTATGGTGCTAGCCACCAGCATTGAGAAGAGGGAAGGAAAAAAAAAAAAACAAGACCGGGTAGAATGGCCAGGATTTCACACAGTTGGCATTGACTTGGCTTGAAGAGGCAAGCACTAAGCTGTCTTTTCAACCATAGTAAAAACCCTCCATCTGGCCACCCTAAAACTCTGTTAGCTTGTTCAACTCGCTGTCGGCTGATTGGGCTTTGTGAAGCAGAAGTAACAACATCAATAGTATAAACCCTTGCCACTTGAGAGTATTACATTTCATTTCATGCTTGACTTAATCAAAACTGGGGAAATGAAATTTACACCTTTTTGATGTTCTTTTCCCTGCTGTTTAAGGAGAAGAATCTTAACCCATTTGATCTTCACATGCACCCAATAAATGACCAAATATGCCAAGCTGCCAAAAGCAGACGGCTGCCAGTTGCCAGTTTATGTCAGGTCACTGTGAGAGAGCTTAATGCAGAAGGTCTTGAGTTTCGTACCAAATAACTCAATTTGCAGTACAGTATTTTTGGTTGCAGCGTCAACAATTTAGCTCCCCTCCCTATTAATATTAAACTATTATAAAGGAAGCAAAAATGTCATTTTTACTGGAGGGAAATCTGTTAGCAGGCGGCTGTTGCGTGACAGAGTCAGGAGAGAGTGACAGAGATGAAATGAAGCTGGGTTTGAATTGCTTCTTCAAACCCTTGACATTTGTTCCTTTCTTTTCTGGCTCTGATCTACACGATATACATAGTTGTTGTTGTTGTTTTTCCTGCTAATAACAAGACAGTGCAGTGCCGGCTTAGAGATTGAGTGAGTGAAAAATGGGACTGGTGATAACATTTTTCCCTGTGCCTGGGGGGAGGCTCATTAAGCAGGAGATCAGATCGCTTCCAAAACGCATACATAAATAAAATCAACAACTAACAAAGTTCTCCCTTGCAACTTGCCGACGGAGAAGGCTTTTGAGTCGGCAAAGATGGGCCTGGAAAAGAGGCCTTGCTGCCAAGTTTCAGTTTGTCGCTCGGACTTTGTGACTGACCCACAGCTGTGGGGCGAGTCGGTGAGCCTTCGTCACCAGGACGGTGATCCCCTTGTCACCTGTGCTGGGGTGGACCCACACAGAGAAACAAACACACAAACAGGAGAGGTTTCTGCCTTCCCAGTCGCCATCCTGCTCTCTTAAAAGGCCCTTCTTCGCCTTTTGTCAAGGGCTCTCATTTATGACTTGATGAAAACATTTGTAATAGATCATCAAATACTGATACATTCTGCGGGACAATATCCCATTTGTTAAATATAAATTAACATTAACACAGATCCCCCGTTGCAAAAAGGCAAAGGGTTTTGACACCTTTTCAGCAGGACAGGCCAGGCCCCAGCAAAGAAAGCCGAGGGCCTGTAAAGGAACTTGTCCCGAATGGTGATCCTCAGGGCTCTTGTGTGACAAGGTACATAGTTTCTATTCAGGAACAGGCAGATTATCGGTTACTATAGTTTCCCTAATGCTCAAATGGAGCTAAGGCCTAAGCTGAACAGAATAGGTTAAAAGGTGCCGATGTTTGGGCCTGCGAAACCACATGTTGAGAGTCAGAGACCAAACAAAACAAAGAGCACATCTCTCTGGTCTTTGATGTCTTCTCTGAGGGATGGGGGCCTGAGGAAAATGCCGCCATGCCCCCGCGCCCAGCACCCGGCCGGAGCGGGACAATGCTGCCGGGTGGGAGCTCAGGGCGCCCACGGCCCTGCCGGCTGTTCTGGAGGGGACGCCATGAGGGGCTGTCACAGAAAATCCTTCCAGCCACGCACGGCTGTTCTCCCCATTTTCCCCCTACAAGACACGCGCTGTGGTCTCAAACACAGACAGACTCGGGACCCTTGAAGTACTAAGTTTAGCTGGGCTTCATTTGCTGTTTTCTGCATGCGTTTCCTTTTAGTCTGTCCTTTAGTATTCCGTTTGTGTGCGCACTTTAAAAACCCTTTACAGTGCTTCAGCTAACAGCTTTTTATTTCACTCCGTGCCTCAGTGTCTGCTTTGAATCCGCCGTGGAGCTGGTGCAGCGGCTGCTCTGCACTCCTTGCATGAATCACTGATTCTGCTCTTTTTTTTCCATTTGTGAGTATACAATGTTTTCAAACAATTCATACTCACCATAAAAATGTTCCATGTGGGATATCCCCTGATAGCAAGAGCAATGCTTTTGCATTTTTCATAAGCAGGATTAAAATACCCACTCCTTGCTCTCACCACGTAGGTTTCCTCCATTCTGTTGAAACGCGGTTTAGTATTTTAATTTTTTATTAAAACTCTTGTAAGCAAGATAAATGTGCGTCGGCACTAAAGGGAGACCGCCAGCTTTGATAGGTTATATTGCCACAATTTGCTGCTGCTCTTTAAGTATTCCAGCACTCGAGATCCAAGTATTATGCAAAGCAAAATTAATCAGCACCTGCATCTTTTAAAATAATAGAATTCATGAATTCTAAAGTTTTATCAGCGTTATTGTAATTCTGATTGTCGTTGGTTCTTTATACCCTTATAGAAAAATATCTAATTGTAACAACTGTATTCCTATAGTGAACATATTACTTGAATTCAAACCCTAACAATGGCAATAGGATAACTGTCCTTGAATTTGAGCCTTTTGTGATACATCAATAGGCTTACAATGTGCTGAATTAGCAGGCATATTAATGGGCAGATGCAGCACCAGCCCATTCTTTTTACCCAAATCTTCTTATGCAAATACCCCATGAATCCAGTTCAAAGAGCTAGCTTTAAAATGAGCTTCTACACACATTCAGATGGGCCCTTTCACAACTGGCAATGGGACTTAGATAGAAAGTGACATGAGAAAAGTTTAGACACTTGTTTTTATAACTGAACATGATCTTGTTATCATAATCTGATACTGGTAACTGGCATGGTCTGGTTGTAGAATTTTAAGCCTTTAACAGAGGGAGATAATCTAGGCCTTTGTGCTACAATGTACTGAATCCTGCACTTGGTGAAAGCTATCAATGAGAATCGCAGTTCATGCTTTTTCAAACAAAACTTTTTCATGGTAAAAGCTTTTATCCTATGATAATTACTTAACTGATTGTAGCGGTGCCTTTAACGTTCGTGAGCTCATAACAAGGGCACATAAAAAAGGTTGCATTATTTTAGAATAAATAAATTATCAAATAAACAGGTTTTGTTTGCGTGTTGAACTAAATGGTAATGAGTTCATTATTAAAAATGCTAATGCAAGGCAGCATGGCTAGTAAAAGTTAATGTATTTTGTGATCTTTCTTTTGTTTGTGGTGTTTCTTGTGATTATTTCTCATCAACAGCATCTGGGTGAGAGTGTTTTTAATGATTTAATTGCAAATTTAGGAAAACCTGCCAAAGAAAAAAAAGGGCAATAGTTCTACTAAGTCTTTGATGTTGAAGCCCCTTACTTTAAAGTCATTTCAAATTTGCCTGCCATTTTAATAAAAAACTGTGGTTTTCTAGGTGGTGGTTTGGATTTTTTTTTAAACTCTTTATTTTAAGAAGTCAAAAAGATGGTGAGAAAGAATTTCATGTTGATATTTCCCATACATGCTGACCAAGCATCATTAAAGCAATACTTCCTACAGAATATTCTAGAGGAAGTATAAAGACAACCAAGAATCGATTCTCAGCTGGAGTAAATTGGCATAACTAATTGACTTCTGTGGATCTGGTCCACAGTGTTCCAGCCTTGGCAAGTGTGGAGTTGATAGATGTAGATAATTTAAACTACTGGAGATTATTATAAAAAATGAGGGGGGAAATAATCTACTCTTTTATCATTGCATTTAGACAATCACAATGTATATTAGACTAGTCTTGTACAGCATTATTGATTGGTTTATTCTTTATAATTTTTTTCTGAAACTAATATTAATAACATGTTCTGAAGCATTAATGAGGTGATTCTTATACCAAGATCTTTAGTGCAATAGATGAGCATAAAAGCAAACGTATCTTAAATGTTTATTTTCTGAGCAATACAACAATTTCATATAGATGCATACTGAAAAAAATATTATGGATTGTGCTTGACAGTCTTTGTGGAGGAATGCTTTATTAAGATTTAATGATAGCAAATATGAGAGTTCCACTGAGTCTTCTTCTGGACACTTTGTGTTTCAGCATTAATTAGCAGCATTATTTAGGGACATGAATACATTTGGTTAACGCTTTGATTTTTAGCATTGTTTTCTATTTAGTGTAAACCTGCAATAGCAAAAATGTGCTGAAAGGATATCAAATTAATATACAAGTACATAGAGCGCCTACTTCTGATTTCAGTTGTATGTAAGTAGACCTTTCCTGCCTCAGAAATATAATCCATCACCATTGATCCTGTTGAGCCATTACTGCCTGACTCATCTGCAATAAATTTCATCTTTCAAGGGAACATATTGCTTATCACAAAATGTAGTTAAATGTAAAGTAACACATTAGGGCAGTGACTGGCTGATGGGAATCCGCTTCAAAGACTGTGGTTCTGTAAGAAGCTCCTCCTGGGAAACACTGTCCACTTCAGAGAGCCCCATTCTACAGGAGATGCTTTTCAGGGACTTTGTCAAATGTGTGTTATGCTCCTGTGAGACTGCAAAATATTCATATATATCGAGCTGTATCAGAGTTAGACTATGATACTTAAAGTAACTGTTTAAATATCCCAACTTTTAATATGCTGTCAGGTTTTTTGTATCTTTTTGCTTTGTGAATGAAGCTTAACCACAGCTTGGAAAAAGGCATGGAAGGAAATTGGTGTAGGAGAACCACTAAAAGGGTGAAGTGTCAAAGGTAATACAGGAGAGAAACATAAATGGGACAGAACAGTAAAATGCCTGGAGGTAGAGCAGTGGAAGGAGAGAGAGATGGGGAATCACCTAGAACATCAGTATCAGTCTGTCGCACTGTATGATATATAAAAGAGCAAAGGAGAAATTGGTGTAAATCAATGGCAGATAACACCATCCAAGGAGTAAAACAAATGAAAAGAAACTCCAGCCTCTGTTTGTTGTGGAAATGGTTTTGTGCCTTGTTTTACCGGTCTGTAAAATAGGAACAGTAATAGCAACGCTTTGAAAATGGATTTGGGGACTCAGAATGGAAATTCTCAAGAGCGTGTTAACATGCTAATACCTGTTACTTTACTGCAGTTCACCAACAGGGAGTTCACGTTTTATAAGTCAACAGTAACAAAAGACAAGGATAATCAGATTGTACAAATGACATTAATTTGAATGAGTTTCAGTCCTGTAAATGAGTCTGCAGTCTTCCAACAGACAGACAAAAACCCCAGATCTGAGTAGGAAGAAGACAAAACCAATGTGTGTTGTTTTTAGAATTTATTTTGTGGTAAGTAGATTGGCTGTGAATGTGGTTTTGTATAGGAAAGCAGAACTTAATATAGGGGCATGAAAATCAAGTCCTCAAGGCCTTTTGCTCAAGGAGCAGATATTCTCTGAAAAGAGTGTGTCTCACGATGGTGGAGACTACTTGCAATTTTAAGACAAATTTTCAGAACACATTCTAAAAAGAGGTACAGGGGCAAGGGGAACCATTTCTGTAAATCAAAACCGCATAAAATTTTTGCAGCCAAATCATATTTTGATATTTTGCAAATTAAATGGAAAGTTTTACAGTCTGAACTAAAAACTTTTCCTTTCCAAATGGCATTTTTCCATAAAAGTAAAATTAATCCATCTCAAAGAAAAGGGTTTCAGTATCATTCCTTGCACTGGTCTCATTGACTTTTACGCATTTTAGTACTTTGAGAAACTGGGATAAGCATGTATTTTGGTGCTTTGAGGAACTGGATCCTACAATGTTGGAGATAAGCCTTAGTTTGTTCTACAGACAAAGCTGAAATTCATCCCCAAGAGATTCAAATTCTTGATTTTGTCGTTTTGACATCTGGCGCTGAAATAATAGTTTCATGCCTGCTCTTCTGTTTCTTTTTGTGCACAAGAGGATTTATTATTTTTTTTTAAATGCTCATTTTTCAAATCTCCTTCCAGGGAACAGTTTGGCATGCTTTGGGCCCTCTGAGCAAACCAGTGTTTTCTAACTACAGGTGTTCACCCAGCAGTAACGTTGCATTGCGCTGCATTCCAACCAGAACAAAAAAAAAATGAATTATACTCACAAAATATGCCAATGTTCCCAGCCCTGCGCCTTCATCAGGGCTGAAATGTTAGTATACTCTGCTAAATCCAAGTCAACAATAAAAGAACCATGAGAAGTGCGAATGGAATTGTTTCTCTGCCAAGTGGAGTGCGACGAGGCTTTACTGTTTGATGAACAGCTGTAAATACTCTAGATTCCCCCATTGCATTCGCACTGTGTAGATAGTAACGCTGGTGCTTTCTCTCCAACATCACCAGAGTCGCTATCATTACACTCAGTTTGCTGCAGTTTTATAGCTTCTCTCTGCTTCTCTTACCTTCCAGGTATTAGATGTGCAATACCCTATAGCAAATACAGCTACAGCCTGAGCAAATCTCACCCTTTCTCTGTAATTTCAGAGCAGAATTTTGCAGCAAAACAAGCATTCTTCCCATTAAAATGCCATCCCAGGGGGATTTCCGCATACACGGAACACCTCAGCACTGAGTGACCTCTTCCAAGTCCGACAAGAAGTTGGTGATGAGTTTGACAATGCAACCCAAATCATCTTATCCGGCATGTGTGGTTTGGTTTCTCTTTCACTTGCACCTGAGAGGTGAGGAAGAAAAGAAATATTTACTTAGTAATAAATAACTTCTGATTTCTGAGATGTTTATCCTAGTAGCACTAGGGATTTACAGGGATGTGTTAAGCATGGGATCAGATTAAAAGCTATCGTGTAACTGTAAGTTTCTTTTGCATGGATATTGGCATAACTTTTCAGTCTGTGTGTGAGCCCCATACTGCATGTGCCCGTGGGACGGAGTAGTAGCAGAGCAGTAGCTCCTTGGATACACCAGCCATTTTCTCCTGGAAATACTTGGCACACTAGGAGAGGAGCTCAATCACTGATTTAAACATAAGGCAGGTGTGATTTCATGATATCACCATGGCCACAGGGCTTTCTTTGTCAAACTGTGTTTGGTTTTGTGTGTTCTGGTTTGGTTTAAAAGAAAGGTATAGGTATTCACAAGTGCTCAGACCCCTTGGATAAAAACACTGGGACAGCAGGCTTGGGGTAGACCAGCACAACGATCAGATGTCAGGTCTGGAGCATGAGTGTCCTCAGCTGAGTAAGGAAATGAAGGAGGTAATGCAGTTAGCTCAGAAGATTTAGAGAAAGAATTGCTTTACTGTTTATGATAGCCCTACAAATACACAGTTTATGTGGTAGACTGACAGAGAGGAGAAGGGAGATTGGCTCCTTAATCCAGGATCTCTGAAAGAGGATGGAAAAAACAATCTGAACACGTTACAATAATTCAAATCCTGTAAATGCTCTGTTGAATACTGAAAACCATGTAAAATTATTATTGCTCCCAAGGCAGCCTATAAATATTGTTATTGTATTGGCTGAATTCAAACATAAAATATTTTCTCCCTGGTTTGTAAAACAGTTGACAGATATAATAGACACCACTAGCCAACTCTTAATCTTGGTTTTAAGGTTTAGATTTGTTCTAGATGTTAGAATTAACCCTGGTTAGAATACATGATAGATTTCTATTCTTCGAGAGAAATATCCCCTCTTCAGAAGAAATCCCCTTCTTAAATCATCTAGTCTGTGACATCCCCTTAATCCCTTTATTTTTCTTGAATTTAGCATAAATACTTCCCTTTTTTACACCTCCATCTGTTTGTTCTACTTTTCTGCCTTGGTTCCTGGCTATGATGCATTGAGCTCTGGTTTCAGTCGTAAGGGCATTAGCTAAAGCAGTAGTTTCCCAGAGTTGGTGCCAGAGAAGTAGACTGAATGTCTTGAGAATGGTAAAAGGCGTAAATATACAGAGACACATATTGATCTGTATGCATGCAGGAGTGGGGACGGATGGATGGGTAGATGGACGTGCACACAAATAAATAATGCAGCCACTGAATGTACGTATGTGTCTATCAGAAAAGCCATAGAATTCTAAAATGCTCTCACTAATAGTCTGGTTAATGAATACAAATGCAGTGCAAACTCAAGCAAGCTTAATACTTAGAATGGTTTGTTCCCAGGCATCGACGGAGTGGTAAGGAGGAGAATTAACATAGGATTATCATATTTTACACATAGACATACTTGCCAATCCTTTTAAGAATACTTTAAGGACAGATCTAGTGTCTAAGTATTTGGAAGTTAAGAATCACTAAATATAGATTGTGCAAACCACTTAGCTATAATTCTTTTGAATTACTTGCTGAATGACACAACTGCATGTTCAGTTGACTTCTATATAATGAAATAAGCCATTTTAATTTTTAAACGTGGGAAGATAGAAGTCCATAAGCTATCCTAAACATTTAGCAAACTTTCATTTGATTCACTAAGCCATTTCTGGCACTATGGGAAACTATCCACAACTTTAATACTATAAAAAATCTGTTCTGAAAGAGAATGGTAAAAGATATGCATATTTTCCTGAGTTTCAGGATTCAACACATTTGTAAGGCACATTCCACAGATGTTGGAGGTTTTATGCAGGTACAATCAAGCAGCTTTAGGATCACCTGGCTGCGTTACGCAGTTGTCTGACAATGTGGGCTGTGGTTTCATGATCGTTAACATCGGATCTATGTGCTATCAAAGCACTCGGGGTGTAAATTTGATCTGGATAAAGGGAAGGCACATGTCTGCATTTCTGGATACTTGGGTTAACTTACAATATGCAGTTTGTGCTGGCTGTGGTAGGACAAACAACGTCTAATCTGGCATAAAGGCTGCTGACACTTTTTTTCCTTATTATTATTTTTTTTATTATTATTATTTTTTGAATGAGCTACAATAATAAGATGGCAGAGAGAGGTTGATCCAAAATGTCTCTTTACATTTGATGGTTGGACTAGATGACCTTGAAGGTCTCTTCCAACCTAGATGATTCTATGGTTCTATGATTCTATCTTGTGACCACGGTGCTTTCTTTTGTTTGGTATTAGTGATCTAAAACTGTGGTTTTAACATATTGTAAAAATAATCCTTAGATGCATCTCCTGTTGAAAATATATAACAAAACCCTATCTAAATGTTCTTAGTATTGCTTTTGTTGAGCTGGGGAGAACATTTGCTTTTGGTTCGTCATTTACTAATATTACCTACATGACTTATTTGCCTAATTTTGGGGCATGCTTTTCAGATGTGTTTCAGAGTAGCTTTTGACAGAGGAAAAAGCAAGTTTAGAACACGCAGGTGAGTAGAAAAATCTTGTTTCTTCAAAGTTTTTAAGCTTTATCATGGATAAAGAGTTGTTTAGGGATACAACATCTTGAAGGATTTTCCTGTGTATGATTTCTCCACTTCATAACTCTTCTACATGGAGGAGAGCAGCAAGGGTAGTTAGGAAAGGGCAGAGCCAAACTTCTCAGGGGCAACAACCACTAGAGGTGCCCTAGTAAGATAAGTGCCTGTTAGGAGAAACATTCCCCCGAGGAAGGTATGGCAATACTGGTTGGCCAGAGACCATTGGACATTTTCAATAGCTGGCTAGATAAAGTCATGGTTCATCTATTGTTCATGAAAGTTCTGGGGGAGATTGGAGCAGAAAACTTGGAGTTCTCTTCCACTAATATTTCTATCATTGTGTTAGTCTGTGCTTACATTACAGAGGTAGCAACAAGTAACTTATTTAGCTGGGCGGGCAAATTTTTTTAATGGGATTTCAGTGATTTTGAACTGGGGCCATAACTGTGAACTGTATTGTTCTAATACAAAAGCTGTATATTGTATAAAAATCTTACTTCCCTCAACATAATGATCATACTAAATGTTAAAAATCTTCTTTTCTTATTGAAATACACCGTTAAAATCCATTGTGTATATATGCTTGAAAGTCCATTTTTTTTATGGACACCCTATCAGCTTTGTTAAAAAAATAACCAAACCAAACCAAAAAAAAAAAAAAAAAAAAAACCCAACAGAAAACAACTCTTCAAACTACAGGAAAGCAGCTTCTACTCCTTCTGCAGCAGGAAATGCTGTGTTCTTTCCTGTGTTCATCTTCAGACTTCAGCTTTAAAAGTCATTATCAATAATTTTAAAACATTTTGAAAGGTAATGAATGCCATACAGGGTCAGAGCAGATGTCCTTCTGTTGTGTCCTGCTATCTGACTCCAGCGAGCAGTGAATGCTTATCAGTGTCAGCGCAGTGCGTCATCCTTTCCCTGGTATATCTTTCCAATAATCAGTGGTTCACTCTTCACTGAACTAGGTGGGATCTGAGAATGCATCTCACAGCAGTGTTCAGCACTTTGCATGTTTAAACCCATTGAAACGTAGTATTAATTACGGTGGTGCATCTAATGGTACTGTCATTATCTTCTGATGGATTTTTCCAGATAACCCAGCGACCAGATGTTCATTTGGTCAGTTTCCAAAAGAAATATGCTTCTCTATACATCTTTCATTTGGCATTTAGCGACGTTTTCACAGCAATGTACTTGCAATTAAGAATCTTTTGGTTGGGATTTTTTTTTTTTTGGGGGGGGGGGGGGGCGGGTGGGGGGCAGGAGGGAGGCTAACACAACAATGAGCTCAACTGTGTTTACAATTGAACTGTTTGAAATTGCATCAGGCAATGACTCAGTCTCAGTCACTCTTCAGCTGCTCTAAGTTCTCACCCAAATGTTTGCTAAATCAGTTTTTGTCGCTTTTGATTTATGGAGGCATGATTAAATAAGGAGGCTGGAGCAGCAGAAAGTATCTGCTGCTGTTCGGGAAGCACAAGCCCTGGAAGCTGGCGGATGTTGGCTCTGCAGCAGATCAACCTCGTCGGAGCAAAGGTCATCTTCTAATGGAAAGAAAAACAAAAATAAAACACTCCCGTTCCACCATGAGGAGATACTGAGCTACCAGGGGGAGGAAAAGCTCCTGTGATATACCGCTGTGACACCTCTGCTGTACAGATCTTTATGGTCCTTTACTCCTCTTTCCTCCCACAGGCAAATTACAAAGTCTGAAGGGCCCGTAACAGACATGAGCAACAACAAAACGGGCTACTGTTCAGCCTCTGCCCATGGTGTGATCCAGAACCCTCCCCACTCAGCGGTGGTTCCCTCCAGTTTTAGTCTCCTCCTGTGATACCAGCTCATGTCCTCACCCATAATGGGCAGCCTTCATCAAGGAGAGGTCTGTAAATGATCCTCCCTTTGATTCAGTCTGGAGAGCTCAAGAGGAGCTTTGGTGTGCACAGAGACAGGGGAGTGGGGAGACCTGCCCACCTCCGGCCATGCTCTTCCTTTTTGATGGAACTGGTATATTATGACTGATATAAAACTTGACATTTTCTTGATAGCTGTTGTCCAGCTGTGGCTGGAATCTGGCTTTGCTGTTCCTATGCTGTTCCTCCATGTCGGGCAGACAGCCGAGTCCTTTCTCGGCACAAGAAGCTTCCTCAAGAGCTGTCTGTGCATGGTTCTAGCATAGGTCCAAATTCCAAAACCTGGAAAATTGAATCTTTAAGCCTTGAGGCAGTCCTTCGCTTCTTACTGATACACAGTGTGACATCAATGACATTAAATTCCTGTCTCATCAAGGTATGTGTATTTTCATTATCTTATGCCTCTGTGATGCTCTGGAAGAGTGACTGGTTCTGTACTGGAGAAATTCTACAAATGGACTTTCTCCTGTGCTCTCTGGGACTGGGAAATGAGGGCAGACAAAAGTCTGGTGCTTTGAAACTGGGAGGTACTGCCAAGGCACTCTCACCTCTTTCACAGTTCAGGCAAGGGCTATGCCACGGTGTGAGGGCAGTTGGCACCAGATGAAGGAATCTTTTCTGGAAAACTGCTGTTCAAATGACAGGAGCAATTGATTTGCGGTACTGAGGAACATCGCAATTTTATTGTCAAGGAGGCATGTCTTTTAGGATCTGTATGTTATTTTTTTTTCCTTTGTGGTTCACTTAACTTTCATTTTTGTTACTACTTCCTATGGGACTTAAAACTCCCAGTTTTGTGTGGCTATGGGCTTAAGGGGTTTTTTTGTCAATTTTTGTGGAGAAATATTTTCTATTTCCTGAGTGGAGACTTAGTCTTGGCCAGGTGAACCCTTACTGCACGAGTCCAGGATTTCAACTGAATTTTTTCATTTCAATTTTGTGGTCACACAAATGTTATTTACAGAGGAAATCTGATCTATGTTCTTCTGTTGGACAGCCCCAGGATTGTGCAATGCTTCTTGCTCTTGTTTAAGACCAGAGTGCCTGTGTTCGAGTTATGGAGACAGAAAGAAGCACTTGGGCATGCTTAGGCGTGTGCACACACAGGGAAACTTTTACATGTAATGAAATGAGAAAAATTAAGTTTACAACTGGATTGCAGGCTACAGGACAAAGGGATTCTCCACTTATCAATAGTTATGAGTCCTGAGATACCTATTGTTTGCTTAAAATGGACAGAATAGCAAAGTACACTCCTTGTTCTCGTTAAGAGGGTGCTGTAACTGTGGCTGAGGTTGCAATCACAGATCACATGCATTTCCATTGTAGTTCTTGTCTTTGCTTTCTGTAACTGTGCTTCTGCCCAAATCCCAGTGATTAGTATGCAAAATTTCTCTGTCTTTGAAGCTAAAGACATACTCCTGAGTATTGTCTTCAGTTGTGGCTTTGGTGTTCTGTTCAGAATCTTAAGAATAAAATCCCTAGCTAAAATTCTTACCCTGTTATTAAGGACTTAAAGTAAAGGAGTAACTAAAGGAAGCGTGCAAATTGTGAAGCACTACTTTTTCTTTTCTTTTTGTTTCTTTTTTTTTTTTTCTTAGTTTTTGCCAGTACCACTTACTTCAATAGTGGCAGCTTTTAAGTAAGAACAAGTTGTACAATACACGGGTGTATGTCTGTCCACATAAATTTCACTTCTTTAAATTAAAAAGCCAATAAATGAAAACTGTCCGGATGCACTGGTTATAAATGAAAGGCTGACTCAATGTCTGCGATGACCATTAATGAGCCTTTCCTACACTCCCTAATCATCTTGATTGCCTTATTGAATGAAACGTGTGACACGAGCCTTGTGTAGAATCTCAGTGGTGCTCAAGCACTCGCTTTAGTTCTTTGTAGAGTAAGTGGTGATTTACTTCTGGCAACTTTTCAAATGGCAGCTCTTTAAATTTGCGGTCTTAAGTTGAATCTTCTATCTATACACTTAGTTTCTCAAAGCACCAATTATCTTCAAGTTGCTAATAACCCAGCGGTGTTAATGTCAGAAAAGCCATGCCAAGCCCTTGGTTGCATTCTATTTTGCCTGTCCAACATGAAGTCAACATACTTCCCTCAAGAGGGAATTGGTTTAAGTGGAAAGCTTCCTACTTTTTAAGTGGAAAGCTTCCTACTTCTACAGCCTTTTGAAAAAAGGGCTGCAGAATTTTAACCAAAATGTTCATTATCTCTACTTAATAAAAGTTTTGTTAGTAAACACCCCAGTTTTTAATCATCCCAAAGTTATTTGGGTAGCCCATTTAAACTAAGATTGTGTATCTACTGAAGAAGTATTATTGTGCAGCCCTTCATACTGCATAAGTACTATGAGCTTCCTGTTGATGTTTGCAGTCTCAGGAAAAAGTTGAAGTTTACAATGGAAGTGGAAAGGGAAATGATTGAATAAGCTTTGAAAACTAAACTACTCTTCCTCCTTCAAATAGATCCTCCTGGGCATGGCTAGAAAGACATAGAGTAGGGAAGTCTACTAAACTTCAACTTCTGGTGTTCTCATCCTCGTTACTGGCTATGTACATGCTTAGTGGAACTCACTAATGCTTGTTAAAAAATGAGAATATCAACTAGTAGTTAGCTAGATCGTTAACGACTTGTAGTTTCTAGTATTCTGTTCTAGGTAGGTTTTATTTGGTTTTAGGGACAACATTATGCAAATTCAATCCATGATGTTGATGAAACAGATTTTTCAGAATGTTGTTCCTTTAATAGGCTAGAGTGTTAATGTGTTTAAATTGTAAAATTTAACTATATGCTTTCAGTATTTTCAAATGTGTGCTTGTCTCTATTCTTTGATTTTAGATCTTAGAAGAACGTAACTGCTCTTGCAGATGCAAAATAATAACTATTTGGCCTGGCTTTCCATCATAGTTCTGCTTCTGTATCACCATTTCTACACAGTGCACATCTGAGCAGCCCGTGGTGTGCTGACATAGGAAGCTCTCATAGCTTATCTGATAATCTGGAGAGGATATACGTATAAGAACATGTGTTCAGATTTCAAAAGTTCAACATATTTTGTAATGTAATGTGTGGGTGAGAGGGTGTGCTGTGCACAGACACCCCGATCAGGAATTGGGCTGTTGTCCTTCAAGAAGCAAAGCATGGGGAGTGGAAAATAAGGGGGACCTTGGGGGTCAACGGTGAGCCATGCAGAGGGAGTAGAGAAATGATGTACGAGATATAGAAGGCTAAAGGGAAAAAAACAACACCAACCCCCAAAACAACAGAAAAGGAGAAAAAGAGAACTAGGGAAGGGGGAGGAAAGGGAAAAGGAAAGTAAGATGCAAAATGAAAACAACAGGAGGAGCAACCTGTGCACCACAAAGAGAGGAAAATAACATTGGAGAGAAAACTTTATTGGCTGGAGATGCCCATGATACACCCAGAGTGTGCCTGGGGTTGCATTTGTATACTTTTTCAGTGTTCGGTATAGAATCTGCTTCTCTAAGTGCTTTAAAATGTTACATGCATTTCATGCAGTTGGATGAAGGTAGAATTTTATTTTAATACATACTTAGTTTTTCTTTTCCAATGTTGCAACATACACAGAAAAAAATAGGATGTGCATTAGTTCAACAGGAACTCGGGATGACTTGTTTGATGTGAACCAGGGTGTTAGGTATTGTGAACTATAAAAACATTTCATTGTTAGACAAGAAGAGTTAAATGTATCACTTTTAGCAATCTTCCAAATTAAACAGCCAAGTTTTTCTCTTCCCTCCATCAATTTGACATCATTTTGCTTATACTGAAAAAACAATTTTAGAGGTACTTCTTGAGTTGGAACAGATGATTCGGTGTGGCAAGAATTCATAAAAAGTTCTTAGAAGTTTTCATTTTTGTCTCAGTCAGAGGAAGTCAAACCAAATGTTTTCAGGCATATAAACCATAAACTTTAACATTGCTCCCGGTGTTGCATTTTTGGTTTTGGGTTTGTTTTGGGTGGGTTTTTTTGCCAGAAGCACAAGAATTTTAATCAAATGTATTAGTACAAAAGGGAAAAATGTTTGAGGAAGAAGCTGTACATTTTTACAGGAGGGTTGTCTACATTCTGTGTTTATTCCAGTAATAAACTTCAGCCTTCTGTCACTCACTACTTCAGTATTTTCTATTTAAGCTTACTTTTGCAATTCCTTTAAAAGTATTTAACAAAGTCACTCGAGGAATGGATTGCATGGATGACGTTCTCATTTTGTTTCCTCCTGAGAGGACGTTTCTGGTCATTCAGTCCTGTTCTGCCAAAACCTGAGTGCCCCCGAATGCTGCCTGATGGTGTTGGCATGGGGAGAGCCGTCCATCCAGACCCACCTGCCGCAGCACTGCTTTTCTAAGGTAAGGTGCTATAATGAGGTTAAATGAGGGCCAACGAGGCAAAGGGTTCCTGTAGCTGGAGCTTTAGGAGTCATCTTAATACCTCTAGGAAGCAGGCAGACCTGACTGCACACACGTGAGTTATAAAGGGCTCTCTGTCTGTCAGGATGATGCCGTGATGTCTGGTAATGGTAACCAGCGAGGCAGTGAAGTCACTTCTAAAACTATCGCGTTGCAGCAAGGAGCTTTCTGGCATGATGGCAGGCAGCTCTTGTGAACCCCAACCCCTCCGCAGCACATACAGTTTTTCTTCAGAGATGCTTCCCATTCCTTAGGAAAAGCTACTGTGAGAGGCTTAGCTGACTTTTATCTTTAGAAGCGAGCATTTAAATGTTGGACTAATTTGTAGCTGACTGGCAGCTCGGCTGCAGCCCTGCCGGCTGCGCTGGGATCAGTGACAAGCCTTTCTTCCCCCTCCACAGCACAGTTCCAGACAGATCCAGGCTCTAGGAGCGCATTGCCCCAGAGGCAACTCGGCTTCTTCACAAGCGTGTAGCTGCCTGGGGGGAGTTTTCCAGAACAAGTAGCATATTAGGCATTCCCTAGCAAAGAGAGACCTTACACGCACGTAGAAACCTTGCCGGCTTCAGGAGGGTTGGATCGGCGTTGCTGGGGACCACTCTGTTGTGTTTGGAGATGGAGAGGGGCTGGTGGCTGTGAAGTTAAGTTTTGCCCCAGCAGGGCCATGCAGCTTAGAGGCAGAGGCCTGAGCTGCCCAGCCAGGCAGGAAAAACCTCTGTCCCCTCAAGGGATGTGGATTCAGAATGGTGGAAGCAATATACATTTAAGCAAAGCATCTTTTCTCTTGGTTGAGTGGCCTCCTGTGACCCTGGGACAGCGGTCTTGCAGGACTTGGCAGAATTCGAGACAGCCTCTCTTGTGTGTTGGACCACAAGGAAAAAAAGTTCCTTTTTGGGTGGAGATCAGAAAATTAGTTAATGAGACTGAGGTAGAAATTAGTAATGACTCCTCTGGGAGGCATCAGGCTGTGCAGCTCGGCAGTCATTTATTTGGCTGTAGGCAGAGTTTTGCAGAGAAGCCTGTTGTAGTCTTCCTTCTTGTTCCACTCATCTCTGACGGTTTTGGGGAACGTCTTTGCACTCCCAGATTTGGAAAGTTGGTCTGTCCTTTCTTGCAGTCTAATAAATAATAAATAGAAGCCCAGGAGCCCTCTCTACCAGCTGTGGTTAGGCTGGTCGCAGGCTTCACCTGGATTTTGGAGAAGTGTGTGGTGGCAGCTGGGCAAGCCCTGGGGCAGCAGTTCCGGGCAGAGGCCTCCCCAGGTTGTGACACTTGGGCTGGCAGAGGGCAGGAAAAGGCAATGGGTTTTACTTCATTTTCTTCAGTTTTACTTCATTGGAAAAATAAATAAATTTTACTTCCATAGTGTCATGTTCACATAGGGCCCCTCATCTGAAGAAGCAGAAATGAACTGGCACCTCTGTCTCTTGGCTCAATCCCTTTAACCTGGACAGTAAACAAAGATAGCTTTAAGAGCAGAATATTTCTTTTAAATTTGCCATGCATTTTTTTATTTATTTATTAGTTCAGGAGATTTCTCCTTGTTTACACTCCTGCTAACTTCAGTCTGTCTAAGCATCTAAAAGGTGCTTCTTTTCAATCCCATTCTTCTTTTAAGATCCAAGGGAGTGTGAAGGAGTAAAACCCACCAATTTCTCACTGTTAACAGGAGCTGCTGAAGTGGGTGTATTAGTTGAGGATAACTGTCCAGATGCTCTAAGCGCTGGGGTCTCCCCGCCGGCTGGGAGATTCCCACAGCAAGCGTCAGTAATAGATAGTGTGAGAAAAAGAAACATGATCAGGGCTCTTCTTAAAGAGAGTAAAATATACACCCAGCAGGGATGAGAATATCCTAGAAACAAACAGCAGGGAGCCGAAACGAGGAAGAAACGGGGCAGGAAATGGAGCTACAATTCTGATTTCATCAGATTAGCAGAAGCCGAACAGGGGAGAAACCAGAGGATTTCTGTGAAAGCGGGAGAGCACGGTGTTAGGTTCAACCTTGACCAGTAAACCCAGCTTTCACACTGGGTCCGTGTGACAGAGGCGTAGAAGTTACAACATTAAATAGTTGGTTTCTTTCTTATTTAATTATTCCTTTTTAAACTTTCATCTTTTTTTTCAACTTCAGGTCAGTTTTTTAAACTAAGAAACTGCTCTTTAGAACTGAACCTGCAAAAAGAAGTTGTTTGCTAAACTGACTCAGTTTTGGGTTTTTTGGCAATGTTTTTTAACAGGTTTTTTACTGAAACATAGTTCTGGCAGCTCCTTATTGTCTCATAGTGATGCTATTTGGCTTTTATTAATTATTGCAATTCAAGTGCAACAAATCCAGAACTAACTAAATGAGCCTGTAAAAGCATATTGCTCCTAATTAAATGGAAACTTTGAAGACATTGGTTGAACTGGGTGAGATTCACCAAGGGCAATTATATCTACTTAGTGTTTTAAGCAAATTTTAATTCTGTCTCTGAAGAAATTAGCCTGATTTTCAAAATGAGGAAAGGGGGTGGAAGTAACGGGAGCGTGAGGTCAGTGAGTGATCCTGTAGGAGCCTTGAGCTGGCAGGTGGAGTGGAGTGAATTGGGAGATGGAAAGGAAAGGGGAAGTTCTCATTAGGGGGTTCACGTTGATTTGAAGTGATTAAAGTGTGAGGCCTTGTAGGGGCTGGTTTTTCATTTCTCTAGAAACGAATCTCAGGGCTTGTAAGCAAAACTAGGAGAAGGAATCAAAATAACAGAGGACTCTGAGCCCTACCGTGTCGTGAGTCTTAGGATCTTGGCAAAGTCAAGCTTCCTGAATAAAAGCTGGAAAAGGGTCCTTAGTATGTGTAATTAAAGAGAAGATTGAGAATTATTTAAATATAATTTAAAGTGATTAAATGAAAACCAATATTTGAATATAAGGTTTAATTTCCCTGAAAATAAATCACGGCGAAGGTTGAGAAACTTCACACATGAACCCAGTGATTTGGAGAGCCCTGCACGGAACGGGGGCTCGGATGCGCTGCGTTGCTGGATAGGGAATATGATCAACTTTATCGAATTGAGGAATCATTTGATTTAAGAATGGTTACTTAAAATTTATTACTTTTCTCCCTATTTTTATTTTATTCTTTTAATTCTTCATTTTAGAGTACTTTTTTTTTTTTTTCCCGGCCTCCAACTTTCATAAGAGTTGACAAGGATTAATATATAAAATAATTTTAGAATGTGTTTTAGTTGAATTTTGGATAAACTTAGTGGAAATTTTCCCAAGAAATATTGTCAAACATTTTTCCCAAAACATAAACTTAAGAAAAGTATTAAATACAAACCAATTCAAAAGAATACATGATTTTTTTGTGTTTTATGGACCTAATGGACACAACTTTCACACAGGAGGCCTTTTGTGGGTTGAAGGCAGGTTCTGCTGGCTGTGCTGGGCTCGCGAGTCGGGACTCAGCAAATTCCCCCTGGCTGTCTTCGGTCTCCTGCCCTTACCAAACTTTGAGAACTCTTGCTCTTAGCACTTCTGTGAATGTTTTAGGAAACGTGTTTATTGTTTCCGAGTAAAGATGAGGAAGGCAATTCTTTTTCCACCAGCTTCACTGAGCGGTAGGGAATCACAGATAGGGAACTGGGAATAAAGGGAAGACTGGCCACACAGCACTGCAGCGGAGGAGGCACCTACGCTACCTTTTTCCTCGTTAGGAAAAAGCAGGATAAATCAGCCAAGCAGGGGGTTATCCAGGAGGGCTGTGCTGTCAGCACCCTCCAGTTTCTGGTGCCCGAGCACGGTGTGCCTGCGTTTCTGCGGGCGTAATCCCAGTTGGATCCCACAGTTCCTGTGTCCACACCAGCCTCCTAACTTCCCGACTCTCTTATTTGTCTCCTGTCTTGTTTTACCCATTGATATTAAATGTTCCTTCAGGCAAAAAGTGCAATAGAAAGCGAAGCCACCAGTGGTGTAGATATTGAGTTTCTGACCTAGAACAGCACATGAGGAAGTGAAGCCTTTAAAATCTGCTGTATTTGAGGGAGTAGGTACCTGTTGGTTTTTAGCCATTGAGTAGCTGCTTTTATTCTGAAAAAAACTCATATTTAAATACGAGGGAGGACTAGCATTAACACAAGAAAATATTTTGTGTAGTAATATGAAGTATTTCACAAGAAATCTGCAGTGCATAATTCTTTGCCAAGTAGAAGCTGCTGTAGAACTTTCTGCTTCTCATAAATGTGAAATTAGTTCACGTCTTTTCTTTCTTTTACGGTGTCGGCAATTACTCAGCGCACCGTAAGCCCCGTGCCCTAAATGTCTTGATTCGTGTCTAAACTTTGCTTGTATTAGCTGTGCCCTAATGAATCCTTTTGTGCCACAAGTTGCATTTGCCCAGCGCGCTTTTCATTGCCAGGAATGGATGCACCAAATCTGCTGATGCCGAAGAGGCAACGTGTATTTAACAAGCATCAGCACTCGCTCTCCCTTTTATAATTGCTGATTCTCCCGCGCTTAATAATACACTACTAAGTTAAGGTTACACAGAGCTCAAACGGTGCTAACTATCAGGGTGTGTGGTTATTCTATAATAACCACATTTTAGGGTGTGTTTCAATTTTACAGGGCATTCATTTACTTCAAATTACTTTGTCATTTCTAAAAGGCATTGTGTAATTCCTTTATGAAAGGCAAAAATATAATTTGATTTTTAAAGATGCATTAAATAACGCTAATTATAATGCTTAGCTCTTAGCACGTTTTTCACCCTCAGTGCTTTATAGCCATTTTGCTAATTAGTTTTTACAGAACCCTTGTGGTGAGCAGCTACCTGTACCTCTGCCTGAAAGTCAGGAAGGCAGAGGTGGGGAAGTTGAATGGTTTGCCCAAGATTACTACAATTTGCCCAGGAGTTGGTTTTCAGAGCCAGTACTAATATTTGGTTGTTTCTGATCGCTGGCTCGTGCACTCACAAATCTTTCTTTCCCCCTAAACCATATAAAAAGTCTCCAGAACTATTTAATCTTTAAAACTGATAAAATGGCACAAGTCACTCTGTGAGCAGCTGGATACTGGCTGTGTGAAGGTTGATTTGCTTTTAAACAACCGCACTTGAAAAATAAAATTCCCATACGCCCCCGGTCTTTGGAGGCAGCAAAAACTCACGTAAATGTCCAGCAGTTATCGTCTTGAAGTTTCATCAACTAATGAGTGGTTCTGAGGCAGTAATCCATGTTTGCGTTGCCTCCTTTAAGGCCTTTTCCAGCTTCAATCTAACTGCCAGCTCTCGGCCTGTGATTAAATTTCTGAGCTGCTGTTAGTCCCAGGAGCGTTCAGGGGAGTAAAAAGAAATGTCTCCAGCTGCAGGCTTCGAACAGGTGAGGTGTAAAGGGAGAGAAGATGTTTCCTCTGTCATCTGTAGGTTCACTGTCCTTAATGGAGGAGAGAAAGGAGAGGTGGCAAACGGAAAGTGAAATGGCTGAAATAGGAGCAGCTCGATGCCGAGGACTTCTGAAATAGCAGGCCACCGTGTTTAGACAAACATACAGAGCAGAAAGCCTTTTTAAAATCACTTTATCCAGACAATAACTTGAAGAAAAGCTTACTGGAACAGTTTTATCAATACTGTCAAATTTCTTGGCGTGCTGATAATACTGGGATATATTAATATGGGTGGGTGTGTATATATATATATATATATATATGTAGAATTACCTTCCAATAGTGTAATGTATCTACGAAATCACATTATTTTATAAGGCTAAATTTCCATTTATTAAAAAAAATCAATCTGAAAATGTGTCTTAAACGTGCAAGAGCTTAACAATGCTGGAAGGCAAGCGAGAACTACTTGCAACTTTTAAATGCTTGTCTTTGACAGTGTCATGGATATATTTATTTTCTGAATGTGTACTGGATAATATTATCACAGTGCTTATCACAGCTGGATCATTTTCAACTGCTCCATCTTTCTAGTGTAACTTTGGTAACTTGAGGGAATTCAAACTGAATCCTCCCCAAATTTTAATTACTTTTAAACTTCCAGCGCAGTTATCTTTGACTTAGGTATTACGTTAACACTGCAAATACTAAATAATCATTTAAAAGGAAAAGGTGACCCTTGTACTTTTCCCAAAGGTCCTAATCCTCCCATGGGATCACGTTGCAGCCCTTTGCTGTCATGCTGGAGTTGGCTTCAGAGGAGCTTCGTGCAGGAGCGAGGGCTGAGACAAGCCTTCTTCAGGAGCACGGCCTTAAAAACCAGGGATTTGATACCCATAGGGGCTTTTTGTCAGGGCTTTGGCACTACTGGGGCAATATAAACCTCAAGGACTTTATGGTAAGACAAAATGAAAACCATAAAATATTGCTGGCCTTGACTTGCTGAAAGACTGTACTTTTTGTGTTTATTTGCCATAAAGAAGAAGAAATATTTACTTAATACCAGCATCTCAAAGGCTGGTGCTGTTTCCTGGAGAGTTCTTAGAGCCTCACCAGAGGCTACCTTGTTGAAATCTGCTTAACCAACTCTAAAAACATTGCTTACTGCAGCTCAGCTTCTGGCCTACCCTACAAAATTGCAGTTTCTGGTAAAGTTAAAAGGATGATTCATACACCTGGAGAAGGAGTTGAATATTCAAGTCACTTGTCAGGCTGGCAGGTTTAAATTATATAACAGGAAGCTTTCTATTCATATGTAATGTAACTGAATCACCACTTCTTTATTGATAATTCATTATATGTTGCTACTATCACTCTGCAGCTCTGAAATGCTTTTTGCTATAATGATTTTATACCGTACTAGTATAATGGCCTTCTGACTGTGTCAATCAGCACTACTTGCGTGTACAATAATATTATTCTGCAATCTGTCTTGGGAGAATGCTTAAAAGCTTTCTCTCATTTTCTCCATTTAACTCATGTATTATCTGAGTTTTTACATTAAATGGCCATACTTAATATCCCATGACATGTCACCTATTTTCTAGGGAGGATACTGATACAGTACTTACCAATTCCAGAATCTATACTAATCAAATTACGCCTGCCCACTTCAGCCAAGAGCAGTTAGTTCAGTGCGTCAGCATTTAATCTGAAGGAAGAACTTATGAGAGGGAACAAAAACAATGTGAACTGCAGTTGGCTAAATGTGGGCTTGGTTGATGCAATTTGTTTTGTGAAGAGGGATTAGAAGATTCTGAAGTCAAGCTGAGGTACAGGTGTCGATTTAGAGACAGATTTACTGACAGAGCTCAGCCTGCACTGGTAGCACTTTTATAAAGACAAGGCCTAATCCAGCAAATATTTATGCTATTTCTGATATGCACTTTGTGGTGGGTACTCCTGCTGAATAAGACTTCTTGGCTGGAAAGTTAAATGTGTGTGCAAAAGTAACAAACTGCGTCGGACTGTACAGGGAGTTCAACGCCAGTGCAGATAACCATCATAGGTTTTGCATTGAAAGACTGCCTGGAAGTCCCAAATAGTTACTCTAAGCCCCTTCCACAGTCAGGTTAATGTACTGGAAATTTTAAGACTTGAAATGCAAGCTGCTGAGCACAAAATCCTGTGTTGGAACCGGTGCCAAGGCATTTAATCTGTTTGACAGAGACATTTTCCCTAAAAATACTGGATACACTTAAATCTTATTTGTTGTTTGATTCAGTCGATGCCATGGTGTAACTAACTTCAGTGCTAAAGAATAAAAAGACTATTTACCAAACAGTTCTGAAAATTCAGTGTTTCAAGGGCGGCAGGTGTCCACTTACATTAACGTTTGCTTATAATATAATATAATATAACACAATCCCATCTGCTCTGCATACCACAACTTCAGGCAAAGTTAATGCCGCAAGCGTGCAGGCTCCAAGTACGGGCAGAATTAATTTGCTCGGCCACACAAGAAGAATGGCAAGGTGGAAAAGTAGTGGTTTAATTAGGCCACAGCCTTAGTAACTCATGGGACAATAAATCGTACGGTTCACGTTGTCATTCCTTCCTATTTTTAAGCCAGCTCTCCTTAGAAATTGGATATTCCTGCCTGGGCGCTTTCAGCTGTAAATGGAGGGGCCTCTTTCAGTTGTAGAGCTCATACCAAGGTGCAGGAGAAGATCCTAAGCAGTAAGGTAAAGATTTAAGTAATTTTGTGACTTGTGAATGGGAATAAGCATAATAATGGGTAGGTAGTTGGCTTTTCTTGCTTTTGCCAACAAAATGGCCTACACTTGCCCGTCTCCTAACTCCTGCCTGCACCAACACGTTGTCAAAGATCATAAGGAATGTCCTGAACTAACGTACATTTGGTGGGAGAATATCTATGGGCAAATTGTATAGTTCCATGTTTAAAAGTTGAGAATTTGTCATAGAAACCTCTCACGGTTTGTTTTCTTTTGCCATCATTAAAGTGTTAGCCTTGCTTTTGTTTTTGAAGGCCACTCACGGGCCTTCAGAAGCTCTCAGCACACAGGGCTGCCTGAGTGGCATTGGCATCACCACCACATCACAGGTCCATGCCCTCTCCTACTCTGGGCTTCTCTTTTCACCTGAGCACAAAATTCAACCTCAACAATTTTGATTTCCTCCAGCAATAGCGCTGAACAGAGACAGCACCCTCCACCGCGATGGTGGCCCCAACCCCATCTGCAGTCTTCAGACCTCCTGTAGGCCACCGTGGGGTTTGTTACCCCACTCCTGAAGGCGGTAGGACCTGCCACCATGCTCTGATCCTTGCAGGACAGTGTCTCCCAGAAATACAACGAGTGTCTTTTGCTTCTGTGATTATTGCTTTTACAGTTTTGTTGTAACACACAGCGTGTGTTTGATTGCCTTGGTATTAGTATAACTAATAACCCAAAGATCATGGACAAGCTAAATGTAAAATACAGGGATAAGGGACTCCAGGCAGAAAGTTCTTAGGAAGAAAAATATTGGTTTTCTTTGAATGTGTTTATTTTGTAAGTCGATGGAAATAAACAGTTACTATGGCAACTGTCGTATCACAGGCGACACACGGCGCAAGGAAGATACAGTCTTCTTACCAATTAGTGGAATGAGTTTTAGTTTTTTTAAAGAGACGTTTTGCCTGCTAATGTGATGATACATCTTAACCTGGCCCTCAAGGAAAGTTGGACTTTTCTCCTGTACAACCTCTTGACAGTTGCATTAGGTATTCCTTCTTGATGTTGCAGCCCTCCTCCTGGTGCCCTCCTCTTTGAAGGTTCTAACTGCTCCTGGGGCAGCTGGCAGCTCTCAGGGTCCATCATGGGGAAGCCACCCCATCCATGGGGACATCATCCCAGGCCCAGCAGTCACAGCTCACCAGAAGGTGGGGAGGAATAATAATTTATGCTTCTGTGACGCCCAAGATGCTCAAAGCGCATTACTAGCATTAATTAATCCTTGCAACAGTCTGATGAAGTAGGTAAGCATTGTTACCCTAGGATTTTTTTATTATTATTATTAATATTATTATTTTTAATACATGAGGCAGCTGAAGTTTGTTTAAGTGTTTTCAAGGTCAGGGAGAAGTGGAAGTAACGCGTCCCTGGTTTCCAGCCCTGTGTCCTGGCCACTCTTCAGCATTCTCAGTTCTTGTCTGCTGAACTCCTCTCATACCCATTTTTATTATTATAAAAGAATAATAAGAATTCAGTTATAAGAATATTGTTAGTGTGGTCTTGAAAAAGCAAAATGCTGTAGTGCACCAGGGGCTAATTCCTTTTTGTTTTCAAAGGACTTGGAAACACAGCAGATCTCACACATATAGAAATTATAATCATATTTATGCCACATTTTCAAGGTTTGGCATTTTCTTCCCTCTTTTTTTATTTTCTTTCAGGAAGAAGGGGGTATTTTGGTTGCTCTGCAGGCAGTCTGTGTATGTGTGAAATTATCCTCATACCGCAGGGTAGTTCAGAGTGATATGTTTAATCCATGGATTCATGTGTTGTATAATTTTCATATACACATGCACACACACATGCCCATCTGCTTTAAATTTTTTGCATATACATTTTTTAATCTATATTTTCTACAAATGCACATATAGACATTATATATGCACATTATTCTCATTCCTGGCTAGAGCTTTTGACTGTGCTCTTTTTTCTTCCCTTTAAAGAGCATTAACACTGGTGAATTTTATTTGTTTATTTATGTTGTCTCTGCAAGAGACAACCTTCACCAGTATAATTTTTACTCCAGCACCACAATCACCAGGTTGTGTTTCAAAGCTGACATATTCCCTCTCCCTAAAGAAGAAACATAGTGCTGCAATTTGTCTTTTTAACTAAGCTATGTGGGTCTGGGTAGCATTAAAAAAAAAAAAAAAGTAAAAAAAAAAAAGTGTTGTCCTTGTCACCTGCCATTTTTCTAGCTGACTTGACACCCCCAGGCTTCCCAACAGCTCTTTCCAGCAGGAGCTGTCTCGGAGCTCTTAGCATCACCAAATAATTGAGGTTGTCACATCTCTTGTTCATTGTTTTTTCCAGGCCTGGAAAAAATGCAAATATTTCATTGTAGTCATTAATTTTCCCATCCTTTTCTTCAAGCATCTCATTGGTTTGATCTGATGAAAAGGGCTGAAGGCATTATTGCAAACACAGTGGCATCCAGGTTCTGCCTATAGTGGGGAAGAATCTCATCAGATAAAGTCTCAGGGAGGTCATCAATCACAGTTGCTGACAACCATTTTGCCTTCGTTTGTTACAGATGTGAACATGCTTAATTATTTGTAGTGTAATTAGTTCATGAAATGTCAGGAAATGTCAAACTGTGTTCACAGCACAGATTTTTGCAGCAAAGAGCAATGAGAGCAAGTGTCAGTGGGAGACGTGGAGGACTGATGGGGGGAACTGTGTCTGCAGGCAAATGAGGGAAATGGCTTGGGGGACAAATGAGGGTCAAAATATTAAGATTAAAGTTTTGAGAGGGAGACCTTCAAGGCAACCGAGGAAAGTGGGACGTGGACGATGTCACCGCGCCGCAGCATTTCAAGCACATGTCTGGAGTGGGAGGAGGGAAGGTAAATCAATATTTACACTTGTTTTAATTTGATTTTTGTAAACATTGGCTTTTGACGGCAGATCTTGAGCAAGAGGAATTTCAGCAAAACTCTCTGATACTGAAAAGGCAACTTGACAGAAGAGAGAAAAATTCGAGTGAAGGAGATTTCTAACACTTTCTACATTTTAAAATAAAATTAGCTATATGTGCAGTGATTACGGAGAAATTTCTATAAAAAGCAAATGTAGGTATTTTCTAAAATTACTGAAATCCCACTTTACCATAAATTGTGTATTAGCCTGGCTTTCTGTTCCTGCAAGTCGACCTGCACAACGATGCTATCTCTGTGCTTGAACCCCAGGTCCGGAGATGTGCTGAGCTTTGCCTCCCAGCAGAGCCTTTGGACTAGTTTCCCTACAAAAAGGGAAAGGGAGTTTAATAAATGGGCCAGGTGTGTAATCCAACATCAATTTAGCCAGCAAATTCTTCTGGTTCAATGGTTGGATCTAGCTCAAATGCTCATTGTGCGAGAGCCTGCAGTAGTATTACACGGGTGTCACTCAGGCGCAGATAATGAAAAATATTTTCTTTTTTTTCTTTCTTTTTTTTTTTTTTTCTTTGGGAGTGCCTGTTATGGTGTAATGTAAATGTATGGCTTGGCTAGCACACGGAAGGAATTAATGACGACATCCCAAATATCATGCTTTGGAAACCAAGTTACCCGTAGACAATAACTGTGTTAGCTGGATTCTATAAAGAATACTTCTGAGAAGCTTGATGACAGGAAGTTGATTGACATCCTAAAAAAAAAAAAAAAAAAAAAAAAAAACCACCAAAAAAAAAAAAACCAACC
>JAOTQQ010000063.1:28133443-28155167 GCA_026546715.1 Gallinago undulata
TTTAAAACCTACGTTAAGCTACAATCATGGTAGAAAGCATCAACTGAAAATTCCAGAAGCTAATAAATATTCAGATGCCCTGATTTTATGATCAACCAGTTTTTTCCAATTACATGTTTCTCCAAGAATTTATATTGGCTTTGTGAAACTAGAAACTTTTCAGATATGTAAATCAATCTTAGTGTTACTATGCAGTGTTCTCTAAATTAAATTACAGTACAGATATCAGATTCTAGCAGTTCTTTTGCTGCAATGAGATAATTTCTGGAGGCAAGACACCTGGCCAGGCTAGAGTGGTGATTAATTTTATGTGTTTAGGGTGCAATCATCACTCAGAAAAAGGCTTAGGGTTTGGATGATGGATGACGGGTAAAGTGCAGGCTGATAGGACATGGCCCATGAATCTGTTCTACATCATCAGTTCCTTTGATCACTGGCAGAAGTTCAGAGATACTTCTTTGCATCTGTCCAAAATAAACAAGGCTACCATATACCTTTTGCAATATCACTTTTAAATACAGGCTTGTTTGCGGGGGAGAAAACACCTTTATTTTTGCAACAATGGCTGAGGAAAATAAAAGCAAACACTTCAGCTTGCATTTACGTGCACATTTACAGACAAAAATGCAAGAGTGTCTGTGTGTGACCATACACGTATATATTTTAATGAAAGATGATCATATAAAAGCATTTTTTTCCCCTTCCAAACCGATGTTGATGTTAACAACGTAGAGGGGATTCAATGTAGCTGCTGCAAACCAGTGGTACACAGCCTGGCACAAGAAGTCCACCTTCTAGCAATACTGGGCAGCATTTCTTCTTCCCTAGTAATGCTGGTGACTACAAACTGTTGGGAATCTTTCTCATTACTGATAGCAGAATGAACTAAATAATTTCAATTATTAATTCAAATGAGTTTAAGGCTGAAGACATAGAGAAGATCTGTGACAACCTAAAAAAAAAAAAAAAAGGGAATACTTTTTTGTATCTCAATTAGCAAAGTACAATTTGATAATTGAAAGCAAATGCTTCTTTATCATATGATTTCTACTTTTCTTTACCCAATGCTGTCCCCTGCAGGGTGTAAGAAATCAGATCACAGAAGTACTCAGAGGCTTAAAAAAAAATAATATTTTTTTTAAAAATCCAAGAGTAAAAGAGAAAGGAATAGCTCAATTAACATCATGTCCTCTATCAGAATTCATTATCAAGCCAGCGTGGTTCATAATGAATAATCCTTTCAGAAGCTTCACTGGGTGCTGTAAGGGGCATTCCTTGAAAATATTCTCCCCTATCTCCTTGTGTGGATGCAACGCTTCTTTCCATAGGTGTTACGAATTCCTAGTGCTCATGGTGATGTTCTGTCTCTGGGCAATCAGACGTTAGCCATTCCTTTTATATGTCTCATCAGCTGCACTTGAACGTGGAAATCAAACAGAACACATAAATTATAAAGTCACCGTACCTCTCAATGGACTTTCTTACCATTTGTAGAACGGGAAGTAAAAAGTATAAGTAGAAAATATAGAAGTGTTACTCTGCCTAAATGACAGGTGACCCTCATCGAAGGGTCAGCACCTCTCAAAAGGACATTAAAAAAAAAGAAAAGAAAAGAAAAAGAAATTAAGCATAAATGTGGGAGAAGTGATTAGATTTCATTAATAAGATCATCTTTGTACCAAAGGAAAAAAAAACATGGGGCTTAAAAAAACTCTGGGAGCATTTGCTGTCACCCAGAAATCACACTCACGTGGCTGCCGTCCCCTTGCTCAGTGGGAAACCGCTGCTTTACCTGACTGAGTGCAAATTCCAAAATGTTCATTAGCTCTCTTGGAGCACCTTTGGTTTGTCTTTATTGAGTTGCATTTCATCCATAGCCCTTGCACCTGGGGGCACACAATAAATTTTTCTGCACAAAGGGTTTCTCAAGAGCGGTGTGACGGTTCCTTTTCTCCCCAGAGCCTCAACGCGTTGCATCATCTTCTATCCTACTTACAAGCCCGGGGCCCGGGATGAAGAATTGTTTTTGTGTCTCCAAACCAAAGCTTGCCACGTAGCAGATCAAATTGTTGTTGCTCTGCCACTGAGCTGACTCAGTACTTGCTTGTTTGATTTAAGGCACAGTTCCGCTGTGAAAAGTTATTGTGAAAATGGTATTTTCTTCTGCAGCAGAGCTAGTTCCTACGTGTATGAAGAATTATATGTGCTGACTCAAGTGACAAAACGTAAGTATTTACTGCTTCTGCTCCTGCCAGCTCTGCAGAGCGAAGACAGAGGAGAGAAAGGGGGTTGGAGTCCATTTAATCTCTGCATGTTAATACTCTTTTCCAGGCTTCTGAGTCTTCACTCCTGTGCAAATTCGGGGAGAATGACAGCATCCCACAGCTGTTCACAGGAGTGTCCTTTGGCCTCTACTGCTAGTGAGTAGCCACGGAAAGGAAACCTCTTGGTCTCTCAGAGCCTGTGTGGAAAGACCACAGACCAAATAAAAAAACCTCATAATGAAATAGTCGTTTGAAACAGAGCAAATCAATACTTCACACTTTTCCGTACTTACATTTTACCTGTAGTGACTTACAGAGTTTGTGGCTGCAGTAGATTATTTTGGGCCATTCTGGCTTTGTAACCTCGTCTCTCGGGTTAACATCGCCTCTGACTAACTACTACAGCTTTTATCGCTGCTTACCTCTTCTCTTAGAATAAAGCAGAGTGCCAGTCCAGTTTCTTTGTGTTGCCTGGCTCGCTGTCTTACTTTTGGAGCTATCTTCTGCCTCCATGTCCCAGGCTGTCCGTGCCCTTCCATCCCTCTGGTCTGGTCCCACTGAGCCCTTCTAAGGGTTAGGAAGGCTCCCTCCCTTGGCTGCCTTACGCAGCCCGAATGGGAAACTACGAAGGGAGTTCAGAAGGAATTATGGGCTGAGTGTTGGTTTTAGCATCTTCACAGTGTCTGGCTTTGTTGCTTTAGCTGGTCTAGCCCAGAGAGAGAAGTTGTCTCTCTTTTTCAGTTTCAAGGTGACACTGAAGCTTGCATGAGAATGACTTGGGCTTACGTTCTGTCGGAAAAGTGCCGTGGTTAGAGCAAGTAAAAGAGGGAGACAATTTGCTTGAATATTTCAGCTACTTAAAAGAGAATTTTTAGCCATCCTCTTCACTTCCTTATTTGCCTCTAACTGGTCAGTGCCCTCAGTACTTTCACTGCCTTTTTGCACTGAAATTTTCTCCTTTTCAGAGCTGTTTGTGGGGCTGTATTTTAAATCCAGTAGAACTGAAGTTGCTGGGAATGTTGCAGCCTGCTTAATTAGTCCAGTACCTTAATTTGTGTCTTTGAAGTAGTAAAAGTTCAAATAGAATTTATGGTTACTGAGTTCCCAAAGACAAAAACAGTGGCTATCAACAAACCGCACTGTGGTATTTGAAATAAACACCAGCCCCTCTTTAGCACTGGGAAGAGAAGGAGCATCTTCTCTTGGCAGCTTTGGAATTTTCTGCCCATACTAGTCCAAAAAGTTAATGTGTATTGGCCTTAGGATATGGCCTCAGGCTTGTTCTTCACATGGGAACTAAAACCAGGTGTTTCTTTAAGGCAGTAGAGTCTTAACTAATGGTGAAGCCAGTAGCACTTACAACCTTTGGTATGCACAGCTCAATTCTAAATAAACATCTATAAATAAAAACGAAACCTCGTAATTATACTTTGCACAGTCCACTTTGAACATACTGTTTCTTCTGAGGAAAACTTCAGTTTCTCCAGTCGGTTGTTAGAAGTGGAGTAATTTCCTCATCCTGGAAGAGTAAGTGCTCTCTGTTCCAACCAACACAACGTGAAAAAGACATACTAAACCCAGACAACTATATGGAGCTTATATCCGAGTCAAGGATAACTTACCTCTGGGTCCCAGCACTTAGAAGATGACTATGCGGTATGAGATTTATGAAAAACCCTTGGAGAAATAAAAAAGCAGCCTTGACTTGTCTTAAAATAGAAACTGAAAGTTTCGTAACACGAGGCTAAACTATAAAATACCAGACAATTCTTTGAACTTGTCTTTTAAACAACCCTTTAGCTATTGTAGCCTGAGCAACAAATATTTTATTGATTTCTGTGTGTGAATGGACTGTGCTTAAATATAGCCGGTTAATATTGCTTAGTAATTTTTCTGAAAATATAGATATCCTTGTAAACTCTTGAATCTGGTTTATCTTGTTCCGTAGTTTATCAAGACACTATTAGGCATTTCCATTAGGAGGAAGAAGAGGGCCAGGGAAAGCCATGCTACGTGGTCTCACGTGTGGCAACTGAAGAGTGGTACCTGTGGGCTGTGTTTGGTCCTAAAACATATGAACACAGAAGCCAAGATGGAGACACGAGTGCAAATTCCCTTCCTGTGGCTTAATAGCAGCTGTATCCAAGGACCCCGAGGACAATCTCTAATTCCACTGGAGTTTTACCTTCTTCTTGAAACCCTGTTGTTGGGAGCAGGCCTGGCTCAAGGGGGTAATAGGAAATTTGAGAAATGCACATATACACTGCAGACATGTAAGCTTGACAATCTTTAGAAGGTGTCTGATAACTTTCTACACAGCAGCTTGACCTCCTACTGTTATTTTTTATATTTATACTTACTTTTGCACACAGAAAACCAACCATGTTACTCTGTCATACTAGTTATTCTATAAAAGTAGACAGAGACACGTTGCAGCTCAGAAGAGCTTACACTCTCCTGCAAACACGTAGCACTTTCTTCCCTTGAGGTCTGAAGTTATTGGGACAACTGAAATGCTTAAACTTCGTTCTTTAACAGGATCTGGGTCTAAAAATATACAGAATACTGTTGGAAATATCTAGTACCTAAGTCTGTCCTTCTACCATCCTAAGTTTATAATATCATCTGTATTCAAAGTTCATCAGCATGTTATACAGAAGAGACTTCACTTGAGACCATATATCCCTTTAAATTATTGCAAACTTACTCAGTTAAACCAATATAAAATTATCTTCCACGTTGCTGTTGGGGATCATTCTGCTGCATTTATTCGGATGTCAAAGCGACAGGCCATTAGCCTAAGGGTAAGCTAATTATTTAAGGAACTTTTCTTGTTTTGTACAATGAAGAAGTATTCTGAAAATACAACACAAACATAGATATCTGTGTCAGATGGTGATGGTTCATTTCTTTTAAATATGAAAATGTAATTTTAGCATTCAAACAGTCAAGACAGTGGTAATCTAAAATAAAACAAGAACAACAGTCATTAAATGGCTGTGTTTCTGGAACTTAGATTGATGCTTAACACATTGATCTTCTTCAATAGAAGCCTTCCATATTCCATCTGTTAGAATCTTTGACCTTTTCTTAACACCATTAAAAGATAAAATGTTAATCTACTGAAAAAAGATGCATGACCTTTTAAAAGTGAACTGTACCACTTTACAGTCTGCCATCATTAAAGAACTTTATGCTCAGGAGCCATGCATTATGTGTATCATAGCAATATAATTGTTTAGAATAATGTAATTGTTCAACCAAGAAGATATATACCATGCATAACATAAATTAGAACTAGAACTATGTGAACTTTGAAAACCCAATCAAAATAACATGTCAGATCAAGGCTTACTTTCAGTTTTAATCAGCCTCAACCTCAAATTTATTTTTTATTAATATGCCAAGACGCATGCCTAGAAGATACCGTGTTAACAAAGAAAAAAGATGGTACTTTGGGACAAATGAAACCACATCACTGGCAGAGGAAGATGCTTATCTTCCATTGTTTTAATCACCTATTCTTGCTTTTTCAGTATAAGGAAATAAAAGTGGCATTAATATTTTAAACAGCAGTAAGGAATTTCAGTAGCAAGAAAATTCTTGCAAATGGACTTGTTTGTGCTAAAGCTAAATTGTCTTAAACTAGACAATGCAATGGCTGCAGTTCAGAACAGCGTCGAAACATGGTTTAAATCCAATCCAGGAAAGCCCTTCAGAGAGCGTGTAGATTTTGAGTATGGGCTAATTTGATTCTGTTCTGAATCCTGACTATCAAGAACAAACCGAATACATGATACAAGTTCAAATAACCCAGTCTTATCTTCTAGTGGGTTCCAAGTTTTGGATTAAGCCCCTCAAAGTGATGGGTCTACTTCATAACTACGTAACGGAGGATAATACAAAGTCCAAGCATCTCGTGCATTTGAATATGATGTTCTGCTAGTGCTTTTTATTACATAGGACAAAAAGCTTTTCTGCAGAGGAAGGATCATATTCTTATAATTTCAACCTAAATTCTGCTGAAGTCCCTAACTTGATCCATTTTTCTCAGTGAGCTTAGGCAGGATGATTCTGTGTTGGAGTATCCTCTCTCTGAATGTCGGTGCATTTTTCAGTGGAATCTACTCCAGAAGATAAGCAGAATAAAAATAGAAATACAAGGGTTCTAAAATTACATAATTTTAGGTCCTGTAGTTATTAATACTGTTTCATTACAGTAACCTAAACAGCATTAGCAACATCACTGTGGTGGGGGCTCTCAGGCAGCCTGGATGCAATAGGTGTATTTAAATTAGCAATTTAGGGCACAGGAGGGGTTCTTCCCTTCACGAATTTGCCTGGCACCTGGACCTGGAGGCTGGTGGTGTGCGCTCCAAGCTGTCTCCCACCTCTTGAAACTGGTGCTGGAGTCGTATACTGGTTTGCCATCTTGCGTGACCGGCTCGCAGTGAGGACGTGTGGTCCTGCAGGAGGTGGCTCTCTACTGCACGCCTGGGGCTGGGGACTGGCTTCAGCTTCATAGTGAGAAATGACATCATGTGCATAATGGTGCAGAAAACACAGGAGAAAGCGTAGGGTTTGCTAAGAGTTTTGACAAGTAGAAAGACAGCCACTTCTGTAAACGTCAGCTTTGTAACTCCAGTTAAAACTTTGAATTCTGCTTTCTGATCACGTTGCTGCCTTAGTCCTGTCTATTTCTATTTAGTTCCCGTTAAATAAGCAGCGCCGTGATTTGTACGGGCCAAGCATTTCACCTTTGAAGCCAGTAGTCACTTTTTTTGGTCAGGCTCTTCCATTGTTTAGCCCTGCTTCCCAGTCCCAGCCCCAGTTTATCACCGCAAATTTCCTCTCTTGCATATTCTTCCCTCTAGGTCATTGATAGTGAAAGCAAGCAATATGTTTCCTGGTGTTCAACCATGTGGCATTTCACTAGTCACATAATACACTAGATAAGCAGATGACAGTCTGTGCTGCTCTGAATAGCATATGTGCGTGCCATCTGAAAGCCAGGAGCCGGAGGACGTGGATACAGCCAACAGAGGGAGTCAATGGCAGCAAAGCACTGGCCATTCCACCCCTCTTGGAGAAAAAGAGGAAGGGGCAGCTTCCTCCCCATGGCCAAAGAGCAGAAGATTTCAGCCTGTTTTCCCACTAGTCCCTAGGCACGTCCCAGGGGCCGAGCGCTCTTCTGCTTTCAAACTGCAGGTTGTCTACCTGACAGAAGCTCAGCTGCAGCTGGGCAGGAGGAGGTGGTGCCCCACCAGAATGTCAGCTCTTTTGAGGAAAGTTTGGCCCTTCTTACCTTTTTTATGTGGATATGGAAGAGCTGAGCTGTAGCATTTGTCTTTTTGCCTACTAAGTATAACTATCAAGTAACATACAGAAGCTATAAGTGCTATCTAATTAGCATTACGAAATAAAACCTACGTTGTGGAGAACACCTGCTTGCTCTGCCTTTTACAGTACAGTAGTGATGTTTAAAATCTCTTGTGCCTACTCATAACTGGGTACCCAACACAGCTAAAATGATACAGACCTCATCAACCAAAGTGGCGTTCCCTTCAGACTAAGAAAGTCCTAGATCTCAGCACTGGTGAAGATAATAAATAGAAAGACAGCCTTTTCTCTTTGACAGAAGCAAGCTGTCACGGTAATAGTGAAATGAGATACAGAAGAAAAAAAAATTCAAAATGTTCTTAGACATATTCAGGCAACATGTAAATAGAATAATAAATCTGGCAAGAAAGATCTGTTTATTTTTTGCACGAAAGGGCTAAGAAGTTTGGGGTGGCGTTTGTTTTTTTTTTCTTCATTTTAAAGCATGAATTTCTTTTCCTTCCACTTGAAGTCTGCACAGAATTCCACAGAGCAGCTGTCCACAGCAAGAAACTCAGCATTCACTCTCTGATCAGCACATACAGTAAGTGACATGAAACTCTGCTTAATTCTCTTGTGTCTTCATGAAATAATTTCTTCACCAACCAAAGAAATCTGCTGTTTACCATAATCTCAATTTAACACCTACTCTCAGTGTTCAAAAGTAACTGTCTGCATTTGAATGGGGTTTGCAAAGCAGAAGTAACTGCCAGGGAAAAACTAAACAAGTCTTGTCTCTTCCTTGGAAGTTGGGAAAGGCTTTAGTTGTTTTTTTTTTTATCGCACTGACAGGTTGCACGGCAAAGAAAGTTTGAGATCTTTGCTTTGGCCGCTGGAGACAAGAATTGGCTGGAAGTGAACAAAGCTGAAGGGTGCAAAACCTGAATTAAGCCCAAGTTACACATTAAGAGGGTTGTCTGGACGCAGGCGGCACATGCCCAGAGTCAAACTGGGGGGGTCTGTGCGGTGTGACAGATTGGGGACATTACTCCCCACTTGCTGAGGAAGCCCCTTGAAACTAATGAGTTTTCACTTAATGAGCACTATGGGAAAGAGGCCTTGGAAAACATTCCATTTCTCAGGAGCTGATTTATTTGGTTTGCGTCATGCAGAAAACAGCTGGGAGGATCTCGGCCCCAGCAAAGCTGGGGAAGGTCCCACCTCGCCCCAGATGGCCACACGTAACAGAGGATTATTTCAAAGAGACTTCCTCCTTCACATCAGAACCAGATATAATATCTTTTAATCAGCAATCAAAGCAAAGGCCCTGTTCGTGTTGTTAGATTAGCTAGATTTCTACAGATTTGTTCGGAAGTTGACAGAATTGCACCCAAACGAGAAGTGATACAGTATGGAATGTTCTGCAGGAGTTCAAAGCCTGTGACCGCTGCCTGGCTCCACCGCGGCGGGTAAAAAACCCCATCAAACCTGGGAGCAAGATTGAAGCAAGAATAAATTTACCAGCAGGATAACCACGGTGTGGTTAGGTATTGTGTTGGAGGGTTGGGATTTCTTTTTGCCAGGCTTTCTGTTTATATCCCTCTGTTGATTTACTGTGAGTAAAAAAAAAAGAAAAAGGTGATGTAAAACCCTCGTGCAATTTTTCTGAAACAGGATGAGTTTTCACAACATGTGAATAGCATTGTGCTGGAAACTCCAAATGCTTAGAGGAAACTAAAAGAAGTCGAAGGAATTAATATTCCATCAAAGAGTCAGTACTTTCCTCATAAGATATTTTTAGCGGGTTTGGATTTTGATATATGTGTGAGGGTCTTTTTTTCCCAAGAGAACAGGAAAAATACTTCTTCTCCCCGCTTCATTCATGTTGGGTTGTTTATTGCAGACCATTGCATGAGGTCATGTTGTGTTTGATCTGCTGGAAAACGAACAGTGGTTGGGATTATTTATATGTTTCATTTGCTGCCTCTTCTTTGGTCAGGTGACAAGATACAGCCTTTCACAATGTCACCTCGTACCGGGGTTACAAGTTCTCAGAGAAGCTGGATGTACCTGATCAGAAGGATCTTGCCCAGGCACAGCTTTTGCTGCTAGAAATAATGCTTTTTAAAGCATATTGACATATGCATTAAATGAAAACCACGCATGGTATCGAAGCGCTCCGTTCCCCTAGAAGAGGAAGAGAATAAGTCTTAATTTTCCTTTGGGGCACAGCTTTAATAGAATCGCTGCTAGTTCATAGTCTTCCAGTTATTGTTTAAACCCCATAAGATACTTAAGGCTTTGAGTGTTTGTACCAAGAAAAGAAAAATATGAATTCATTCTAGAGCTCAGATTTGGCAGCTAATAAAGTCATTCTGGCTTCTATTACATTTCTTGCCCACCAGCATTACCGGATTACTGCTATTTAGCTGAAGAGTTTTAGTGCTTGAGTTCAGAGTTCTCGAGCCCCTTTGTACCTTATGGACGTTGAGAAAGAAAATGGAAGTTCAGAAGGAACAGGGGAAAAGGGAATCTAAACAATTGCAACTGAGAAAACATATAAAAAAGAAATGGAACAGGACACATGAATAGAATCTAACAAAATGGTGCTCTGCCAGTATTATTAGTGCTGTCATGTAGGTGTGTTTATGTGGTTGGTAA
This sequence comes from Gallinago undulata, assembly GCA_026546715.1. Lineage (NCBI taxonomy): Eukaryota > Metazoa > Chordata > Aves > Charadriiformes > Scolopacidae > Gallinago > Gallinago undulata. The sequence continues at coordinate 28,143,688 of JAOTQQ010000063.1, forward strand.
TTTGCTTATTTTGTTGGGTTTACAGTTCTCAGTGAGATAGGGGAGAGTTATTTTCCGTTGATGGTTTCTGAATTTTTCTCAGATTCTCCCTGTTCCCTCTCGGGTGGACACAATGGGATGTTTCCATCATCCATCCCCACTGATTCTTCATTTTCTTAGTGAACTACTCAGCTTGTCACACGATATTATACGTACCTGGGATTAGATCTCATTTCCCCTCTCTCATGGCTACCAGGCATTGTATTGCAAAGCGGGACCCTCACTCCCAGCTCCATGCTGCCCAGTACAAGGCCCTGACTGGGATCCTGCTCGGTCAGGGTGACGTTACCATGTCGTGCAATGGGCAGCCATGTGCCAAGCTGGGCAGCAGGGAGGAGAGCCCACAGCCATTTTAGCAGCTTCTGTCTTAATTCTGTGAATCTTAGGATGCTATCAAGTTTGGCAGGTCTGTATTTTTACCTGCATTTGTCATCTTCTGCAAAAAAAGCTGGATTTTAGAGAGCCAGACTTTCAGACAACACAGGTGCACGACGTACCTAAGACTGGTTGTAGTTACCCAGTTTGAAAATAAAAGGCAAGTGCTGCGTGAGGAGGCTCTTCCCATGTGTAAATACATTCTTTCTACATATCAGCCTTCCTAAACAGTTTGCAGATCTGTCCTTAAATTGACTACGAAATGTTTCGTTCGGTGGCCAAAATGAGGGGCACGTCAGTGTTTTGGTCCATCTGTTTTTTTTCTGTTTTCAAGAATTTGGTGAAAGCCGCTATTCTTTGCGTTGTCTTTGTTTACTCTATTACATGTCTTGGCTTTATAAAAATTGTGAAAATGTTTGGGCTCTCTATTTGGTTTCTAAATTTTGAGGATGAGGTTATGCAAATGCATAGTTGATGGGAAGAGCCAGGCTGACGGGAGGGGACTGACCTCCTTTGTGGCTCACGTACAGCGTGTTGCCTTCTTACCTCATCGACGTGCTTCAGCCTCACCACACTCTTCACAGTGAGTATCCCAGGTCGTTTCCCACGTCCTCCTGTCCTTAGCACCTGGGCTGGGATGGGCAGCCTGGGTTCCAGTTAGTTCTAGGTGATGGCAGAGGGTGGAAACCTGCAAAATAAGCAAAGCATCTCATTGCGTTCAGATAAATAAAATTCTGTCTTGGGCACTCGCCAGGCCCCCTGAATCTCCTTCTGCAAATAAAGCTCCCTCCTTTTCAGCTTCATTGAAAAACGCAGTGAAATCGGGCTTTAATCAGGGGAAATGACACATTCTTGTGCATACGCCTGAGTCTTAAATCAAAAGCTATTTTTTAAAGAAGAAAATTAAATGCTATTTCAGATTTCTTGTTACCGCTGACCCTTTAGGACTGCACTGAGCTCCTGCCACCTACCAGCACGCTCGCCAGGCCGTCTGTACAAATATTATTATTACTTAAATAGAATCCGAATCATTACCTTGTGTTTTCACTTTGTAGTGAAGTGATTTAAATATAGTTTTCTTATGTCGGGATCCTTTGACAAACGCATAAATAGTTAGCGCATTGTTAGCGACAGCGAAAAGGAAATGGATGCCTGGCAGGAGGAAGGGCAAATAATTTTCTCATGCTTGCTGTGCTCTTTCTGTAGTGTAAATCAACTCTTCTCTGAAAGTAAAAACTTATTCCAAGATGTCAACAAAAGTAAAGTAATTAGGAAAGGAAATGTAATTCCTCCCTGCCGCTCCTCCCGCCCGCACGTTAGTAAATGAGAGCTATTTAAAGACACAACCTGAGGTGGACTAATTGGAGGAGATGAGTCATTTGGGACCTGATCCTGGAAATGCTTACCCAGATGAGTAGCCCTTTGGTTGTTTGCCTGGGTCAGTTTTGAGTGCGTGTGCGTGCTCTGGGACCCGGGAGGAGAAGGTTTGGGTCCTTCAGGGTCCCCCCGTGGAACGTTCCCAAACCAAAAGGCTGGCACTCCGCTCCCGAGCCCTTCGGTTGGTCCCTGGTGGGGGGGGAAGATGTGCTGGGGGTTAACTGTTTTACTGGGTCACAGCCAGTTTGGTCAGTGTCTCCCCAGATCTAAACGCTGAACGCTTAGCTTTAAATAGGAGAGGAATATTACGAGGCCACTTTGATTAATTAATCTCATTTGGAAAAGAAAAGAAACGACTGGAAAACCAAAACACACCACCAAACTTTCCCACATTCGCTTGTGCCTCTGGTTCATGTCTGTCATAAAATTAACTACTGTAATACGCTTTTTCCATAATTTAGCTCTCAAATCCTTTGCTGCAAAGGAAGCTGTAAAGCTCAAAGGCGTATTTTTTTCTTAGTGTTAGCAATTAATATGCCAGTAGTCTTTGCATAAATAAGTTGTCTATTTTAAAGCAACTCAAATGGGCTATTTCATTTTATATGACTGTTAATTAAGATGTTGATTAGCCCTGCTATTGAAGCATTGAAACCCTTTCTAAAAGAAACGGCCACTGTTTCAATTTTATTTTAATTAGTTGGACTTTGAGGTTATTTACTACAGTGTCAGCTATCAAAGTAAAGCTATTTAATTTGATGTTCAGACCAAGGCAGGTAGTGCACAGAATTCCACGTTTGCCTGTAACCACTGCCGTTAACAGCGCTATGATTTAAGGTCATTTAAGAGTCATCAACCTCACAGATGGTAAAATGCAAAGTATCTAAAAGGGAAAATAACAATTGTTGTCTTGTCAAATAAAACCCGAACATTGTATTTTTTTGTGAACACCCACTGGCTTCCAGCAATTTTATACAGAATGTGTTTCCCTTTGGGCGGAGAGTGTTAGGTCTTCCCTTCCATGCATCCTTCCATTGAGACATGCTAACCCCCCGGGGAGGTGAAACCCACCCAGATATTTGTGATTTTAAAACTTCATGTGCGTCACTTGCAACAGAGATGGGTCATTATTCTGGGATAAAATCACATCCTGCACAGTGAAAATAACAGGCAACGTTTGACCTGAAAAAGGAAAGAGGAAAAAAAAAAAACCAAAAACCAACCACCCAACAACTTTAAAGTGTTAAAAGAAACAGACAGTGTTAAAGCTGCTTCAGGAAACAAATTCTCCCTGTAATGCAGTGTAATTACGATCTTTTCTAAGCTAAGTATAGTACCCTAGAGATTACTATAAGTAACTTATAATAGAATTTTTATTAGTGGTAGTAATTTTTTATGATAATTAGTGTAATCTGCAGCCAATAAAATCAGAAGATATATAGTTATCTCTTTTACACCAGAAAACTATTCTTCAGACAGCTGAAACATTAAGAAAGAAAAATGTATTCTTTTATGATCGTTATACACTTTTATGTTCTGATTATTTGGTATTTTTTTTTATTAGCTCTTTCCATTTAATGGTGAAAAATGTGAGGCATACTCAAGAGCCAGTATAAAGCAGCCCGTGCGGGGTAAGCAGCTGGCATTTAGTTCCCTCTGCAATCTTTATTCCATCCCATCTGAAACCTCATCCCTCGTGGAAGTTAGCGAGTTTTAAATATTTCTCCTAGACCACGGGTTATTCTTGCATCAGGCTCTTACTGGCAGTGAGATTGTCTTTCCTCATTGACTAGAGGCAGAGCTGTAACTGTTGAAAAAAGATGTTTTAACCGTAATGCTGTCCTTGTCCATGGCATGAAAAGCTCCCAAACCTGCAACAGGAACTGCAAAATATGGATTTGTAGTTTAATATGGATTTGCGACCCCGCACAGTGGGACTGGGTGCTAACGGCTGGAAAACAGCTGGGCTTTGACCTCCTTGGGTCTGGAGGGGCATTTTGACCCAATGATGGATCCGCTACTACGGCTAAGCCAGTTGGTTTGCTGGGAATCCAAAGGAAAAGAATGGTTCCCAATAAACCTAGGGAAGGACTAACTGCAGTTCTGCTGTTTGTGTTCTGGATCATACTTCAAGTTTTCAGTTTGCTTCTCTTCGTATCTTGCTGGCACTCGTAGGCAAAAGCTTTTCCTGAGTAAAAAAAGAAAAAAAAGAAGAGAAGGCAAGAGTTTGGGTTTATCATATTCTCAAAAATAGCAATTGAATTAAAAGCTGGACCATTTCGCACAGTCATTTTGTTTTTGAGTGAAGACTGGGTGAATAACGATTCCCAACTTAGTTGGAGAGGTTGGATTTCACTTCTTGAAGGAGAAAAAAGGAGAAAACACTCTAGGAGAATACTTGAATACATAGATGTTTCAGATGGAAGGAAGCTATTGTATCATAAGTTATCTGTGGTCTGATATTGCTATTTTACTCATCTGTGGTCTGATACACTGCTATTTTCTGAGTTAGTGGCACAGTGACCCTCTTAATCTGTATTATTGTAATTCATTGGCAGCAGTTATAGGACAAAAATAAAAAGTTCAAGATATGTGACCTAAGAAGGACCAAAGAAGGTCTTCATCATCTTTCCCCAGCCTTATGACCTCATGCTCAAAAGTTCTGCCAGGAACCAAAGAAGCTGGTAAAACCAAGTTTGCATCTATGTGGTGAGCAATATTAAATATGCTTTGGAGAAAGAATCACTCATATATGGTTTGGGACAGAGACAATGTCATAATCCTCCAGGCTGCCTGGATGAGATGGACCTCACAGAGACCCAGACCCATGGAGACACAGGCTGTGCAGATGTTGAAGCTGGGAGTGTTCATGCCTAGAAGTCCCTGGGCTTGGGCTTCACTCAGGGCTGTCTGAATAAGGATACGTACAGTGCCTGCTGGCTTCCACTCGGGGAATGGCATGGATTCTCCTGGATCTTTTTTAAGTCATTCCTGCAGAAGGAGGTCAGAGATCTGTCCTAGGCCTTTTAGACTTGGTTTGTCCTAAATTAGGATAGGGAAGGGAAAAAGAAAAGCGGGAAAAGTGGACAACAGGATAACCATGAGCCAGCAATGTGCCCTTGTGGCTAAGAAGGCCAATGGCATCCTGGGGTGCATCAAGAAGAACATGGCCAGCGGGTGGAGGGAGGTCATCCTGCCCCTCTGCTCTGCCCTGGGGAGGCCCCATCTGGAGCACTGGGACCAGTTCTGGGCTCCCCAGTTCAAGAAGGACAAGGAACTACTGGAGAAGGGACAGCAGAGGGCTACAAAGATGATGAGGGGCCTGGAGCATCTCTCTTATGAGGAAAGGCTGAGGGACTTGGGTGTTTTTAGTCTGGAGAAGAGAAGGCTGAGGAGGGATCTGATCAATGCCTATAAATACTTAAAGGGAGGGTATCAGCAGTACGGGGCTGGTCTTTTCTCAGTGGTGCCCAGTGACAGGACAAGACGAAATGGGCACAAAGTTGGACATAAGAAGTTCCACCTAAACATAAGGAGGAACTTTTTTACTGTGAGAGTGGTGGAGCACTGGAACAGGCTTCCCAGAGAGGTGGTGGAGTCTCCTTCTCTGGAGACATTCAAAACCCACCTGGACAAGTTCCTGTGCAACCTGCTCTGGGTAGACCTGCTCTGGTGGGGGGGGGTTGGACTAGATGATCTCCAGAGGTCCCTTCCAACCCCATATGATTCTATGATTCTATGATTCTAGGATCCCTCCTTAGAGCTGCTAAAATGAGATCCGTACTCCCAGTTCAGATATCCATAATCCAGGCCGCCTCTCTTCCCACCCTGGTGAGCAGCGAGTTAACAAAGTTGAACTATTATCTCTAACGCGTGACTCCGCGTCTATTGAGATGCATGAGGTCAATCAAGCTCCACAGCAGTCTGTCCCACATTCTGCAGACACAGGTAGACATTGCTGCGTGCAGTTACCCGGGAGTCGTATGTTGAGGGTTGTCCCAGTGGTCACAGCTACGGCAGGCATCAAGTGTATTGACCTGGATTGTGTTTAAGTGTCCAATTTTTAGCCCTGTCTTGACAGTCTGCAAACAGAGGCGTGTTCACCTAAAGACTTAAGGAAGACGTTGGTTAGATTCCTAATAAAGATGTTCTAATGGTGTTTCCATACCTATGTTACCAGTGCCTTTTGTGTGGAAATACGGTTAACAGGCAGCTATCCTTCATGTCTGCTATGTCACCCTTCCTGCTGACCACGGCCTCAAGGCCAGGAGGTCTCACGTTCTGAAAACATGTGTCCTTACTGTATGTGTCCTGAATGTCCTTTGGGAGGAGGGGTATCACAGCTGGGTGCAGACCCAAGCTCTGCCCCTTCTGCTTCAACCTGAGACTTTAGTAGGTTTCTGGCAAGTTGTCTCAGTAGGAAGAACTGGTGGGAGTGAGAGAAATGAAATCTTATCAAAAGCCCTGTTAGAAAAAGCAACCGTCCTTGGATGTTTTCAACTTGTCCATGAGCCATTGTAAAATTGGTTTGTTAACTTTTGAGTTGGATTGCTGAAACGCATCGTACCTAAGGCAATGTCTGGAGAATATCTGGAAACTTCAGGAGGAACAGAAAGCCGTTTCTTGCTCTCTTGGTCTCTCCAGGGCACGCTTTGCTTGCAGGCTGCTCTCAAAGTTCTCAGACTGCTCACCTGCTGCCTGTGCTTACCCAAAAAATTGGAGTTTTCAGCCATCAGCCCCAATAATACATCCTTCCTCCTTCATTCTTCCTTACACCTCTGCAGGTTGGATCAGCTATTCTTCATTTGTTATTACAAAGGTCTCTCTTCTTTTGCTGCCCTCAAGCCCACTGTATGTTCCTCCTCCAGCTTGCTGACCTTTGAGTTATGTACCAGAGCTGTTTTCCAGGACTAGTTTCTAAAAGGGTTGATACATCTGAAGGATTTTAGGCAAAAGGGGGTTGTATTTTCAGTTTTAGAGTCCATGAATACCTCATTAGCAGACACTGGATTATGTGGTAATTTGTCTAGAGGTGCATAGCGTACTCCCAGATAAATAAAGCTTAAATTGTAATTCCCCCCACAGACAGATCAATCTGTGTAATGCAGGTGATGGAACTTTTATAGTTGTTGTGCAAGGAAAATACCTTTTTTAGACCAGCAACTGTAAATTGATAGCGTAATCTGTGTTGTGAAAATTGGTCTTTGCATTCAATTGCATATAAAAAAAAGCCTCGTCTTTTGAACTGCACCCACAAGATGCACCCTAAAAAAACCCCAGACATTCAGATCTGTGAAGAAGCACCCTCCTATGGCTGGTGTTAGACTTTGAGGCACAATTTGTGCAACAAGACCACATCTGGTAAAGGTTTAGCTGAAAAATTACTTATTTCTAAATTAAAATAATTTTTTTTCTGGTTAAAACGTATACCCTGTGCCTCATAGTCTTCAGCCATTCTGGCACCAGGTAGGTCACAAATCATATCGTTTGCTTCTTGAGATGAGTAGAAGCCACTACCTAGAAGCCACAGCACAAGTGATAAATAGTAGAAGGTTGGCAGGGGAGGGTGGGGAGTTCCTCAAAGAAAAATTATACTAAAAAGGTGTAAGATTAGTGATATCATTGTCAAATATGTGAACTCTGTATTCCCATTGGCAATTCCTTGGTAAGTAGACCCTGAGGAGAAGACAAAATCAGCGAGTCTGCGTCCCAAGCTGAGAAACCCAGGTGCCATCTGACACCCACTGAAATCCATGCTCATGCATCCAGTGGTCGTCAGGTTGGATTCTTAATCACTAGGAAAATTGCTTAATTCAACGTATCATCTCAAGGGAAGGGGCAGAAGACATCTGAGGTGGAAGCAGAGACAAATGACTTTCTCTTCACTCCAGGTAATGTAAAATACAGGAGAAGCTCCTCCTGGACTGCTCTGGAGCCCAACGGGTAATACAAGTTGCTGTAGCCTCCCTGGTAAACACCTGAAAGGTAACACAGTTTTGATGGCTATAAATTCAGTGCTGAATGGAATCAATATAAAATGCTATAAATTAATTGATCTCAGCATTAAATTTGATCTAACACAATTTTATTTCAATTTTAAAGAATTAAGTGCAATCAGAACCTCCTAGATGTTTTCTGAAAAGGAAAATTGTGTGTTTTCTCTTTCCCATGACTGTCAATAATGTTTTTATTTTCCAGTGACAGAAACGCTCAAAAAAAATACATTTCTGCAGAATGAAGTATTTTCAGCTTGGGTTTTCCCCCTCTTCTTTCCTCTGTTCTCATTCTCTTTTCTTGGAACGGGCAGAAGACAAAATACATTTTTTCTTGTTGATATTTCTTGCTTTTGTTCAGCATTTTTTCCAGCTCCCCTGAAACACCACTCAAACCAGTAATGAAATATTTTTGCTACGAGAAAGTATCCAGAAAAAGCGTCAAGGAATTCTAAAAATAAGGATTCCATCACTCTTTGTGATGTTAGCGACGGGGCTCGTTTGGCAAATAGGATGCAGTATCAGCTTATGGTTTCAACACAATGGAGAAGTTATCAATAGAATAATGGATGGCAAACAAGGAGCCTTGCACGTGTGCTGTTCTCTGGGTGGTTTCCAGATTTCACAGGCTGAGCGTAACGCTGTGTTTCTGTCTGGTGGGAGGAAAGACTAGCTGGAGGCCAACAGCCAAGCTCCTTCTGAAAAGAAAAAAGGAAGGCTGCTCTCCCATAATAGGGTGTGAAAAACTGACCTTCTAGAGCAGCACTTTTTAAGTAGCTTTTGGGTTTTGTTCAGCTGCGGGGAGGAAAGTGTAATTGTGCCGCCCGGTGCTGTTTGAACAAGCGAGTTGTGCACTTCACGGGAGGAATGTATGGAGTGTGTTGAAAGGAGAGATAGGGAAGTGTGGCCAGGAATGTGATAGAGTGGATATAAAATGAGTGAAGACAAGTGTCCTCACGCTGGCTGCGGTGGTGACGTGCATTATCTCAACGTGTTATCAGGAGATAGATGTTTGCATTCCCATGGGTCAGGGCAAGTTGTCACAGTTTCGACTTCCAGCTTTTTCTTATGGAAATAACATCACGAGGCAAAGAACGCTCGAAAAGTCCTCTGCCTGCTTGCACCTCCACGCGTGATGGTACAATCTTGAAACTTCTCTAGGGGACTTATGGTGCAGAGTGAAAGTATGTCGATTGGGTTTGCAGTGGTCCTTTACTTCTATTTTTAGCAACAAAGTTGATTAAAATGTTTTATTTCACTCCTTTTCCCACTCATTAAGTCTCTTTACTGGTGAGATTGCTTAGAATATTTTCAAGGGGGAGCCAGATATTTTAATACTTTTTTTTTTTTTTCTTTTACCCTTACTTCCATTATAAAAAAGTTGGCTTTGAGGGGTTTCTCAGCAGTAAAGTTTTGATGCCCGGCGTGACCGCTGTCTCTCTGGCAGGACGTTGCTCTCCTGGAATGGCAAAGAGGTGGAAACCTGGCACTTCCCAGCCCAGCCCAACCATTTGAAACCAGTTCATTTGGCAAGACCGCTTCGCAGTGGGAAACGAACACAAATAACAGAACTTTGGAAGGTTTTTGCAAAATGCGGTTAAGCAGTTGCCATTGTTTCTGATCTGCTAATCAATTATTAGTGCTAATTAAAGGATTCCTATAGATCTGCTCCTCAGATCCATAACAGGTGATAAGAAAAGGAATGGGTGGCATGGGATCTCAATTCCTGTGTTTACTCCATGTCCTGTCTATTGCTGGGTGTGTGAATATGCCATCTGATAAGGTGAAACACCTAGTATATACTGGTAATTAGTCATAATTTCATGTAATTATTACAGCTATTTGTCTGGTAGCTATTATGTGTCCCAGGCATCTGTACCTTATGAAGCCAAATTTGCAGTTTTTAATACATAGTTACCCCGTTGAAGTGCAAGACATACCTTTTTCTTATTCCAGCTTTTTTTGAGCTCTGTTGTACCCGTTCTTTCTGCAAAGACAGTAAGAAAAGTAATGAATTTCCAAAGTTACATATTTATTCCAGTAAATTATTCATGTTGCAAATTTTTTTTTAATTTTTTTGGCGAAGGTACCAGAACTAGTTTTTTTGTTTGTTTTTATCCTGTAAATAAAGCACTGGGGCAAGTGAGGGGCCAGCAGCGCTGCCTCGAGTCAAGCGGCAGGTTCTCTGTAAGATTTTCCACACACCTGGGTTAAAGTTGTAATGTCGGGCACCCAACCTGATTTTTTTTTTTCAGTCTGAGGGCTCTTTTGAGCCAGAAATTGTTTATCGCACCAATCTGATCTGCAGGATTGTTTTGTCACCTGAATGAAAGGAGAATGTGATACATTTATTTTCACTTGCAGCTAAAATCAAATACGAATTCTGGTCCGAAAATGTAACTGAGGTGCCTCGGGGGTGGGGGTTTTTGGTGGGGTTTGTTGTTTTTTTAAGAAAGGCTGATTTAAAGGTGGGGAGGAGATTCTGTAATAAATAAGTGGACTTGGCTAGCAATTTTTTAAAAGCAGAAAACTCCAAAACAGGAGAAGCTGCAGAGAAATGCTGCCAGAATTAAGTTCCTGGGTTTCTGAATCTCTTAAAGTTGCAGGTTTGGAATTATCACCCTGTAAGAAATGACTGTCATTTAATTGTGTGCAGCGATAGCATCATATCTCTTCGTGCACTGGCAACTGGGACTTACTTTAATTTCCTTTGATAGATTTAGCCTAGAGATTCCTCGATTAAATAAACATAAACAATCCAAATGGCTTTAAACTAATTCCCGTATAAAACAAGATTTGAAAAATTTGCATTGGAAAGTAGCGCAAGCATTTTGCTTATGCCTTTTTCGTTTAAAAATGATAATAAATCTTTGCAGCCAAAAAAGGCTCTCTGACTGATGCACCAGGTGTTCGGGTACTCCAGGACCATTGTAAAAGGCAGGATTTACGCGGGGGAAAGTGCTGCAGATGTTTGACAGCCCTGCCAACCAGCAAATGAGTGAACCCTGAAAAAACTGGGTTTTTTTCAGTTCCCTGTGTGCTCCCAGATTGCTCTTCACATCTTGGTACTTATCGACGTGCAACATAATTTTTCCTGTGAAAAAATTAGCATTTACCCACGCTTCTTTTACTGTGATATTTGAAATAATAGAACATTGTTACTAGCTGTGCTTAGAGTAGGAAATAACTATGACAACTTCAATACTGTGGCTTGATTAATATTGGATTCTTAATAACAATCTCTACACATAGATTTTTTGGTAGCGAGATGAGTCATTTGAGCTGACAGAGTTGATTCCGGGTGAGCCAATGACTCCATGGCAACTGGGAGAAAAGGCTCTGCAGAGAAAGGAGCTGGTGTGGCCTCCTCATGGGCAGGAAGGGCCTCTGGAAGCTCCGTCTGCTCTTTGCCCAGGGCCAGCCAGCACTGCCGAGGCTGGCATAGCCAAAGCCTTTCACACAACCTCAAAATTGTGGTCAAAATTGACTTGTTCAGGCTGGAGAGGTGGGCTCAACGGGCATGAAGTTCAATGGAAGCAAGTGCAAGGTTCTGCTCCTGGGCTGGAAAAATCCTGGGTATCAATACAGACTGGGGGATGAGGGGTTAGAAAGCAGCCCTGATGAAAGGGACTTGGGGGTGCTGATGGAGGAGAAGCTGGCCATGAGCAGGCAGTGGGCACTTGCAGCCCAGAAGGCCAA
>JAOTQQ010000063.1:28157767-28171173 GCA_026546715.1 Gallinago undulata
CTCTTTGTTATAATTTGGTGGTTCTGAAAAAATAGGAGTGACAGGCACACGTACCCAGCTAACGACAGCTCTTCCACCGTACAAATACACCAAAACTGAAGGGCATTTCGTTTATCTGCTGTTCCTAGCTTACAAACACATTTTTAATCTCTCCTTCTCCCTCAGAAAGCAGCTTGATAAAAATCAAATTTTAAGAATCAGTATATCACCCGAGTCCTAAGATGGCAAAAGTGCTGACAAAACCATCTCCTAGAAATTAAGAATTATGTATATTGCCTTCAATTTTACAAAGCTGTTTGTGTTACTGCTTGAATGGCTCCCTTGTTACACACAATTCCTGAGGCTTGGCAGCCACATGATTTTCATAAATCCAGATACTACTGTTCCTAACCTCTGACCATGTTTTAACCGTGCAGGGCCGTTTTAATTCATTTAACTCATTTTAATTGTCTTTCAGGGGAAGAGCGCTTTCTTTGGCCAGCTTAACTGGCAGGGAGAGCTGCCTGCTTGAGTACTTGCTGCCATTCAAAGAGACCTCTCATGAAAATGCATGCTTGTCCTCGCAACTCCGTCAGTAACTGTAATATTTCTCCCTTACTGTTTATGTCAGAGAGTCATTACTGGAAGCTGCTGACATTTTTGACATTCAGTAGCATCAGAGCACATTAGGTGGTCCTTAGATAATTTTTAGACAAAATTTACTTGTATGGCATGCTCGGGCCATTAGAAGCCACAGAAGTAATACGCTTCTGTGCAAAGATACACCAGGCAGCAGGCTCGCTTTTGTGGGCCTTCCTATATTATTCTATAGCTGAACGATTTTAAGCATGCGGCGCATAATGCATAATGTGTCCGTCTAGCCAGGCTGTGCAGGCTTTGTTTTTTGGCTTTTGCGGAAGATCAATCTCTATTAGGAAATCTATTATCATCACTTATGTTTTACTACAATGAAATAAATAGGCAGCTGCAGTTGTTTGGCCTAATAGCTCTTAGTTTGATTGCTGGAAGTAGGAAATCAATGCAGGGTGAAAGGAAGAAACATTTTTAATAACTTACACTTCAGATATGAGATCCCCAAGTTATTACAAATTATAAGGTTAAGACCTCTCGAAAGAATCCTAGCTAGTTAAATATTTAAAACTCCTGGGTGAGAACACATGCACTAATGAGCTTCAGGCTACTAAATACCAGAATCTAGGGGGAGACATCTTGTTTTATATTAGAAAGTATTAGCGAGTATAAACTGGCCATAAGAAGTGTTTAATTAAGAATTATATTGATATGGGGAAAGCGGAGAAGGAAACAGATTGCGGAATCTACTCTTCATCACCAGTAAAAGCTGGATTTGTCTGTGCAGGAAGAGGAACAAGCCAAAGCAGCCCTGGATCAAACCGAGGGGGACGTGGTGTGGTCCCCTGACCCTCCCAGCGGCCTCTCCCCAGCCCTGGGGGGGACACCAGACACCACAGACTGGACGGGGATGGAGCTTCCCGCTGAGGGTTCCCACTGAGTTGCCTTAGATTCTGCTAATTAGATAATAGTAGTTCTTGGGTGAAAGCTGTAATGCCGATGCCAGGCTGGTACGTGTCTTGCAATCCTCCCACCCAAGACAGTAAAAGGAAGAGCTTCATAACTCTTTGAATCTCATCCCTTGTGATCTTTTAATTCAGGAATTTAAGAATGTAAGAAACCTGTTAATTGCACCTGGCCCCGTTACGCTCGCTCTCTGAACAAGAATTGAAATGTTGCAATTCAAATGGCGGGAAGTGAAGAAGGGAGCTGAGATTGACAGCAAAAACCGGCTTGACGTGATTAAACACCAAGTAATATTAAGTCTTGTCACACGAATAGTGTGGGAGAAGGTTTGCTGCATTGTGTGCGCACATATGTATTTTATGTAAAATAGCCTCAGCCTGTCTCCTCTCTGAAAGCAAGGAGTGCGAGCGGGTAACAGCTCGTAGCAACAGATGAAAGGCTGACGAAGTTCTGACTCCCAGTTCAAAGGTTCCAGCAGTATGTGAAATGACAATCTCGGGTTATTTGTGTTTTCGAGCTCCTGTGTATTCGAACTGTTTGCTCATCTAACACAGCCTCTTCCATTATCTTCTTCCTGGCTGTGTTCATCAGCCCAGCCAGCTTGGCTGGCTGCAGACCAATTGCATGAGGCAACTTTAGTAAAATTTATTTCACCTGCCTCATAACGCCCTGCCTCTGCCTCCCCCCTCCCCCCCCCCACCCAAGAAGATCAGAATTATTTTGTTTTCATTGATGGGGATGAATTGCAGCGACACAAAGCCGGCATCCCGCTCGCTCCGCGCGCGGCTCCTGCTGCTTGGCCAGCACAGGTCCACCATTCCATTTTTAAATCAAATTATGCTTGTGATAATATTGTCTTGAGCTTACAGTTGCTGACATGGATATTGACAAAGGCTTAGCCGGTATTTTAATAAAAAAACAAAATACGGGAAATACTCTAGAGTTTCCAGGTGGATCATTAACAAGACGCCTTGGAGGGCTGAGACTGCCAGCCAGCACGGGGAATGCATCGCAGTTCGTCATACAACTTAAACTTCTTTTGACATCTAGTTATGTCGAAATGTGACTGATCACCTAGGGGTCCAGGCTCCTGTGAGGGAAAAGTTCACTGACAGACAGCGAACGAAGCTGATCTTAAATGAGAATCAAGAGAAAGCAGCATTCCAGCGCCTGACAGTCTGCAGCTGCTACCTGGGTCTGCCTAACGAAGACGAGCCTGCTCTGCTGAACAGTTATATTAGCATCTGTATGCTTCTGTCTCATTATCACACATCTGCCCACCTTTATTCCAATGAAGCTCCTTCTGATCTGACAGCTCAGGCATTGTCAGTGAATAGATATTATGGGAGCCGGGTACAGCAGCTTAGGGTGTTAGCTTTTATTTTCTAAAGACTGTTGTACAGTTTTGACAGTATAATGCCACAGAGGTAAAGAAGATAATTAACATATTGGGCAGTTTCTAAACAAAGCTGAGACAGTTGTGCTGGCAAAAGTGCCGCTGCCGGAGCAGCATTGTTTGCACTCTAGAAACATCAAAGCCTCGCAAGATCTGCCTTAAAAATAACAAATTTTTTAAAAAAATCAGCATGAAGAGGTTCGGTGCGGTCCCCACGCCGCAGACGTGAAATTTTGGGGGGGTTTGTCCCACACCTAATAACTGCAAAGCCTTTGGTGCATTTGAAGAGCCCGTCACGTGTGTTCAAAATCTTTGCTTTCTCAGTCAAAAATCTCAGCATTTGAGAAGAGGTGAGAAGACGTGTGCGGAGAGAAGGAGGTTGTGGGGGTCTTTTTGATTTCCTGAATTTATTTCTACCCCACAGCACAAAGCGAAGCGCTCTTTGTGAGCTTCACGGAGCTCATATTTGGATGGAGATTTAAGCCTTCTGAGTTGGAGATCACACGTGGGATTTTCTGGAAATGCCAAAAAAACATATGACGGAGGTTTCATCATTTGTCTGTTCAGTAATAAACTGGAAAGGCTTGCTTAAATAAAAATAAAAAAAAAACAACAAACCAAGCAAATAAAGAGGGAACTAGTATTTTGAGCCCACAATGTAGACGGGCTGAGCTTTGATGGCTGAGGAAGGGGATGTTCATACTCTCTGAGGACAGACAGTGCTGCGGAGGGTTACTACACAGTTTGCCTTCAGTTTTCACCAGGAGCTACAGTTTTTAGATTTTAGAAAGTGGTGGACTTGAATGGCAACTTGGCTTCATAAGTATTTTGGAAATGAAGCACTTTAGGCAAATTCAGCCCTTAGAAGTTAGGGTGCTGCTCTACGTTGTTGAGAAAAATAGGGAGCGGGACGCACCCAACAAGAGCACCCCTGAAACTCTTGTCTGTTTGAGCCTCATAAACGTTATAAAACACATAAATAATAACCTAGAGCCCCCTGCCCACAAGCCAAAGAGCAGATCCTCAGCTGGTTTGAATGAGTTGCTTATTTACAGCCAAAACACTCTCTCCTGTTCCTGTGGCAAGATGCAGATTTACCTGCTGAGCGCTCGGCCCAAGATGTCTAAGTAGTTATGGACTTCCCTCCTTTCATTCATGGCTTTCAGTTCCGTGCTGGGTTTTTGTTTTGTTTTTTTTTCCTTTGTTCTTCAGAGAGCACGGGGTTTCCATGACTTAATGTTGAAATTACTGCTATTTTGCAACAATGCAATCAAAGTCACTTCAGCATCCGCGCTGGTGAAGCGGGAGCAGCTCCTTCAGACCGGCCCCCAGGACCCGCGCTCCCCGTGGCCAAGTTGGAATCAAAAAATAAGAGATTCATTTAAAAAGAAAAAGGGAAAAAAAAAAAGATAGAATCCGTTCTCATTCATTCTAAAAAGGCATTACAGACTGCCGACACTGTAGAGAAAAATGGGAGGTGTTGACCTTTTTATTATAGCCTTTTCTGGGGTGTCGCCCTCTTTTCCGAGGTGTCCCCCCATTTGCAGCCCCACACACCCACCCCAAATAAATACACACACACACACACATCCAAATAAATACACACACACACACACACACACCCCAAATAAATACACACACACTCACACACACTCGGCAGCTCGGCGTTATCTCAAATAATTACCCCGCGCTGCCGGCTGTCCCCAGTGACTTCTGCTGCTAAAAAAGCTACTCATTGTCGGTGAGTGAAGAGGGATTTCAAACCTGCTTCTTGTGGCCCAGCAACAGCTCTTAATTAACCACTCAGGTATTGAGCCGCCTCCTCGCCCGGCTCCCATCCATATGGCAGGAACATGTCCGCAGCGGTAATCACTGAAGGAAATATTGCATCAAAAAAAAAAGGGCTCGCGGAACAGAAAGCTCCTGCAAATTATTTTTAATGATTCTCCTGTTGTGAGGCGGGTTATTTGTTATTTCCAGCCGGGCCGGGGAAAGGGGAATGGGGCAGGACCTGCCTTTCCTCCACCCAGCGCCCGGGCAGAGCCTGGTCCCCAGCCCCACCACAGCCCGGGTACCGGGGAGGCCCTTCGGGCACTCTAAAAACCTTTAGTTCCCTATGATTTTGATAATCCTTTGTTTCTAGTACGACTCGCTTTCCTACACGCTGGATGTGCACGTTTCCTGCCAGCAAGGTACTTGGGGAAAGAAAAAAAACCCAAACTTGTAGCCTTGACACAGACCCCCACTTTCTCCTTCCCCCTTGGTTTATAGAAAAGAAAACAGTGATTGGAGTTTATAAATCTAATTAAAAATGAAGTTGCATTTACATTTTAAAACCTTGCATATACCAGCATACTGTGTCAAAAGATATTATGTATGATTTTACTTTGTGACAGAAACCATTACATTTAAAAATTCATTACAGCAAGGTTAGTTAGACACATGATGGATGCAGCTTTAATCCTGCCATATATTATTACAGTTAAAATGTAAATGATGAAAAATATTTTGTGCTTATCAGCGTTTATGTGGAAATGTGTTTTACAGTGATATATGGTGTTATATTTCTATTATTATGATGAGAAAGAATGAAATACAAAAAGACTAAGTGTTTATTAAAACATGGTTACTTGTGATAAAATATTCTTGTTGTACATGACTTTAAACATATTTACCGAGGGCATTTGTCCAAGACAACTGTGAAATGTGTTTGCTATGCAAATCATTCTTTGTAATTTTTTCCCCTCTGTTATACTGACTATAGCTTTTTAATAGCCTAGTGTTGAAGCTATGTAAATATATTTTTATTATTTTTCATTTCAGACTGTGGGTGGAGGGGGGGGGGAGGATGGGGACTAGCTCCGTTTACACACATGCATGTATTCAAATAGATGGTGGCATACATAAAAAGACAGACAGAAAAATTGATCCTGGCAAAAATCCTTTTCCCTTTCTGTCTCTTCTGATTCCAGCCTCTCAAAGCCAGCCCCGATCCCAGGGAGCTGAGCCCTTCCCCACGTGCCGGTGTGTGAGCACACGCGTGGCCCTGCGGATGCCGGAGTCATTTAACGCCTTGCACAACCCAACATTCAACTCAGGCTTGTTCTACACCTTCTCCCTCACATAGGGAGGTTCATCCCCTGGCCAGGGAACCAAATTTTCCTTCTTTTCCCCAAGGAAAGCAAGTTTTCAGCTGTGCTTTAGAAGAGCCCTGCCACAGAAACCTGTACAGCATCCTCCTCGTTTGAAGGGTAGTGAGTTTTGAGGTCAGCGTTGCATGCTACAAACCCCTAGGCTAAGTAAGTTTTTTAAGAATTTATACTTCAACAGTGATCCTTCAAGAGGGATTTCTGGCACCAAGGGCCTGGTCTCCACGGGCAGAATCCAGTATAATCTTGAGCAGAACAATACAAAGGCGTAAAAGCCATTAAGTGACTGGCCCAGCATCCCACAGGAAGTCTGTGGCAGAAAGGAAAATAAAAACTTGAAGGTCCTGAAACTTAGGAATTTAACCGTTCTGGGTATGTATTCCCACACGTGCTCCCTTGGCTGGGGTTTCAGCGTGTCAGGTTGGCTCTCCTGGTCCTTCCACTGGGACCTTCCACGCTGACCACGGCATTACCCCCATCGCTCAGAGGTCAGGGGGCCTTACACCCTGACTTTGCTGGTGCTTCCACTGTATTCCCACTATTTATCTTCTGGATGTAGCCACTACAAGTTTATACTCTGTTTTGTTACTTTTTTATGCAGCTTAGATTTAAGAAAATAATAGAGTCCACAAATAAGTTATGTTTTCCATATTATTCCTGTAATTCCTCCAGTTTACGTTGCTCTCTCTTAAACAAAAATTAAATTTGAGTTTGGCATGAGATTGTTTCTAGTTATATGAAGCTGAGCCCATCTTTACCAAGTCACATGCACTTACTGAAAAAGCAATTAACTCACTCAAAATACTTGTTTGTGATCAAGAGCATATATGCCCTTCAGTCCTTAATGCCTTTCTTTTGATATGAACAGAAGCAGGAGACCTGGTGCTTGTAGTTCACTAAAGTGGCTATTTCCTTATAACCCTCCTCTTGTAACAATGTTTATTCAGTTATCAGGGAAGAAATATCATTTGTCCGCGCAGCTACAATTACCCAATTTGTTGTATAAATTATTACTTTTTTTTCTCATCTCATGTTGATGACAGAATCGTTTAATAGACTTTCAGTTGCTCAAGCTTGAAAATTGGTTCCACATTCTCCCTTTTTTAGTTTTCCTCCCTAGGGTGAGTGCAACTCGGTCTAAATACAATTTCCACCCCTCCTCCACTTATTTTTTTTATTTTTTTTTCCTTTTAAACATCTGCTTGTATGAGGATGTTGTTGTGTACATTAGTGCTGTACAGTTTAGCACCCTTTAGGACTACCTTTGGCTCTCGGCTTCCTCGGTCCCGGGGCCAATCATAATATATCAGGAACTGTAGATATTTCCTATCTCAGCACTCTCCATAACTCTTTTGCTCAGCTGTCTGAAGCTGTTTTCTTTAGGAAGTCCAAAGCGAGGGGGGCTGGTTGACCTGGCATCAGTCCTATTTATAAGAATAAAAACCTCTTCCCCGTACACCTTTGGAGCTTTGTCGCGTAGGGGTCACATCCGTTCAAATTCATAGCCGTAGGGCCCGTGACGGAACACGGCCACCTAACCTTTATTGTCCCCACCACCCTTTTGTTTGAAGTTATCCAACCTACTCAGCTGATTTTCTTCAAAGCTAAGGTTACAGGATTTGAAGCTGTGTCTTTGCCACATAATTAATTAGGAAGGAAAAAAAAAAACACCAGCTATTGTCATGTGTACCAGATTTCTTTTTTTTTTTTTGCAATACATCATTTGTTTGTTTATTTAAAATCAGCATTTGCTTTTAAATTTTTAACTCCCCTGCTGTTGCCACCAAAATAAATGCCAGTCAGGCTTGTTTGCTTTCCTACAAGAGTTACTGTGTGCTTGTAGGAAGAAATGTATGTATGATGTATGGAGCAGCTATCTCATTCCCAGCTTGAGATCTACGGGCTTTTTTCTTAGAAATAAAGCCATTTCTGTTTCCGTGGTGCTGGAGATGTCACCAAATTAGGATCTTCCCACCCACGAGTCAACTTGGTTGCCTATGAAATCTATTCATTTTGGTTTTAGGTCTAAGAATATTTGCTGAAAGCGGGATTATCACTTTGTAGACCACCAACAGCTGTTGAAAAGCAGGGCATAAAAGTTTGTTTATGTCTTTAATAACCCACTTAATGACGGAGCAAGCACATTATTCATAATAAAATAGCCTGGCATAATCTTACTCCAGTGCGTGGTGTCAGAGAATTAAGAAACATCTGCTATGCCATAAAATAACATTGTGTATACTATGTACATTAAAAACATGTGTATACACATATGTATATTATATACATTATTTTAAATGTCTCAGTGGAATTCGACTCTTTTTTTAATTACATTAAGAAAACAGTGAAATGGTTAAATGATGGTAATTTTACTCCTGAACCTAAGTTTTATATAATGTTTATGGCTGTGCCTAGTTAGAGTGGCAAGGGACAGAACAGAGTACATTTAAAGCCATAAAGACAAAGTTTCAAATCTGGAAATTGGGGTTCAAAAAAAAAATAAAAAATCTATTTTTAGCCTCCAAATAAGTGACCTGATTTTCTGAAGCATCCGTGGGTTCTTGACTTGATGAGAATGTTGGTTGCTCAGCAACTCTGAAAAATCAGGCCAGTATTTCAGTGCCTAAATGCAGATTGTTATTTACAACTAAAGGCATCTGAAGTTGCAGCTTTTATCCATACGGATTATTTGCATTATTCCTGCACTCGGAAGGGAGATCCCGCCAGGGCGGCCACTGCCTCTGCTTTGGAGACCTTCAAGTCAAAAAGACCCAATATTCCTTACCCTGGCTCTGCAGTTGGGATACTGGAGTCGGCACTTCACCCTGGAAGTGGCTGAGTGTTGTGGCTCCCAACCAGCAAAGCATGTAAACATGTCTTTAAATTTAAGCGTGTGAGATGTGAGTGGAACTACTTGCATCTTAAAATTAAATGCATGTTTCACTAGATCAGGCCAGATGGTTTTACATGCTCAAAAGTGACATTTACAAGGTCACATAGGAAGTGTTTGACAGATCCAGGAACTGAAACCAGATCTCTCAAGTGCCAACCCAGTGCCCTAATTTTGCTCCCATCCTTTTTTTTTTTTTTTGATGGCATGTTTCTCTTCAATGCAAGCAAAAAGGGGAAAGTGAGGAGACGATTAAATTGGGGTTGGGGGGGAGCTATTTTTATTTTTCTTTAAGAGGGACAGGGAACTGTTTAAGAGATTAGCACTTTCATCTTTTCAGAAAGATGTATTTTTATAGACTTTCTGAAAAAAATGTTGCTTACATTCTTGTAAGATAGAAGAAACAATCTGTTTTCATTTTGTAGGTGGCCCACCAAATAAAAAAAAGTTATAAGTTCATAAAATTTCTATGCAGATTTATGTGAACTGGATGAACTCTCCCAGTATCTGGATGTTAATCTGTTGGAAAATAGCTGCCATGGTACTGGAATAACTCAACGTCATCCAGCAGGGCACACTAACAGTGGTTCTCTCATTGACATTTTCCCCACAAGTGCCAAAATAAACACGGGAAACTACTATGGGGAAAAAACCCAATGAACTACTGGAAAGGCAACTGTGATATATTTAAGGCTGTTTCTTCAGATTCCCCTAAATCTCAGCTTTCACTCATGCATATATTTTGCTTGGTAGCCCTATCCTTGTGAATTATCTTGGATGCATTTGGTTTAGTCTGTCTTATTTTGTTAGCTCTGCTCTTGGCATGGGCCAATGTTCTTTGCAATCTCCCATTCTGCCTCAGGTTTTAATATCTCTTCAGCCTTTCTGTCTTTCTCTAACTCAAATCCAGACCCCAGCACCACGACAAACTACTCTAGATGCGCTATTTTTTTCTTATTAACATTCGTTGTCCAAGGTCTTGGCCTGTGTATGAAAAGGAAGGCAGCAAGAGCCTCACCTTCTCATAGGACCCTCCTATTACACCAGCAAACTGCAAAAAGATAAAACAGGAGCATGGGGGTGTAGGTTTTATGTAGTGACCTCTTGTTTTGGCCGGCCTGCCTCTCTATTTCACTATCTAGTGTGTTTAGTGGACTTTTACACATAGAGTTTGTGTGGGCAGTTTACAAAAACTCTTGAAAATCATTATTTAAATAAGATTCATTTAAATGAAGGCAGCTGCTCATCTGTGGGCTCTGAGAAGCGGGCTCCGTTTATTATCCTTGAGGCTACACCATCACATCAAGGTGTGCAGCTCCACCAGGTCCTGCGTGGGGACCTGTGGCCAAGGCACTGCAGCTCATGGGCTGGCAGGGGAGGGCACCCAGCTGCCTCCAGAGCCAGGACCTGGGCTATGGGTCGCAGGCAGTAGCTGCTGACAAAGCCACAAGCGCTGAGGCACTGATGGTTCAGGCTCCTTCAGCTGCCCAGCTCTCAGGCTGTGTGGCAGCCCACGCAGGCTGTGAAGGCTTTTGGATGTTTTTTAGTTAAAACAGTGCAATTTGGCGTCCAAACGCCCACCTCTCCATCTCTGTGTCAGGTAAGTCCATAACACAGCACATCTCAACTTTTTGAGAAAAATCACATTTTGCTAGAAAATAATTTCTGTGTGTATTGGTGCTTAAAGTTTTAATAGAGATTTAGTCTTGATGTAGAATTATTTCTCAACTATTTTGTATCAAACTGAAAGAAATTAAATCTTCTGAAGATTCTTCTTAGAATCTTCCGAAGGAAGTATCTGCCAACTCTCTGGACTGGTTTCACCTGCTGTGAAGAACAAGTGGCTCCTTACGAACGTTAAGGATCCCTGCAGAAGGATCTCATGCTAAGCAGCACAATGCAGTTCACTTTCAGGGTCAGATGTTCATCAGCTTCTCACTCAGGACAGATACAATCTCCCTTTGTCAGAAAAGCAGGCACAGAATCTGCTAAAAGGTACGTATCCATCCTTTTTTGGTTTTCTCATTGCTTTTTTTATCTGAACCTGAGCCTACCCTACAGGCGAGAAGAGCTGTACAAGGATCAGAGGGAAGGTCTTGTTCCTTCTCCACCAGCAGCAAACAAACAAACACTTAGGAGAGAGACCAGAAATGGGTATCTAGATGCTGGTCTAGATGCTGCTCCTTCCATAGCACAGCTTCCCAGCTTTCTCCATCCAGCAGCTCTGAGTAGCTGAGCCAGAGCCAGTATCTTGATTGCTTTTATAGCCCTTGATAGATTATTCCCACCACCACCACCTCCCCACCCATTAATTTGCATAATCACTTTTTAAGGCCATGTACACATGTATTTACAACATCCTGGGGCACTGAATTCCACAGTTTCACTGTGTGCTGTGTGTGAACACGCACTGAGTTCCAAAATCCTCGTTCCCAATGACACTTGATCTTATAAACCTTTGTTGAACCCACTTTTCATCCTCTGCACTTTCTTCAGGCTGTGGAATCATCCTGTGTTTAGATGCTCCTCAGAAGCAGTCCCGTATCTTTAAAAATGTACCAAATCTCAGTTGGTAAGTTGACAAATAGTATTTACTTCTGGGATAAAATGGGCGCACACTACTGCCTTCAATCACAGAATCACCTAGGTTGGAAGGGACCTTTTAAGATCATCTAGTCCAACCAGGGGAGAAAAAAAACCAAACCAATGCAAGCTCAAGAATACCAGTAAGAGCGGAAACAGAAAGAGCAGATTGAACTCCGATTCCCTTCGAAGGGTGAGGAATACAGACCTGAGATGATGGTGCTGGTGTCTCCCTGGATTCCCCACACAGCCGTGGAAACCCACAACAGGCCAGAGGCCAACACCCTTCCTCTGTGTCCCCCTGGGGCCGGTACGGTGGGTTAAAGGCTCTTTAAATATCGTGTGAGGAAACTCTTGGGCATAAAATCAAGATCTAAATCTGTCAGACAAAACATAGAATTGCAAGCTTTAAAGGTATTAATGCACTTGATTTTATGTGGTTCTAGCTAGCTCCTCTACTGGGGGGCTTCTTGGTTCCTGCATACTGGCTCTCGCTGGGAGAACTGGAAAGCGAGTTCCAGCAGAAGCACCTATGGCAGCTTATTACAGAGGGTAAACAGCCAATGTTATTAGTAGATGAGGAGGAAAGGGAGATCAATATAAAGAAATACTGCTCTCATTCACTATTCCCTTTGTCACTGCCAGGCCTCAGAATTTTTCAGTTCATTGATGTCAGGGAGGATTTACTTCCCTGCCCAAGGAGCTGGGGCCAGACTATTCCCAGGCTGCAGCAGATACTGATCAGCGTGTAAGCTGGCTTGGGCAGCTGCATAAGAAAATAAAATTTAAGATCACAGCAACTTAAATGCTGCTCGAGTTGATAGCGTCCACACCGGTATTAGGCAACTTGGCAACAAAAGTGGCCAAAACATGGCTCCTTTCACTGCAACGCTTGGCCAATACATCAGGTAGGTGAAACAGAGGGGATATAGTGTTCTCCTTAGCTGAAGGAAGACCTAGCTCAGGCCAAGCCTGCTAAGGCTTCTGAAATGTTTTATTCACCAGGGGCAGCTCAGGGGTTAAACTTTGTTTGGCATATTCCCTTCCCCACCAACACCCCATTATTTCATTTGTGGAGCAGCTTCCTCACCAGCAGCACCTAGAGCCCACCTCTCCATGCCCTAAGGGGCTAAGGCCTTCAGCAAGCTGTGGCTTACACCACACATAACCTTCTCAGCACTCTTATCACCAATGGCTTCCTCGATGGGAACAATATCATTCGCGTTATAACCATTGCCAAAACCCCAAGAAGTGCTCTTGGAAGGAAAGGCTGAAGGCACGTGAGAGCCCGAGCAGCAGCGCAGCCGGTCAGCGAGATGGGGCTGGGGGGGGACAAGGCACCAAACCTCCCCGGAGAAAAATTGCACTTTGCTTTACGGGCACACACGTAAATTCCCGTTTTGTGTTAAATATCAGCCAGAGGTAGGTGTCTAGATCTGCCTGGGCCTTGCAGACGCATTCAGACACTGGGTTTACATATATTTATACACAGGGATGCTAGTGTCTGTGTAGACCTGTGTATCCTAATATCTGCTCGGTGTTTGTACACCTCGGGGACCTCACTCCCCAACTGCAGGTTAGGAGTCACACACAGTTAAAGTTACAAGCAGAGATAACTAAATAATAAAGTTTTTCTTGTCATCAGTGAGACAGCCTCACCTACCCAGTCACAGAATAAGGTTCAGCAACTTAGCCTGAGTTTTAAACAAAGTCACCACGCGACAGCATAAAACATAACTACATACAAAACACATACATAGCCACAAAAATGCTCAGGGGGTTGGAGCCCCTCTGCTCCGAGGACAGGCTGAGGGAGCTGGGGTTGTTCATCCTGGAGAAGAGGAGGCTCCAG
>JAOTQQ010000063.1:28171273-28173773 GCA_026546715.1 Gallinago undulata
AGGCCCCTTCCCTGGAGACATTCAAGGTGAGGCTGGAGGAGGCCCTGGGCAACCTGGTCTAGTTGGGGGTGTCCCTGATGACTGCAGGGGGCTTGGACTAGATGGCCTTTGGAGGTCCCTTCCCACCCAGATGATTCTATAATATAATCATTTCATTTGCCTTATGTCCACACAGGAGAGGTGTTTCTGAAGGCCCCACAGCCAGCATGTGAGGAGCTCTGGGCTGGGGGGCTGCAGCTTTTTTTAGGTGGGCACAGGTGAATGTAATCACCAGGATGATGATTAGCTGATGCCCACCTGTCGGTGATGGAGCTCTGCCTGTCTGCCCCTAGCTGGGCACCACTGTCCGGGACGAGCACGCTAGAAGAAAAACAGATTTTACTGTTGTATTTGAAAACGAAGCCTGAATGTTCACCTTTCAGTGCTTATGGTTTCGTGTCCACCTACCCACCTGAAGTGACCCACAAAGTCCATCCTATGTCCCATCGCTGCATTTACCTGTGCACATGGAGCACGCCAAGGTTTCGAATTTCCCATCCAACAATGTCATTTTTCACACGTTCTAATTTCAAAGATGGCCGTAAATTTTCTAAGCCCCTTCGTAAGTTTAAATATATTTAGTGAGTTAGAACAAACAAACTGGAACTGTAACTTTTGTACAGTTAAATTGTGTGACTTGATTACCTGACAAAGTGTCAGCAGCGTGAGGCCCTTCACGGGGCATAGCTGAGCTGGATTTTATGCTTAAGAATTTCCCCATTTTTTGACCAGAAGGAGAGAATTATTCTTCTGGGCAACACCATCAACTCAAGGCTGGCAACAAAGAATGCGAAATGCGGCCAGCCAGTCCCAAAAGAGCCTGTTTGTCACTTCAGGTGAAACATAAGTAAAATCACATCACAGAATGGGTTGAGTGGGAAGGGACATTATAGTTCATGGAGTTCCAACCCCCCTGCCCTGGGCAGGGACACCTCCCACCAGACCTGGTTGCTCCAAGCCCCATCCAGCCTGGCCTTGAACCCCTCCAGGGATGGGGCAGCCACAACTTCCCTGTCCTTTTGGGTGCACCATCTCCCACCCACAGTGATGGGCCACTTAATGGCCAGCGTGCCACTGCCACCGCTCCCTGTGTGGTCCTGCAGAAGGAGCCATTGTGATGGCTGCGAGTAATGAGGAAAAGCGGTGTGTTTTTGTTCTGTTTCCTTTTAAATAAACTTGCAGTCCTTAATCTCGCAGACTGGAATCCGGGCTCGACAGCCCAATGAGTAACGAGGTGCAAAAGAAGACAGGATGTAGAATTAGGAGGTCAGGGCTGGAGGTTGCCCCAAATTTAATCTCTAGGCAGGGCAGGTTACATCCCTTCCCCGCCTCTCCTCCTCCTCATCCTCCCCCGTGCCGTCGTTCCTGGGGTGTAGGTGCACGTTTTCTGGGGCAATGGGTGCAGCATGCTGGTGGCACACTGGGGTGCCCAGCATGCCTGGGGAGCCAGGGAGATTGAGACTCTGCTGGTCCCCTCTTTCACAGGATGCTCAGGGGCTGAGGCACCCGGAGCTGCCCACAGCTCTGCCCCAGGTGCCTGGCACCCGCAGATTTGTTTTCGGATGTACATTGCGAGGGTGTTTTCGGAGGTATCCCTGTTGGGTAGATGTGCAGGGAGTAATGACAGGGGGTCCACCTTCGCTCTTGTGCACTGTTCTGCATCGTCACTCCCAGGACTATTTACAGTCATAGTACAGCTCATGGATTCTCATGGACCGGAGCATCAGAGATAGATGAAAACCCAGACTGTCAGGTGTTGGTGTTGGTTTATTGGTTTCTACGTGTTGCTGCCAAAAACCTGAGCTCTAACTTGTTATTTGTTGAGCCCCTGAGCTCTGACCTTTGGGGTCTCGGTGGCCGCACACCACAGTTACGTACTAGCTTAATGCAGGAAAGTACTGAAAGGTTAAATGTAACGAAAAGAGGCCAATTTTATATAACAGAGAGAGCACACAGAGCTTGCGAAATAACCTTTCCTGTGTGCCTCGTGCCCCTGCACCCACCTGTGGCCATAGCAGTCGCTGCGGTGCCAGCTCCGCCGTGGGTCCCATGGAGAGGGCAGAGCATCCCCCTCACCTCTTCCTTTGGTACAGCGGAGCCAGCCAGTTACGGGTTGCCCAGGGAGGTCGTGGATGCCCCATCCCTGGAGGGGTTCAAGGCCAGGCTGGATGGGGCTTGGAGCAACCTGGTGTAGTGGGAGATGTCCCTGCCCATGGCAGGGGGGTTGGAACTAGATGTTCTTTAAGGTCCCTTTCCAACCCAAACGATTCTATGATTCTATGATTTACAGCAGAGGCTTCTATTGGCTTCCAGATCAAGCAGTTCAAGAAGCAAAAGGGAAATCAGGTTCTCCCAAAGACTCTGGTGACATGTGGCGTTAACGTTGCTGGGATCGTCTTTGCTTTGGCACTAATTGGAGTAAGCATTCATTTCCTTTCGATACCTTTTCTAACCTTTCAGC
>JAOTQQ010000063.1:28178773-28200219 GCA_026546715.1 Gallinago undulata
CTGTCCTCTCCATCTCTTGGCTGGCTCTACCTCATAGTCTTTTCAGACGAGGCTCCCAATGAAGTCTAAGAGAATTAGTCGTCTACCGCAACCAGAAGCCAAGAGGATTTGGATACCCAGCGCTGCTTGGCTCTTTTGCCACCCGCAGCTTCAAACAGTTTCTCAATGTGGCATTCTTTGCGAGAAAAAATAATCCCTCCAACCAAAAAAGAAAATCAATTTGTCAAAAATAGAAATAAGGCAGACGCCCTTTTCCCTGCCCTGCTCTCCATGCAGAAAATAGCCAGGTCGCTAAGGGTTAAACCCGATCCCGAATTGGCCCAATCAGCTTCGTTTTTGCCATCTTATTAGGTTAAATAAATAGAAACTTCTTGCAATACCCATCCATAACGATAAGCAATTCCCACTATAATGGGTGGCTAATATATAAATTCAGCCCACATCAGTTTTGTGTCAACTAGCAAAAACAGAAACAATGGAAACTAGACAGTCATGGCTCTGCATAGGTCAACAACCAAGGTTATCTGTATTCAATTACTGGTATCTGCAAACTTGCATACTGTCAGCTGATCATAGACTAAATGAAAACTTATCATGCACAGAGGCAGCAAATACATTTATTTGAAGCAGGCATCATATTAGTTCACTGGTTTGACTGTGGTTAAGGGAAAAAAAAAAAAAAAAGCGGGGTTATCAGTCTTTTGGGAAATTCTTTCAAATATAACCTGCAGCAAATATCTAAAATTGGGGATTATCTCTGTTATAAATCTTTGTTCAAAAAGTAGAAAAGGAACAGAAATTGCTCCGTAGCCCCCTAAGACGATAAATTATATTATTTAACAATAGATAAACTTAGGGCACCTTTCCTGTGGTACAGCCCTATTGTGAATTAAGCTTTAATCTGCTTCACCTCAACATCTGTTCGGTGGAACCAAAGATCTGGCTGTATTGGACACAGACAATAATTTGTTTGTTAACCGCTTCTCCGGAACAATATATCATTTCAGAAAACAAAGCCTACTAACACAACGCATATTTATCTGTTTCCTCTATCTGTGTTCCTTTTTCCATAAGTGCAAGTTCAGGCTTTTGAAATGTTTTCCTAGCGATAATTTGTGATGCTGTTAGATTCATAACCCTGGAAAAATAGATTTATTTTTTTTTTAAGGGTTTTTTTCATCTTTGACCAACAGATGTTCTGTTCAAAATCTGAAAGTACTCATGATGTACGTACGAGCAAATTATAATAGTTAACGCCCCTGTGGAAGGAAAATGTCAATAAATATTTGCTATCACTAGACTGTTTGGAAACAAAGGCATTTGCTTCACAGAAGTTCATGGGCTCAGCCTTCCTCTGCGGCTTTTCCAACAGGCTATTCAATCAGACATTTAACATTTTGTTTCTTCAGAAGAGGAAGTAAAAAATAACTTCACAGAAACAAAAATAAAACATGAAAGCCCGCGGGCATCCTGTATGCCATTGTAAAATAACACTTCAGCTCATTTCAGTGATACAAAGATGACCAGAGAAACGAGCCGTGCTCCAGCTCCAGCATTTTACCACTGAGCTGCAAGGTGGCAATCGAGGAATAAAAAACATCTGGGACTGTGATGCGGAGAAATTTCCCAACATCTGTCTTCTAATGAGAGCTATCCATCCCTACGGACACTCTCCCCTGGCCGGGCGACTTTACTAAAACCAGATTAACTTCCAAGTCTCCACCTCTGGTGAGAGATAGAGTGGTTGGTTGGTTCTTATTCCCACCAGTATTTTTAAAGGTCAAGACTCATCGCTCCATTGAATCGGCTAAAACTTCTTTCTGTCTCTTTTTCTCTTTCTTTCTTTTGGCTTGAAACAAGCAAATCACTCTAATTTTCAACAACAGGCTGGTGAGCTGCTGTAGACTATCAGAACCATCCAGCAGAAATATCATAAAGCCATATCGTCAGCTCTCCACCATCCTTGTGTTGTGTTGTACCGTACTGTGTTGTAGTCTTTTCCACTCTACATCTCATTGCCTGCTTTTATCTCCCTCATCGTATCCCTGGGTGTGTCCAAGCCCCTTATAGTGCAGCGCAAAAGGAGTAATGTCTAACACATGCTGTGATTTGGGGAATCGATCTCTGTGAAATGAATTCTGTTTTATAGGGAGGACTGCACGGCATCTGGTTCAGACAACAAACCCCAGATGGACTGGAGTTCCCTGGCCATCTCGGCAGCCTGTTGTCCCTCTCCTTGATGCAATGACCAGAGGAGATGCAGGATGCATGCTCTTACCTGACTACAGTGCTAACAGCGGAGCATCATTAAAATAGGAAAAAAAGTCAGCCATGCAAATCAGACAGAGGAATGGCTGCCACCCAAGGCAGAGGAACTTTTCCAAGCCTGAACCCTACGCAGGCAGCAACTTAGCAACTGTTTGTTTTGTGGATTCATTTGATGAGCTGATAAAGCTGATAAGAGGGCACCTGAGGTGTTACACAAATCAGGAGAGACCGAGAATCCATGTTTCTGAGAAGTCAGAGGCAGGAATTTGTGTCTAGAAGAAGAATTGTGACCTACTTAGAAGAGTCTGACTTAAGCCCCAAATAATGCTCTTGCTCAAGCATGAATTACAAGCAGCTGAAGAAAGATGAGCTTTCGCGCTTGTGCTCCAGCCAAGTTTGCCCACATCTAATGAGGAAAAGTGCGACTCGGTGCCATTTTGTATTCCCGGGACATGGTGCAGATGGAGAAGCTGCTCTGAGAAGCTTCTGGGTCCAGGAGCTGCTCACCCAACTCCTCCAGGCGCTTCCATGCGTCCTGCCTCCCGCCGCTCCTCACAGAGCCCGGAGCTGGAAAGCATCAGGTTGGAGAGTGGAAGGAGCAGCAGTAGCTGTCAGAAGCTGCCTTACAAATGGGAACCGGAGCTGGCAGCACCACTGGTGCATCGGGGACGGACTGGGCTAGCAGAAAAAAGAATTAAAAGCCCCATGGCCAGGAGCCCGGAGAGCCAGAGAGCAGCAGCCACCCATGGAGGGAGGGGAAGTGCTAAGCTATCACATCTCAACATGGATACAACAGCCTCAGGAGAGCAAAATTCCCCCAGGGGCAAAGAAGATGGTGAAAATATGGGTCCTCTTTCACCCCCCATGCTGGGCGGATGCCTCGCTGTGTGTCGAGTCTGGGCGGATGCCGTGTGTGTTGTGTTGTTTGGGCCAAAGTCCCACAGAAAAAAAAAAAAAAAAAAAAAGCCAGTCCAAATTGAAAGATGCTATGAGTCAGTCGTCTGATGAAAGAGAGGAACGTGATGTTGGGGCTGGCAAACATGACAGTGCTGTGGGATTATGAAAAAAAAAAAAGAAAAAAGAAAAATCCCTCAGAGAAAGAGAATGTAATTGATGGGAGAAAGCAAAATAGGACATGTTCTCCAGGGATGCTGCAGACTGATGGGTTGAGATGTTTGTGGATGTGAGGAATCAGGCAGACATCCTCTTCACCCTGTGCACTGGGCTGGGTTCCTGCAGTTTGCAGAGCTTCCCAGTGTCCCTGCCAGGGCCTGGCCCCAACTGGCCACGTGGGCCACCTTCAGCTGGCAGAGGGGACATCTCGGTTGCTGCCTGTACACTCAGAATTTGCAGTCCCAGGGACTTAAAGTATGTGTATGTTATGGGAGTACAACCTGCTACAAGGTGTTACCTAATTTACAGCTCTGGATAAATTTGGGACTTGCTGGTTTATGAGTACTGTTCGGTATTTAAAAATTATTTTGGAAAATCTTTATGTTTCTCTCCTCCCCTGTGAGGCTCCCCCTTCCCTGAGTGGCAAATGCCTGGTGCTGCTGGTGTCACTGCAGGGCTGTGACTCCACAAGTGCCTTTCAGCCAACAGTAACTGGCCGGGGAGGGCTGGAAGGGCTGGTTACGCTGGTGACACCCGTGCTCTCCAGCTGCACCTCCACCGTGTGTGCCCCTGGCCCGTGGCATCGCCAGCCTCTCGCCTCCCAAGGGTGGCTGCCATGGGAAAAGTCACTCCCTGCTTCTGTGCCGTGGCTTTCCTTCTTCAGGAGTGTTATCCAACCCTAGATATGGCTTCTTTTTCACCTGTTTGTCAGACCCTAAGCAGTTTTCCCCCTTAGTTCATGTCCATCCTCACCTTGGCACGCTGCTGGCTGGTGCTTACCCACGTTTTTATGGCTACGTCCCCGTCTGCCCTTCTCCGGGCACGTCCTGGCTTGGGCAGTGCGTGAGCTCTTCCAGTTGGGATTCACAAGGGTGAAAGGTGAAAAGAATAATAACTGCAGCATCACACTGGGGGCTAAAACGCCACCATAAGGGTGTTCTGGTCAAGTTTTAAGGCTACCTGGGACGTGGCCACATCCCCCGGGGAATGGGGAAGCCCTGGGCAGTGCAGAGCCAGTCTGGGCGAGCTGGGGGACAAACCTTCATCGGGAGGCACGGTCTAAAATTCACACGGTGGTGGCTCTGACCCACACCGGCCACACAGGCAGGGCTGCAAGCCCACATTTCCTACGACCATGGTTTTAACTAACTTGAGTTAACTTAAGCTCAAGTTTTAGCCATCTTGTTATTATCTGCACAAATGAACGTTGGCATCGGTACCACCTGGCAAGGGGAAAGCAGGGGTGGTAGAGAGGGCACAGAAGAGAGGGCAAAAAGTCCTGTGAAGGATAGCAGAACTCTAGGTGGTTTCGGTTAGCAAGGGAAGCGTTTTCTACAGAAAAAAAAAAAAAAAAAGGTCCCACATTTCAAAGAGAACATTTTACCTTCGCCACAGCAGCCCTGGCAATCCAGGCAGGGTAACAGGAAAAGTCGAAGAGGCGTCTGTTGTCTTGAAAACAGTTTCTGGAAAAAATTAAAGTTCTCTTGAGGCACGTAGAAAATTTCCAGGATGGTGTATTATTATTGTTATTATTATTACCCTTGATCTTTTGGAAGGTGGGGAGGGAGCACATGCAGTTTTAAAGAAAGAAGACAAGACATCTGTAGCCTTTAAAAAGAAAAGCACGAAGGCTGCTAGGCTCTCCTTACAACATTTTTAATTATCTTCCTTAAGTTTCCCAAATAAAAATACGTTGCACTGAGCCTCACCCAATAAAAGAATGCAGGTAAATACAATAGCTATTGTCTAATCAATATCATATTGCTCATGGCTTTAGCTTGTTCAATAGCTGAGATCGCTGACTCCTGAGTTGCACCTAAGGATGCCAATATCTGCCTAATCTTGGACAAACCGCATTTGTCATTCCCTCTAACTGAGCTCTTTAATCTCATTAATAACCCACAGATACTAAAATACAGCTTCAAATAAACCGGCTGGAATATGCCAGGTTTCCAGTGGGCACTTGTGGCTCAAGGGGCGATGTGTTGCAGGTTAAATAAGCTCAGTGGGCCTATGGGGGATGCAGCCCCTCCTCACCTCCGACACCCAGAAATGGCAGAAATTGCAAAAAATATCCAATCCAAGAGAAGCTGTGGGCTGCAGAGCATCAGAGGCCCTGGCAGATGAGAGACACGCTGAATGCTATTGGTACCATTTGCACCACGGACCCCGTACCAGGTTGCCTGTGGGGTTCAGCACGTGCGCGGTGCCCTCACCCCTAAGTGAGGGGACACCCCCCTGTGCCCCACGCCTCCTCTGCCTGCGCTCCCCCCCCCGGTACGGCAGCCGACCCCCACGCCCCAGCCCAAGAAGTATGCATCAATAAATTATCTTCATTGGAAACACATTGCAAACAAAATGCAAATGGCAAGAAAGCGCTCGTTCTCCAAGGCCTGCCTTGAGAGTTCATCTACCCAGATTGTAAACACTCCGTAAGTATCCCGGTTTTCAGGCTAACTGTCTGTACGGCAGATCCCAGGACTGGGCTCCTGGGATTTCAAAATGTCTCATGAAATAAAAACAGCTGCAAGGGAAACTCATCTGACTAGGATAGGTGCCATATAGCAATTAACAGCCAGAAGTTTTGATCTGGAAAATCACATTTATTTTAATTGCTTCGCTGTTGTGTTCATAAAGAATTTGGCTCATTTGATTATTTTCCTTATTAGATATACTACTTAACTTTGGAACAATGTAGTCATTAGTTCCATTGTTCCAGGTTTTTCATTGCAGTGAAATGAATTGACGGAGACATGTTCTGCAAGGAAGATTGTTTATAAATATTTATCATAGCCTTAACAGATATTTGTGTAATCCAGCCTAATTTTTCTAGCACGTAATTCACCAGTTATTTAATCTGTTGCGTGATGAGTGGCAGGTTTCTTAACCTGCCAGTTTGATAAGTTGTGTGATCTCTGGTCACAAGAACAGGAGAGCAAACACTTCTATTTTTTGATATTCCTTTGAAAGCTCATATATTCTCTTCATTTTCTTTTAGCGGGCTGTTTAAAGAAGATGCACGTGTCTGATTGCTTTCGCCTCTGTCATTGCTTGATTTTTTGAGTTATCAAAGCAGGGGGGATGAACCCCACCTTCAGAAGCCCCTGGTGCCCCCCGTGCAGAGCAGCGGGGCCGGGATGGAGGGCTGGGGGGGCTGCAGCCGTGACGTTAGCTGAATCCTACCTGCCCTACTATAAAATATGCATAGGCCCTTCTGCGGCAAATGAATCTACTTAATTGAAAGGAATCGGGAGGTGAAAAATGAAATTTGGCAGTTCAGCTCCGCTCCGCCATTTGGTGGTTGTTGTGGGACTCCAGCGAAAGGGAGCTATCACTGCGGGCATAATTTACTTGATTTTAAGGATCTGTATGAATTCTGGCGACATACCAAGTAGCCATTAGCTACGAGGAGTGTTTCCCGATGCTCATTTGTTTTCCATGTGTGAATTTTCCCTCTTCCAAACTTTCTTTAGGAAAAAAAGTATTTTTTTCTTCATCAATTCCATGTGGAAAATACAACAAAAATCCAGATAATAAATTATTCAAGAAACGCAACAGATTTATTTTTTTTTTTAATGGAAAAATACCAGTTCTGGAATCAAACTGTCAGCTTGCTTTGATTTTGATATTTTAAGTTAAGTGTTATAAAATGATATGCTTGTTCACATGCTCAAGGATAGTCTTTCTAGGCAAATTATCCCAAATAGGGTAACTCAATAGCAAAGTAGGCAGGCTTTTAATGCTATTACTATTAGGAAAATACCATTAATATGAGACATATGCAGGATGCTATTACATCAGGAGGCTGCATTTATTCAGTCAGTATGCAGGAACAGTCCTACGGATCAGAGCGGAGATGCTGGGCCTTTAACACATGTAGCTTGGCTTAGTCTCGAGGTCAAAATCTGTTAATGCAATTTTGTGTATAAGAACAAGAATTTAACATCCATGTGGTTTTAATGACACATTCCAAGATTGGGGGGGTAGGGGGTGTTGATTTGGTTTGTTTTTTTTTTTATTTGTCCTACTCACATTAAAAGTGAACTTCTCTGAAATGTGTGTGTGTGTGTGACACTGACACTAATTTGTGAAATAAGACAAACTTAATGAAAAAAATCTCTTCCCATTTATTTGCTTGAAAAGTTTGATTTTGGTCAAGTTATGTTTCAAATTAAATAGATCATTATTGGTAATTTGCATTTACTTATTGAAGCATTACATAATAAACTAAAACCATGTGTCAAAATGTAACTCTCATAAAATAAATGCACTGAGATAAAGGGGCTTCAGAGATTTAAAAAAGTCAATGTGATGCTTAAATAAGACATCTAAAAAGGGTGCCTGCCTTTAAAAAGAGAGTGCTTCTATTTCAAATAATTAATATGTTTTGGTTTCTTCATTTTTGCGGTCTCGTAGCACAACTTATATATAAAGCACTATGTTGAACATGCATATTTTGGACGGAGCTCTTGTTTGTGTCTATTTAACAGCTACTCACAGCTGTCTCTGCTTTAAAAGTATTGGGATAAAATTTCATCACAAGCTCCAGTCAATATAAAGCACTAACATTATTTTAAGCGGTCCTGGCCGGGGCTGGAGGTGCAGGCAGGGTGCAGGCAGGGTGCAGGCAGCTGCCTGCCCGCAGAGCTCGCTGCCCTTCTTCTCACCCAGGTGTCCAAGCAGGAGGCACCTTGGCTGAATATCACACCTCGGGTAGGTCTTTCCTTCTAAACGCAGAGCCTGCCTATTATCTGGTTAATGTATAGGTTTATATTTCAAGATTGGCTGCTAACTTAACTGTGCAAAGCACACCTGCCTCCCTGAAATGTTAGCATAACTGCAATTTGGGTTTTTCTTGCTGTACTAAGAAGAGAAGGTGAGCGGTTGCCAGTTGGGTCTGGGGAGCTTTTAGCTGTGTGAAAAGGAAACACAGAACAGGGGACGGTTTCAGGTTTTTATTTACTCAAAAAGTTAAGGAAACGTATTAAAGGAAGACTTCTCTTTTCTCAGGAACACAGTGTTTGACCCCTTTGGCCATTCAAAATTCAAACTGTAAAAGCTTGTGATGGCACACCAGCATCACCCCCTCGTGAGGATGAAGCCCAAACGTGACAAGTACAGCCATCAGGGGTGCTGCTCAGAAACGGAAACAGTCTATTAACAAGCAAGAGAAAAAAAAAAGTCTATATTGAAAGCAAGAGGCAGAATATATTGACAACAAGGTGTAAGTCCCCTTTGATAAACTCCAAGCGTTGGCCACCACTCAGCTGCCCACCAGCACCTGAGCAGTCATTCACCAATAGCCCTAGGAGGCTGTATTTTTGATGTGACATACCTGCTAAAGAGCTCTGCTGACCATGTCTCCTTTTCACCTTTTTTTTTTCATGATCTCCAAGCGTGTTGTTCTCCTTTTTGTTTCTACTTATAACAATCAAACAGAAAGATCTCATGTAATGCTTTGCTTCTTGTGCTTAGTCTCCTTCTGCCCACACAACATCACCATTTAGATAATATCCCTCAAGACCGTTTGGCATGCTACACAGCTACACACACTCTATGCGTGTATATAGATGTATACTTTTATATATGTATGCTTATATATACATAATATCACACATAATGTCCACACAGCGCATACATATGGGGTGTATGTATATGCAGTATAGATATATACACACATATTGTACAGCTGTTATTTTGGTCCTGGTGCTGTTGTACCACGTTCTACTTAACCCTGTGGGGAGGGCACAGTCTTCCATGGGCTTAAGGTGTGTGTTTTGGGGTGGTTTTTTGATCTTTTTCTTTTTTTAAGCTGCACATGCCTGGAGACTACCCCTGGCGCCTTACACCCAGCAAAGGCCTCTGGGTTTTACTGCGATTCAAACGCTACCCTCACAATATTTACAATTAGCTTGGTTGAGGATATTTTTGATGCTTTTAACGTGAGCAGCCCTCTTTTCATTGACTTCAGCCGCGGAATACTTTTACAAAATTTTAATTGTGAAACTAGCACTTCCGATACTAACTTAAATTATTGTATGTTAACTTATAATCTTAACGTGCCTTAATGACAATGGCAACACAGAAAGACATGCAGAAGAAATTACAGTGAATTGCTCCACAGCACAGACAACTTATGCTCTTTCAAGAGGGGAGCTGGTGCTGGGAGAGGCAGACTCATTCCCAGCAGGCAGAAGTTTTATACAAAGAAAATAAAACTCTTTTTTTTTTTTTTTTTTTTTTTTAACAACTGGCTCCTTTTCACTTTCTCAGTGAAACTCCATGTCTCTGTTTTATGGTGCAGCAGGCCTGGCTTTGCAAAGTTTCATTCTTCTGGTTTGCAATACCAGAACCATACTACTATCTGTGTGAATAAGGCATTTTCTCCAAGAACATGCCTAATGGTTCGAGTCAGCCTACCAGATGGGTTGTAAAACACTTTGAAACAACTCCACTCAAAGGATATTATACTCCTGAAGCTGTATGTTTGTTTTATTATAAACAGAGCTTTCTAAGTAAAAAACATAGAAACGCTGTCGACTTCTGAAGCAAACTGGCATGTGGAGCCGTGCTAGATCTCTGCTGAAACAGGGCTTAATTTATCGCTCCCCCTAAATATCAAAGGGGGCTTGAGGAGGAGCCATATCACTTTCGGTCTTTTTAACTGAAAGACATTGCGGGTGACTGAAAAGCCCACGTAGTTTTAATTTGTCGTCTGACTGATAGGAGGCACTAGGTGGTCTCCCTCCTGCCAGCTGGTTCCAGGCCTTCGCTGGTCCTAAGCTCCTGCGGCTTCGGCGGCAGCCCCCTGGGCGTGAGGAGCACAGCCATAGCTGATGTTTCTTTGCTGATCCCAGTAGAGAGGGCCCTGCAGGGAGATCTCAGCTGAAGACAGAGCATCTGGCTGAAGAAGGGCTCCTGCAGGGACCTCCTGACAGGGGACAGGGCTGGAGACATGGCGGCTCCTGCACGCTGGCCCACACAAGGCCTCACCGCTAACGCCACCAACAGACGCCATGTTGAGCACATTTCAGGCCGCAGCCATACCCGTTCGTGACACTCTCGAAATATGAAATGGTCCTTTGTGCAATTTTTTTTGGGCAATGCAAGGTGACCCAAGGCCAAGCAGTCTGCTTGACCGTGTCAAACCAGTAGGTCTACCAGTTCCCCCAAGAAGCCGGGAGAAAAGCCAACATGTTTCTTCAACCACCGAAGCACCATCCACCCTTCGGTGGGGATGGAGCTCGTGGCACTGTTGGCTGCATCACCTTCTAGGGTGTGATTTCCCTGCCTGAAGTCAGTAATAAAAATTACCCCCAACAAATCACACTTGATCTGTCTTCCTAAATGTGCCACACGTATGAAAGACAGCTGCTCGGAATCCAGAGGAGAGACGGGAAGAGAAGCACTGACTCCCAACAGCCACCATCCACAGTCACCATTTTATTCCTCCAAAACCTGAGAAACTGGAATTGTCCCTTTAAAACACAATTCGCGGCCACGTTATGATTCATCAAACACCACTCTAAGAGAAAAGCTAAGCGGATTTTTTAATCTGAATTTGTACAGGCTTTTCTGTCATTCCTTAAGCAGCTTCATTATTATTTTTTCCCATAATTTGTATAAAGTACTTAGCATTCAAAACAGATCCTTTTTAACCTTTTGCCCAACTTAGCTTTTTGTACTTAAAAAAAAAAAAAAAAAAAGAGGGAGCGGGGGGAGAGATGGAAAGGGAGAGAAACCCTTTAAGTACCCTGGGCCTGGGTTCCTTCAGTATGCAGGCTGTAAATGTTTTACTTTGATTTGAGATACATGACAATAAATTAGGGGACATTTATCAAAGCTGCTTTGTTGCATTGCTGACAAAAGCTGCTTTTTGCATAAATTACTGCATTATACAAATACACTTAGCAGGATCCTGTTTCTTTGATGTTCGTGAGGAGATTTATGTCCAATGGAGTTTTTATTTATCTGCCCTGTTCACCTCAACAAGGGCAGGACATATTCCTCAATTAGTTCCATACCCCTAGAAATGACATATATATCTCACAACTAGAAGCAGAGAAATTTAAACAAAACAAAGCAAAAAAGCAAGTGCACTTTTTTCTGGCAAGTCTAAACTACTGTACGGTGTAAAAAGTAAATATTAGGCTGGAGCTGCAGCTTTGAAATCTTTGTTCTCAGACTGCTTTGAAAACTATTTAAGAAAGCTAATTTTGACAAAACAGTATTCCCTTTGCAGAAAAGCTTTTGTAGACTTCATTAAGAGACTAAGTAAATAGGAGTCCATTTCAACAAATACTCGATAGCCGAATAAGTAGGTTAAAAGAATAGATTCCCTGGGCAGTAATCCTCTCTGGAACAGTATTTATGCTAAAATCTCTTTCGATGAATATCTAATAAACTAATGAAGGCCATCTTAGGCTAAATGGTGAATTAGGATGGTTAAAAAGGAACTTGTCAAATGAATAAATTGGCTAAACAGTTACATTACTTAAATGAATACAGAATCTCTTGAAAACCATTTCTGAGCGCTATTCTTCTGTCACTCACCATCTCCATACCTCAGCCTACACATAATTTATTTTGTTCCTAGGTCAGCGGTTCAAATGCAGCCCTACGTGGCAACTCAGAGCTGTTGCTGTACAATGGCCTGAAATCATTCCGGAGAACTCTTTTGCTGTCCTAAATGTAAAAAGAAAAAAGAAACAAAACGGAGAAATTTGCGATTGCCCTCCCCTTAATATAAATATAGAGCGGTGTTTGTCAGTCTTTGGTGTGTTTTTTGATCAACACCACCTATCAAGAGCAAGACCATGCAGAGGAGATGGTCTGTGTTGGAGACTACTAGTTAAAACCCAAAAGTTGTCAGGACCCGTGTTAACTTTCAAGTTATGCCAACAAAATGAAAGATTTGATATTGAGAGGCGTGAATCAGCTCAAGCAGATGGTTTGGAGCATTGTCCTCCCCACCCTCAGATAGTCTTTCCCCAAAATTGAAGAGAAGTCCCTACATCTCTAGAGCACTCTGCTGAAGCTAAAAGGCCTATAATTGGTTCCTCTCATATTTCACACTTTCTTTACTGACCCTTGCCAGGCACTTTTTTAGATCAAAATATTTCTATCGGAACAACTTTGAGCTTTTGTTCATTCATGGCTATGAAGTTACTGAAGGTTTTTAACTTATAATAAAAAAGTTCTGTTTCTAAAATAGTTATAAAATTTCATTAGCAAACTCTTGTTTGAAGGAAAAGATGTTCTTACATGTTAATAATTTTGGTTTTGATCAGATAACACCTTTGTTCAAGAATTCTGGAAAAAGCTCTCTCTCCTTTCCCCTTCATCTACCCCTAAGGAAAAAAAAAAAAAAAAAAAAGAGCGCGAGATCCTTTGAACATTTAATGAAGATAGGAAAACAATAAAATTATACAAAAATAGATTTTCATTATTCAGGCAGCTCTGGGGAACAGATTCCACACAGTGCATTTCAATGATCCCAGACAGTGGATTACTATCATAATTTGTTCTTAAAGTCTGTTTAATTGGCTTACTTAGCCACCTGTTCAGAATAGTTACCATGAAAACAGAGGGTTTGCTGAATTTCTGAGTGCCAGCCTTTCATCCTTCATCCTGCCTCTTTCTCCCACTCTGGCCGTTATGAAGTATGGAGCAATGCCTAGCACAGATTTAAAAATAATCTCATAGCCATACAACCTGTATTTTAACTAATCAGGAAAGTGACTGCAAAGTTATGACAATAACATGCTAATCAGGGCATTTACTCACTGCAAGCTCTGTCTGCTCCTGGGTAAGCGTCAATTTATTGCATCCCACTGCACATACAATAATGGGGGGAAAATGTAAAGAATGATACGCATGTTTAATGGAGATAAATACCAGGCACCCCTCTAGCTGAATTATATGAGCCAATTTTACATTAAGAAGTTCCACAAAAAGCAGTAAAATTGCAATAGGTAATTCAGCCAATAACTTTGGAAATTTTGTCTGTCCCTTCAAAAAAAAAAAAAAAAAAAAAGAAATTGGAGTTTAAGCCATGAACTTCCATTTAGCGCCGCTTACCACATTGAAAAAAAAAAAAAAAAGCACTGGGGCACCCTTTGTTGCCTGCCGTGAGTCAGATTGCTTTCCCCAAGACTGATGTAAAGTATTTTTGCAGGACAGCGGATTCTGAGAAATAGAGGGGTTCAGCAGCGGAGCGTAATTAGCACTCTCTAAAACTGGAGCTACAATGTAAACAGCTCGAGTCTTCATGGCACAAAGCAAACAAACAATCCCAGCTGAGAATTCCCTGGCAGGGCTCGAGCAAATACGGCCCTCGCTGCTGACTGCTGTTATTGCTATGGTTGCTTAATCTAAACAGACAGCAGCATGTAAAAATGTAAATATTTGATATTTGTTAATACAGTCCTAAGTTATTGCTCGAGCCGGCTGTTTCGGTTTTCATGCATAGGGACGCCTATGTGCAACCCGCTCCACGTAGGTTTCAGTAGAGGAGTATTTTTAAGAAGCCATTATCTAAACTGCTGATGTAATAAGGCACCGGTATATGAAATACACTTAATAACTCAACTTTAGTTATTTATTGTGAACGAGGGTGCATTCTCCTTGATTCCATTTCCCAGCGAAATATAAGTGGAGCTTTCATCATGAGTGCTTGAATTTATGGCAAGCAGACCAAGTGACATTAAGAAAGCCACACAATCCCTTCATTCAGGCTTTAATAAGGAAGCCAAGGAAAAATTATCCAAGCTGGTTTGCGGGTGACAGCACAAGAACTTTTTGGAGTCAGAAAGTTAGCACGGAGGCTCCCTGTCAGCCCATTAAAAAGCAAGGTTGGCATTCCCAGATATTGGAACCATGTGTGCAGAGGAATTTTTCTTCTGGTAAGACATTCCAAATATTGTCCCAGAGCCAAACACTTCGGTGTTAGACTAATTTAAGCAGTATGTTGGAATCAGCTCTCAGGACTTTGATCATATGGAGATCGTTTGTTACAAATTGAACTAACCCAGTCTCTATTTCTGGTGGATCAGAACTATGGATTTGTTGAATTAAATGCCTCATTTAATGCAGTTTGCACATGAAAAGAAAGCTGCACTCAGGAATCTGATAGTGAATTTTTCACCTAACCAACAGGTCTACTTTTTTATTACTTTTAAACCTAATCCATACTCAGT
The DNA here is from genome assembly GCA_026546715.1 of Gallinago undulata. Taxonomy (NCBI): domain Eukaryota; kingdom Metazoa; phylum Chordata; class Aves; order Charadriiformes; family Scolopacidae; genus Gallinago; species Gallinago undulata. The sequence continues at coordinate 28,193,353 of JAOTQQ010000063.1, forward strand.
CCACACTGTTCTTAATAAGCCCGAGGCTGTTTGGAGTGAAGGTTTAAATCAGCTCGTATGTTATGAGGGGAAAGCATCACTGAATTATCAAACCGTGTAATAAGGAACACATTTGAATCCAATTCAAGAAATAATTTTATGAAGAAAAATAAATTAGTCCTCGGTTGTTATTTACCATCCAAATAGCGCAGCGCTCTTTCATGACAGCAGTGGAGGGAAAAGCTGAAAAATGATTTTGCAGACGTATGATTTTCTCCCTGCCTCTTGTTGCTGTCCCCATTTTTGCAGCTGAACTATTGTGAGGGTTAAAAGTGCACAAAAATAAAGCATTTCCACATATGGCTGCACTTTCTTTTCATTTCTTGAAGTTATAATGTCTTTAACTGTTGATAATGATATTATAAACTGTCATTTAGTGCATTTTGAGCATATTAAATACATGAAACAAAGATGTGTAGTTCCAGCTGGACCCTGATCAGAAACACTGAGATGTGATTCACCAAAACTGCAGATAGCGACGTGCAGGGCTTGCAAGGAGCGGTGTGGAACAGGTAGTAGTTGCAATGGTAAGAGAATAAATTAATAGAATAAAATTAAAGAACCTGACATCGATTATTCCTCCAGGAGCGGGACAAAACTGGAAAAGGGGTACCCAAAAGATAGCGAGTAGAGGAGTCGCTGGCATGCTGCTACACAGAGGACTGATACAGGACTCGAGTGCATCACAGCTCTCTGCCTTGGGGAACTCAGGATTTACACTGTTTTCAACACATTTTCATCTGGAGTCTCGCACAAAATAAAAATGGGAATGCCAGCAATTCCCAGGAATCCTTCCTCTTGGCCCCGTGGGAAGCTACACAACAGAGCTTATTTTGAAAGAAATGGGAATGCTGCTTTCTGCCCAGAAGGGGCAAAATGAATGTCTCCAAATTCACTGCTTTGAAAGGACCCCTCTAGCCAAACTGAAAAACTCTGATATGGATATAATTTTTGAAGACATGTCTTACTATTTGACTGGTTTAGCAAAGAGATAATACGCCTTAGTATATTATAAAGCCTCAGCCCTTTGGTGTGGTTGCAGGCATATCTGGCCACTGCCTTTGGAAAAAGAATGAAACTGAAGAGTTAAAAGGAAAAAGTAATTTAAAATCCCTGTCCAGATCCAAGTCCTGAGCAAGAGCCCTCCTTCCAAATAATCAAGTCCTTTATTGGGTCTTACAGTCAGGAACAGAAAACAGTGACATGCAAATAACATGGAAATACCCCAAGCTTGACCAAGGCAAGCTGACGTGCCACTGCAGCAACACAAGTGCTGAGGAAACTGGCCTGAGCCTACGCTGGCCTTAACCAGGCCACAAAGAGATGCTCATGAGATGCCCACACCTGATGCAGAACACAGGTGAGATGAGGGAAGCGATAAGAAAGTGTGTCCTTCACTCCAAATCCCAGCCTGGGGAGGACTAGGAAAGATCTCCCATGAATTGCTCCTTCTAGGTCTCGTCGCATGCGCAGAGCAGAGTTCATCCTTCATAAAGAAAAGGGAAAATGTTCCTTTAAAAAAAAAAAACACACCAGCTATACGGCTGATTTATACACACACACACACACATATATATATATTTTATTGGCAAATAAAGAAAGATCAGATCTTTAATGAAATCAGGATGGGTTTGGGAGGTGAACTTGAGCTGAACTCCCCAGATTTTCATGGAACTTCAATTAAAAGACTTTCAGAGGAGTTGCTGAAAGCCAAGCACTTGCCATTGAAAGCTTAATTTAAAATGAGAAGCATTTTTACACCACATTTCCCAGTGAAATTCCAGCCCTGATCCTAATTATGTATTTTTTTCTTTGAATGATAAGTTAGGGGTTTTTTTTTGAGATAAGCCATATAACAATGTGCGTAAGTTTTATCCCCAGGTGTTATGACCCGTGCACATGTAGTGGCTGCACCGACAGAAGAGCCCGTCGTCATTGTGCAGAAAATGAATCTACCCTCTCCACTCTAAAACAGTCTAAAACAGTCAGCGCTTGCTATCATGTGCAATACGTAAGGATTTAGATGTCTGATAAATGCCACGACTAGCAAAAACTGTGGGTTTGGGGAAAAGAGTGAAATCTGGTTTCAGAAAACAAACCAGAACAATTTAATTAAAATAATTAAAAATAAAGATGCTGGTTTAATTTCTGCTTCCCAGCCTATTCTCATGCAATCCTAGGAACACAAGGTTAATACAAAGCCTCACTGTAGAGCCCTTTTGAATACCAGTGGAGTCGTGCAACTCAATCCTTGAGCATTGCTTTGAAAATGTATCCCTTGCTTGATCAGATGCACTAAATTCACTCAGATTCAATCTGAGCTTCAGCTTCTGGGCATGGAAAGGGGACTCTAAAAGTGTTTGAAGATTGACCAAAACTGGACAGTGGATCCTAGAGTATCAATGGCCCAAAAGCATTAAGGGAAATGATCTTGTTTGAACGAGGAAATAAATTACTTTGGAAACCATTTAAATAAATAATACTTTACTGTATAATGAAACATCACGGAATAGAAATTATTTTGGAAGTGTTTAAGGGGGATGCCTGAAATAACAAAATCCAGCACTGCGTCAGGGACACAGTTACCATGACAAACTTTATGCGGTGTGGGGTTGAACCTCTCCCTCTGCCCAAGTTATCTGCGATGCAATTGAATAATAACAGATCCACAAACTATAGCTGAGCTCTTGGTGCTGCCAGGTAAAGAGTAAGCACTGTAGTTTCATGGTTTTACCCATAAATGGCAACAATAAATAGACTGAAAGGTCTTGTTCCGGTTAAAACATTAATTTTTCATATTTCTTCCCGTTTTCATTTTACTCTGATCATTCCTTCTGCCCTCAATGTAGACCAAAAACTTTTAAATCACTTAAGAAAAGGTAAAAACAAATTGTCTTCAAAGGCTCTATATTGCTTTCCCTTGCTGGATCCTTTGTGAGGAGCCTCAAGAGGAGGTCTTCCTTTTGGGAGATGAGCCATACCCTAGTACCTCTTTGACCTCATTGCATTCAAGAGCTATGGGGAGTAAACTCCAAACCTGCATTTTTGTAGTCCAGGAGATGAACTGAAAGTTCAGATTGCCAACCATGGATGCTAGTAAACAGACTGGATTGTCTCTTATGGGGCTGAAATATGGACTTAAAATTGTCTGAATGCTCCGAATATTCCACCTTCTCATTGTTCATCCACCGTGAGGTCCTCGTCATTTATTCCACAGGGGTGGATCTTGCCTTGTTGAAATTTCACAGCATGAGAGCACCAGGGGGCAGGCAGCCATTGGCAGGCCAGTACGCTGTGACTTGACCAGTGATTGATGAGAAGCTCCTACCAGAGCCTAGGACTCAAAGGTGACCTGTTAATGTTCCTAGCCATCTGTGCGTGACCAGATATCCAGCAGGACAAACGTGAGGACGGCCTGGAGAGGGGGGTATGGCTGTGGCTTTGATGGGTTGACCAAAGCGCTTGGTTTATGCTGGGTGGATATCTACTGATGCAGCACGGACAGACAGCATCTGATCTCACAGACAGACTGCCCAGCCACAATTTTTATACCTGTAGAGTATTGGTACGCCAAGCCAGATCTCCACAGGGTGTGTTCCTGAGATATTGGGTTGGTACCAGAGGCCCCACCGCCGGGATTGACATACCCTTGAACCACGTCCTGGGACGAGCGTTTAATGTAGAAAGAGATAACCTGGTAGGAGTCAGAGGAAACAGCTTGTGAGCTGGTGCCTCCCCCTCGGTCTGCTGCACAGACCCCAGCTGACACCAGCTAAAGAAGGCTGCTCCCAAGATGTCCAGGATTTCACAGATAACGAGAACCTTCCAATTGATGTTTTCAGCCTGCTCCAACGCAGCGAGGGGAAAATCAAAGGGGATTTTTCTCTCTGCTCATACCTTCCACTTGCACAGTTCGCTCTTTTACAAAGAGACTGACGCTGTTTAAAATGCCAGGACCATTAAATCCTTTGTTTTCTCTAAATAAGAAGGAAAATGGTTGCTCACATTTTTATGGGAAGCCATCAGTCTTTCCCAAAGCGACTTACTGTACTGAAGAAAATAAACATTGCTGTGTATGGAAAGCAGAGCAGAAAGGCTGCAGTCATGGGCAAAGCACTGCTTTCTTTAGCAGTAGCAACATATTAAAGACAAATGTAGTCCACTGAAAGTGACATAAATAAGTGGATTTTCCTTCTGAAACATTGTTTTTAGCAAGAGAAGCTTTTAATCCCCTTAAGTTTATTTCTAATCTGTCTTGGAAGTGCTTGTCTAAAGAACATTACATTGATATAAAGGATTTAATTTATTAAAACTAAACAGCAGCCAGCATACTACCAAAGAATATCTTGTACGCAGTACTCTCCCAAATGAATAAAGCTGCTACAGGTAGGAAAGAAAAAAAAATGCACAAACGCTTGGCACAGCATTCATTAAAAATTCACACATTATGTTCCTGCTCGCTCTGCTTTTCCCAATAAAGCAAACACTTTAGAATTCATAATACCCCTTTATCCCATGTGCACGAGTGACCTCCTCTCCTTTACGCACCTAGCAAATGAACAAGTACAAAAGGGGATAGAGTAAGCAGAAAACTAAACATGCCCTCCCCTGCCCAAGAGCATAAAGAGAGGGCAAGCAGAGGTTCTCTGAAGGGTTTAGTGCTACCTCTACCAAGATGCCAGTGCTCTCGTTACCCATCGGTCTTGGCCGGTGCGCGCCGTGTAGACAGCATCAATTATACAGTTCGTCAGTTCAATTAATTTTAAGGGATCTTTCTTAAAATAGCAGCTGAAGGAAACAAAAGCCGCCTTCAACCTACATTTCAATCACTCGTTATCCACAAATCTGGCAGCCTATTTAATAAGCAGCAAGAAGCCAAACACCAAATGACAAAATGGCCTTCTTGTCCCTTCCTGAGGAAATGACGATTTGTCCATGTTTCTAGGAGCCCACACTGAGACACCATGAGACATCTCCCTGGTTTCTCCGAGAGTGCTTTCAGTAGGTAAGGTGGTGTCCAAACATAGGAGTTTAAAAACAAGGCCCCAGAGATCTTTTAATCCTACACCCCAACCGTGGAAAAGACTTGCAGAAATTTGGTGACAATAAGTAACCAACTGTCTTAAGGGAAGATTTAGTCCACCAGGAACAACCCACACAGTCAAAAATGCACTGTTACGTATAAGACCTCTTTCCTGAACCGTGCAGTTCAATACAGAATAGATTTTCAGGCATATTTTTTTTTCCTGTGCCTTGCCAAAAGAGACATTATTTATGGGGAAAATTCTGCTCTGCTATGGCACGGTGTGACTCATCTTACATTACACCCATCGATTTCTGCTGGAGTCACAACGGAAGCGCACTGTCGCAAATGAGATCAGTATTTGGTCGCCTATGGTTATCACGGCGGATCTGAGATGAAATTAGACATGACATCGTTTCCGTTCGTTTCAATAATGGCCAGCAGCCATACTGCCTCCGTTTCAAGCCCACATACCTTCAGTCAAATAGGGTCAAGATGGGTCAGCGCTGGAACCTCTCCAAAGAAAACCACGAGGCAGGCGGAGGTATTACTCAGGGATTAAGATTTTTAAACCTGCAAAGGAACATATTAATGAAGAGTCGGTGTATTAATAAGTGCTTTTCACGTGGCAGACCAGTGCTGATGCTGACTAAACACCGCCTAACCAGTCTGACCGAAAAAAAAAAAGAGTCAGCAAGCAATGCTGGCTTTTGCCCTACCGCACAATACCAAAGTAAAGCTAGTCCCATACTATTATACACACACATTTGTGGCAGTTCTGGCAGTATTGGCACGTGGTTGTGAGAGCAGGAGGAGGACTGGCTTTCCTGAGCCTTTCAAAAAAAAAAAAAGTGTCCATGAAACTGAGGGTCTATTATAGAAAAACGTTTTTCTCTGGGCATTATAGAGGTGCGCATTTTAACACAATAAGTAGAGGCAATGACCAAAAAAAGCCTCCCCTTTAAGGAAAAAATTAATCAGCACAGACAGCAAAGGCTTCAGTCTAGTAGGAAATCCCTTTTCTTCCCTGCATTCTTCCCACCATTTCAGATGGTGTTGTAGCACAGTCAAGTGGTACTTACTGACATTTTTATTTTGGGTAAAAGCCCATGAAAATATTAAAGCATGAACAAGTCATCAAGTCAGTTTATGAATCAATATACAGATTTCCTCCATGCCCATAGCTGATTTCCATAACCATGAGCGTGCTGAAATCCTGTCTAGATGCCAAATCAATTTTTCTTATATATGAACATCACAGCTACTTGAGAAAGGGAATCTGTGCCAAAAACCTCACGCTCTTAACTAATTATTTCTGTGACTCCCTCCTTGCAAAGCACAATGACTGCCACATAAATACACACAACAGTTATTAGGAACAGGCACACTTCCCACAGGTTCAGCCTGAGTGCAGCAGCATCCCTGACAGGCTCATCTTCCCAAACTGTGCAGCCAGCCTTTATCACCAGAAATACTTCTGCTTTTCCCAGGACTTTTTTTTTGCTGTGAAATACTCAAGCACTTATCATCTCAGGCAGGGCAGCCAGGAGGGTATGGAAATTTGCGGCTCTCTGTAGAGTCATCCTGTGGAGACGACTTCTGTCTGGCATTTGCTTCTGCTGGTCATTGCTACTGGTCTTGCCTAGTGCCTGCCATGTGCCCTCCCTGCATAACATCCAGAGAGATATATTCACGGATTTGACAGAGTTGGAAGGGACCTCTAGAGATCATCCAGTCCCACTCCCCAGCCAAAGCAGGGTTGCCCAGAGCACATCACTCAGGAGCATCCAGGTGGGGCTTGAAGA
>JAOTQQ010000063.1:28201818-28221608 GCA_026546715.1 Gallinago undulata
TTCAGCAGGGGAGTTGGACTAGATGATCTCTATGGTCCCTTCCAACTCTAATAATTCAGTGAAATTCAGTGAAAAGCATGCTGATGTAATGAACTACCATGGCAGAACAGGGATGACACCAGGCTAGGCGACCGTTGGGTCTTGGCTCCAGCCTCCAGACGTTGTTGGACTTTCTGGACTTCAGGCACCACTATGCTTCTGTGTGTGCGTAAGTGTGAGGAGCAACATCTAGACTAACCCTTGAATCAGCAACGACTCCTGCAGGGTGCCCTAGATACTTGTTTCTTGGTATTGCTTCATATTTTGACGGTTTCCAACCATCTGAAAAATGAGAAATAAGAGGTCTAAACAGGAAATAACAAAGAGTATCACTATAATAAATAGATAATATAATAAATAAAAGTAGGCAATAATTTTGATTCATTTGTTTTATTAGATAATGAATAAAATACATGATATAATAACTAAAAAATATATTAGATAAATTATAAATTATAGTATGTAAAAAACTGCCCTAAAACAAAGGAGATAAGGAAGGCAGGAGCCCTTCTGGGAGGGCAGGGGCAAATATCATCTCAAACCATTCCCCCTCTTCAGCAGGCCCTGTGGAAGCAGGTGAAACAGCCAGTTAAATTGACTCATCGGTAACATTAAGGCTTTGAAAGAAAATCATATATATTTTTATATGTATATATATATATATATATTTTTGTTGAATATACTGCTGGTCCCTGCAATCCTGCTGCCCACAGCCTGAGCTCTTGGCTACCCTTCTCCGTGTTCTTCACTCGAGAAAGAATACGTTTTCATCATTTCAAGCCCTAGCAGTAACAAGAAAAGGAAATGTCCTACTCAAATGTCTCCTAAATTACCACATACATAAGTTACAAATTAAATACATTATGCAAAAATTTGAGTAACTTATATAATGCAAGAGGACAGAGAGCATTCCGGGATGCTTGGTAGGATGCTGGTTATCTGCAGCAGGTCTGAGGGGAAACTGCTTCCCTCACCAGTAAGGTCTGGGGAACACTGTGCAGTGTCCTTCACCAAAGCCTCCTTCACAGGAGACTCTCTGTCAAACCAGCAGAGGTTGACACCAGGTGGTGTATTCAGTGCCTGAGTTAGGACCGGAGTCCAAGTCCCTTGAAAATTACCACCTGAGAGCAACCTGTCCCCAGGTACCAAGCCAAGGTTCTGCCATGACCACACAACAAGGCGCTGGGCATCAGAGCACTAATTCTGGTTCCATGAGACTTTGGACCAGCACCCAGGACCAACGCTGGTACCCTGAGCACCAGTCACAGCTCCTCAGACTGGCCAGCCCTTGTCTGAGAACATCTCAACAGGCGCCCTCTCTCCTAAATCACAGTGACATTTCGCTTCACTTTGGCCAAGTTTCCAGGTGGTGTAGCTCCGTCCCCCGCGCTAATCCCCCGGCGTGCCCAGGGCGTGCTGCCAGGTAGGTGCTAAATGCTGGGGCCAAAGGGATTATGGCTTTCCCTCCCTGCCCTGCCCCAGCCGAGCCCAGGAAATGCTGCAGCCGTCACACACTGCAAGGCAAACTTCTGCGGATTCCTCTTGTAAAAGTGGGGTTTGGGCCAGCGATCTCCGCTGCGATAAGGCTGAGACTTTCCCAGGGGGTGAACTGCCCACGTCCCCTGGCAGGGCAAGCAGTCCGGGACACTGCTGGGGGAGAAGAGGCAGCCAAATGCTCGCTAAACAAAATCGTGATTGCTGGTTGACCTCAAGAATCATAACCCTCCAGGACTGCAATCCCGCGAGCATCTTGCCCCACCGAGACCTTCGTAAACCCTCCGTTTCAGCCCAAGCTCCGCGCATCAAACCCACGGCACCTCCGAGAAGAAAATACTCAAATGGTTATTTCCAGCGCACAGGCAGTGCCGTTTGGTAACATCATCTTGCCATTAGCAAAAATAATCTTAAATGCCTAAGTAGAAATAAAAGCTACTGACAGGACAGAGCTTGCTGATATAATAAATCCAGAGCTTTTCTAGCTACTTAGCGCATCAGCGTCCTAATTCTATAGTCTATAGTCTAACAGCTGACTCTTGATCTCATGGTTAACACTAATGGTATCAACAGTTATTTCTTAATGTTTTAAAACTGGAGGAGAAAAATACCCACTCTGTGCTCCTTGTTTGTGGATGTTTGGTTTTGGCCTCAGAAGCGTAAAATTAAAACGCTTACTGTGACTCAGAACTTACCATATTTTACCTCTGCCCCCTAGTTTACATAAAGAGATCATAACCTCCTCCGGCACCATAAATAACCATGCCTCTCCAGCAGCAGCGCCAGGCACAACGGACAAAAATCATTAAAATTGCTAACCAAACAAGCAGAAGGAGTTATTAAAGAGCGCTTAAGCTCCCACGTGTTTATTTGTAGTGATTTCCAGTGCGAGCACTGCCTTGGCTCTCCCAAAGAGCCAGGACACTGGTTGTGCTCTCGTTAAACAATGCCCTGTCATCAAGCCGAGACGCTGGATAAAATGTATGATTATTAATCCCTTCAATGTAATTACAGATGACAAGAAAAAAAAGAGGGGAGACCGCATCAGTGGAACAACTTTGCTCACCAGGAGAGAGAACAAATAAGTACGATAGCAGAAGTTGTAAATATTTCTAATTCAACTAAGATGTAATATTTTTTTTTTTCCCAATAGCACTCGTGGGGTTTCAGCAGCAACTGAGGTACCATGGAAAGACACTCTTTGGTCCGTAAGGTTGGAATTCTAATAAATATCGAAGATGGCAGTGTTATTATTAAAAATAAAATTAACTAGCCTTTACATCATCAGCAAAATTAGTTTTGACTGCACCAAAACGACAAGCCTCCTGTCAGAGCTTGGCTGACAACCTGGTGACCTGGCTGCGATGGAGGGTTTCCGTCCACATTTTGTGAAACCACAGTTAAGCCTTTGGCCGTGGTTCGTCACGTCTTGCGGGTGGAGGAGGCAGGCGCAGTCACAGCGGGGGCTGTGTTGATGACCAGGACAATGGTTTCCAGCTGAGAGGAGAAGGAAATGGCTTGATAAAAAGTCTTCTCTCACCTCTCTGCACGAGGCACCACCTGTGAAGGGAGGCGAAGTTATGGAGGAGAAGAAGGGATGTATCGACAACCTCCAATTTCTTATGTTGTCTACAGTGGAGTGAGAGGCTGAGGAACCATCACAAAGCTTGTGTGACTTACTAGCCTGCTGAGCTCAGGATGAGGTGGCTTGTGTGTCTGGCAAAAGATGCTCCTGAGCTCCAGGAGAGACGTCTGGTGAGTGTGGGAGATGGCAGAGGAGCAGGGCTGCGGCAGGACCGTGATATATGAGTTACAAGACGGGAGCGGGAGCTGCAGCAACACGTGAGGGTCTGCAGCTATGGAGCCTTCACTCCCCAAGAATTGATACCAGATGACTCAGCAGCACAAATCTGATGCAGATCACACCACGGACATGTGACTGCTTCTACCAAATTAGATACAGCACACGATGCGAGCTCGTGCCAGCTTCGCTCGGGCTGTTGAAAGACAGGCAATAAGGATGAATATTCTTAAAGACGGTGTGGAGCAGTCAACCACCACTTATTCAAAGAGGGATCTTCTCCCCCAGGCTTCACCCCTCCAAAACGGTGAACAAGCTGTGACGTTAGGATATACTGGACCGGTGCTTTGCATCACAGAGCTGTGATGTTTTCCATTTGGTAGCTGGAAATGTAAAGCCAAGATGAGCCGTGTCACCAAGAGCAGCCAGTGCCACACCACGCGGCGCAGTCCCACCACAGAGCCACTCTGCTCCAGCAGGTAGGACAAGGAAGAAAGGCTTCTCTAGTTGAGACCAAAGACAGCAGATGATGTTGAAAACTCTGAGTTTCTCATGGGCCTGCTGTAGAAAATAGGTCTAAAGCTCAGACTGTACTCTCCAACATCCCTGGAACTCCAATTTGCAAAACTCTGAAGAAAACCAAACCACCACCACAAAAATAAAAAACCACCCAGCAACTCAGACCCCAAACCCAAACCTTCTGCCTGGTTCATACAAGGCTATTTTTCATTCTACTTATCACTGCCACCAACATTTTGCTTAGTCTTGAAGAAAACGTTGTCATTCCGCAGTCAGATGTTTTAACATGTGCATCCATCATCGCCTGATGTACCCTGACCTTAGTAAAAACTTATGTTTTCTAAATTGTACTTTTATGTTGAGCAAGCCCTTAGGCTACATCGTTAAAAGTTTACATTGAAAAATCATTTATAATTGGTTTGTTTGAGTTATGCCTGTTGCAAAGCCATCAGAAAGGGCAGTATTAATTAGCAATGGCTTACATATAGTCTAGACAATAAAAAAGCAAATCATTTTACCTTTTTTAAAAGGTTTCAGTATTTTACCAGTTCTAACAAATGATACTGGTATAAATTACATTTAAGAGAAAAAAAAAATGCAGTATGATTTACAACAAAGCTCCTCCATTTGAATAATTTTTCCTTGGAATACTTTCATGATATACACACATTGCTCAAATGAAAAAATATGCTTATTGTGAAATTGAGACAGCCAACAAAAAACCTTAATTAATTCCATTTGCTGTGCAATAGCTTGGTTGGAGGATTAAACAATAAATTTCAGTTTATTGCATAACGTCCTAAGTTTCACTATAAAAGATTTGTTTTCATTTCGGGTACGTAATCATGACAATTGCACAGAATATTTAAATAGTGCACACAACAACAAAAAAACCTTCCAGAGATCCAGCAAACCTTTAGCTGCACATATTGTTTCAGCAAAATTAAGGAGGCAGCTCAGCTGGGTTAGGCAGTGAGGACTGAGCCTTTCTTTCCAAACACTCTCTCTAAGTGAAGTGACTTTGTGAAGTCTTATTAAATGTATATTAACGAATCACTGGAGGTGATTTCACTTGTGCTCAATGTCACTGCGAAGGGGGACAGGAGTTTGGGACCACAGAGGCAGATGATGTTATTTTACTTCCCAACTGGTGGAGACAAAGCCACAAAACACTAACAGCATCTGGTTAATGCCAAGAAAAATAGAATAGCGGTCAAAGAATTTATCTTCCATCTACCTTCATTGCTTCGTCATCCTTGAGGAGGTTGACAACAGATCACCATTTCTGCCCGGGTCTGGACCGTAGCTGGCTCTCTGGCCAGGACCACATGTGTTGCAGCTTATCCCACCACCACCTGATCCCATGGAGGTCGGCGTGGTGGGGGTGAGGAGGAAAAACTGACAATACAGAAATGACGCCAAGCAAAAGGCATTCTTCGGGGCCTATTCTGATCTCAGAGCAACCAAAGATCAGCATGTATTTAAACAGATAGGGTTACTTTAAATAAATGTACAGTAGCAAAAATTCCAGGAAACCCTAAGGCAAAGTGGAAAAAATAATCTGGTTGGTTTCCTTGTAGTTCTTTCCTATTTTGTATTGGAAAAAAAAAAGAAGGGTGGGTGTTTTTTTTTCCCTACACACAGAACAGCTGAAATGAGGGAACGAGGGAGGACCAACATGCTTCCACCCCAGGGCTTTGCTCAGCCTGAAGACAACCACTAACTCAAGAGACGTTCCCTTCTTTCATCTCTCCCATTTTTCACTGACAAAGGCAACAAACTGTAGGCAAACAAGGACAAGAAATACAAAGCTGTTGCCTGATCCCTTTCCTATTCTTACCTCCCATCTTCTGTTCTCCTTTTACAGACCCATCCTTTCCCAACAGCTCCAGGCACACATTTCTGAAGTAAATGAAGCTGACTGAGACCGTGCTGACCCAGGTTAAATACAGATTCGTGTGACGGAAGCCAGAGGGTAGCGTATCGATATCAAACCGGTGCGAGCAAAAGTAGAATCAGACCCAGTGGTATAAAGGTATGGAAACATATATGTCCCAGTTGCCTTTTTATTCACATCGGTTTAACGTTAACGAGGTGCCATTGGCTTGGGTGGAACAGTTCCTGACTTAGAGAAGCAGGAGTAATCGGAGATGCCAACGGCGCGTGTGTTGCTTGGCACCACGCGGCGTGGGAGCAGAAACACCAGGAATGCCTTTCCCTGCCTGCCCCTGCCCCCAGCCCCCTCCCCAGCTTCCAGCCGAGCTCACTCTTGCCCACCTGGTCTGGAAAGAAGCTCCCACAGGTGTGCTTGGCATCAAGCATGGCCACAGGGGTTCTCTCTTCATTCTTTGGCACCCTCCTCGGGGACGTGGCCAGGGTGTAGTGGGCAGGCTGCGTGGCACAGCCCCTGTTTCCACACGCAGCCTGTTTGCCCATGAGTCAGTCTCAAGTGCCTATTTGTACCCGGTCTCGCTGCCAGGTTGAAGAGCAGTCACCGCAGGCAGAGGGAGAGAAATATTTTACAGGTTTGTAATTCATTAAAGGGCTGGAGGTGTTCCAATCTGAGCCTCCTGCCGGGTAGGGAAGAAGGGAGACATGTTCAGACCGTGGTCTGCAGCAGCACACCTGCAGAATTTGGGAGCATTTCTACTGATCTCTGTTTTCTGGGTGTTCTGCCTGTGCCAGGAGACTCAAGCACATAAATACAAGCTCCTGTCCCTTTGCTTGCATGATTCAGGCCTGTGTCATTTCAAGTTTTAACGGTAGATTTTAAGAAGGTCGTTTCAACCATGCCCTATTAGACAAACACTTGTGAAACAAAAAAAAAAAATTCCAGCACAGCACAAACAACAAAATTACCTCAGATCTTCTTGGGTGAGGTTCTTTGGTGCCTTATACTTAAGGAACTTCTATGCATGTGAAAGAAAACACTTCAAGGATCCTTCTAATACTATAATAGTCACACATTTACCTGGCCGGAGAAAAGAGTTCTTGTCTTTTCTCTTTTAGAAAACTTGTAAAATAGAATGTACAAGACTTCAGAGTCTTTGGCCAAGAACCAGAAATCAGTACCTATCTTTGTATTAATCAGAAACCAAAAGTTTAAGTAGGAGTCAGGAAAAATGTGTCCTATGACAAAATGAAAGACCATCTAGTGGGATCTGACAGGTACAGCCTTGGCCTTCAGATGTCAACCTCAGCCTTCCATTACTTTCTATAACACCTCTAACCAAGGTCTTTCATGACACAAATAAAAACTGGTTTGTTTTTAAAATTCACAGAAAGCTTTGCATTCCTCCTGTTTTCAAGAGGGGGCAACATACGTGTGACACCAGATGAAAACTTTAAAAAAACCCAACACACAAAATATCGTGCAGATTCAAAATTATTACATGTTCTGATTTTCCTTCTAATACTGTCAAAATATACCTCTGGTCCATCCAGTGTCAATACTTATCCAGTGATTTGAAGGACTTTTCACCAATAATTCTACTCAGCAGCAAACGTGTTTTTGAGAATAACAGACAAATTAATATCCTAAAAGATAGAAAAGTTGAGGCTAAAGTAAGGGGAAAGAAAAAAACATGAATTGAAAAATAGTCTCTCTTGCCTTTCCCAGGCTACAGTTAAATGCACAGAGAGTGGAAATAAGTCTCCCAGGAATATGTCAAACCAAGCAACATAAATGCAGCCTGAATGCACAAAGAGTCGGCAGCAGTGCTGCCAACCTCAAGCAGTCACGAGTCAGAAATGATGCCCCAGAAAACCAGGGGACGTTAAAGCTCAATGAAAGTAAAGGTCCGTTTTATTCACTTGTGAAGTTTGCATTTGAAATTCATGCTTAGAAGCTTCTTTCTATGGCTACTTTCTACCCCTACTCATTTTTTTTTAGTAATACCTAGGCTTCTCATACGGTTCCGGGAGCTGTCAACTTTGTAGAAAACAAAGAGGTCAAACTCAAACCATTCTGCAAGGCAGGACTAACCAGGCCAGGGAAGCCAGGCGGTGGCTGGAAGGACCCTGAAGAGCTGATGATGTAGAGGAGTGACCCCATCGGTACGGGGTGCCAGCCCTGCTCCAGCTCTGTGAAATCACGCTCCCACCATGCAGTCCTGGGGCAGCCCTTGTTTTGCAGCCCTGGCCCCTGGGCAACGCTTCCCCTTCTGGTTCAGAAAACCTGGGCAAGTTTCTGCTGGGTAAACACAGGCCAGGCCAGGCCATTCAGGCCATTTCTGAATAAACATGCCCCATTTATAACTTTACTTGGGGTGAACTGTGTGTTGTTTTCCTTCCCGACACAACCAGCGCCACAAAGGGAAAAGAAACACACCTTTAACTTGTGCAATAAAATCCTCAGAGCAGCCAGAACATTAGGATTAACAGCCTTGGTCTCTCTGCCTTTCATTGAAAATAAAAAATGCTGGTTTTTCTTTTAATGCATATCAGTCTGTATATTCCCTTTGAATAAGTTTCAGGAACCAGCGCTGTTTATTACAGTTCCTTTCCCGAAGAGAGCCAGGAAGCAAAAGCCACTTGCTTCAGAAAGCTAGCCAGGTCACCCCCAGCCTTCCCAGAGTCATGTGTTGGGCATTTTAAAATCACCAGGACAAACTTTTTTCTACACTGGTGGAGCATCCTTGATTTCACAGGGGTCACAGTGCTGCAATGAGTGAAATTTTCCCCAGTTACAAAATCACAGCAGCTATTATTGGCCTGTGGTAGTTTACTCAAACCCCTTAAACCAGCAGACCTGGTTTTTATTGAGAGAGGAAATGTCAGTCGAGATGCCAGTGTTATTCCATATTTTTTTTTAAAAAAGAGTTTGGTGATCTCTAAGTGCAGCCTTCCTAATGTAGCACAGAAGCAAGCACATCGGGAAATCAGAGCGTAAGACATGAAAATGGGAAGGAAAGTTAACTTGTGCTTGTGTGATTTTGAAAATGCAACTCAACACCCGCGGACCTCCCTCCCAACATAAATTTTATTCTGGTATCTTAAGGGCTTTATTAACAATTTAATGAAAAAGAAGAGAAAAATGAACAGCACACAGTCTTTCTGAGAACGATGGTCCCACACTCGGTCCTTGCCTTCTGGGGGTAACTGCATCAGCAGAGCAGGGGTGACTCAAGGGTGGAAAGGGACTAGAGAGTGACAGCACTGGTGGAGAACTGCCTGGCCAGCGAGCCCGCTCAGGACTTCTCTCTTAATCCCAGGGTTGCCAGTAGAAGAAACTTTTCCCCAGGGCCATCCAGGGTCCCCGGAGAGGCTGTGAAGTCACCAGCTCTGGAGGTGGCCATGGTCCTGCTGGATCAAGCCCTAAGCTAACTGGGCAGACCTTACTTCCTGCTCCAAAAGACTCAGGATCTCCCCTTCCAACCTGAATTCTACTCTGATCCTGTATTATAACAGTAATTACCCTAACTGACAACAAACTCTCCTCTTCTACCATGCTTTACATGATAACGCATAAATAAACCAACCCAAACATAAGCCAATACAGAGACAAAATTGGAGCTCACATACTGAAACCCTTTTTCCACTCAAGGGACCCCTTTTTAGGTAGTGTTTGCATGGAGAAGCGTTTGTCTCCACTCTCTGCCAGGTGCCCCCTCCCTCTACCACACATGATACCCTCCAGGTTGCTGTCCTTCTCATGGTTTCAGTTCTCCAGCTCAGCCCACACTCTCCCATGCCTGTGCCAGGACACACCATCCTGTGATGAAACCCACCATCACCGAACACCACGGCAGAACCCAAAGCAGAAGGGGGGCAGGGTCTCACTCCAGCTATGGGTAGGGAGCCTTCACGCTCAGCCTGGAATGAATTAGGAGCTGCAGTCTCTCGTGGAGCCTCTATGGGTGAGGCTCTGTGGTGAGATAATGTCCTTAATTTTCAGCCTCCATCACAGGAAACGCACACAGCGTTGAGGGTTTCTCACGTTACGGTCAGATGGAAGCTCCCCACAGCCTCCCGTTGCAACGCCCTGGCACAGAAGAGCTGAGAATGTTTCGTGACAGCCAGCCTTTCCCCTTGCCAGATCCGTAAGGTACACCAGCAGGTCTCTCAGCAGCTCCCAGCAGCAGATCGACAATAGATAAATAGATACACAGCTATAAAGAGTAGCACAAATTCTATTTTCTACTGTAGGAGCCGGTGTGAATGGCTCACTGGCTGGTAGAGTTATGCAATAACTGACATCCTTTCAAGTTGGCAATTACACAGACAGTATAACCACAAACATGAATATGTTCCTATCATATTGAAAATAAGCTTTGCTTTCAATAAAGCAGTTGGTAAAAGTACGTCTCTTTTTAAAGAACTGGCTTATGATATGGGATATTTCTTCCTTGGCCTTTTTAGTACATAGGAGCTTAAATTTAGGTTATAAAACAATCAGCCTGAACTTTTCCCAGACCTTTAAACCCTAGACAATTTCCATGGCACTGTTGCCCGGTGCTTTTGAAAATTGGACCCCTTCATTGAAATTCTAAAAACCTAACTTCCAGGTTCCAGTCACAGAATCATAGAATTTTCTAGGTTGGAAGGGACCTTTAAGATCATCCAGTCCAACCATCAACCTAACTCTGACAAAAACCATCACTAACCCATGTCTCTAAGCACTATGTCAACCCATCTGTTAAATCCCTCCAGGGCTGGTGCCTCAACCACTTCCCTGGGCAGCCCATTCCAAGGCTTAATAACCCTTTCAGCGTAAAAATTTTTTCCTAATATCCAATCTGACAATCCTGGACTAATAAGTTTCAGAAAACAGTAGTTTTCCTTAGTTAAATACAGACAATTATAGACAAACCTCGCTGGAGTCAGATATATAGTCAAAAGTTTGAAATGCCTTGTGTCAGTAATACTTCAACAAACTGTAGAGGCAGGAAGCACCAGCTATCAGAAAGAGTTTTAAAAAACACAGATCATCTGTTTTCCATCTCTCCAAATGGAATTCTGAAATGTCATCAGTTTAAGGTTTCAGATGAGAAGATATTTTTATCCATTTAAGAAAAAAAAAAAAAATCCATTTCCCATGCATTAGATTCATGCGAAACTCTAATGTTAGAGGGTATGTCCATTCTGCTCACGGATATAAATTGTGCCCTGACAATCCCAGTGATGGGATTGGAAGTGGGTTGAGCTCCACAGCATCTCATAAGAGGGTCTGGCTCCTCAGTGCTATTCCTGCAGATAAGATATAATTCGTGCTCCCCTCAGGCACCAAAGGCAATGTACCAGTGCAATAATCTTCTGAGTATCTCAACATTTACAAATAATTGTAAAGAGCTGCTAATACGGTTTAGTTCAGCAACTCTTCACAGTGCTGAGTGCTGACAGAAATGTCAACTAAGAGGGTATTAAACAGCCTTAAGGGTGTCTTGAAGGAGAAGACTTGTGAAGCGGTTATTCTAAGGAACAAGCACTGAGAAGCGTGTTGAACATTTCGCAACCCTGGCCTCTCCAGCCCGTGTTTTGTTCACAGGCTGCATGAAAGCCAAGGTTTGGGGGTTTTGTAAAACCCCCTAATGAAGTCCAGTGGAGAAGTGACAGTCTGTGACTGTTACAGCACAGTCACAGGTGTGTTCGTTATTCATTCATGTTCAAAATCTGTTTCTAAACTGATATTTAGGCTGAATAAAGGAAGTGCCAGTGAAGTTGGCGCATATATATATATCTGAACAAAGTATTTTTTTGTATTTTCTCTACTGCTCATTCATGCCTTCTGAACACAGATACAACCCCGACTAAATAGCTCATCTGAAGTAAGGTATTAATAACAAAGAAATACTTTACGCTTCTGCAGTATTGTTCCTGTCCTGCCCATTCTCCATAAATGACACCTATTTTCTCTTGTAGCCAGAAAATTAGTTGAGCTAATACTTATGAGACGAAACAAGTCAAGGCACGGGTATATTTTAAATGCAGTTAATCATAGGGGTAGAGAAACAACAAGGCAAAAATTCATCAGCATTAATAAAAATGGACTTTCTGATATACCGGGCGAGCAGTGATTCTTGAGCTCCAAGCTCCATGGCTTCATGTCTGCTCCTAACTGCTGGCTCTCAGAAGTTACATAGAAAGCAGGTGGCAATGACCTTCATTAATAGGGGTTTTGTATCTTTAAAGGGGTTAAACAGTCCTATTGAACGAATTGAGGAGTTTGATAGAAGTACTTAGAATAGCAATTATTATAGGGAAGACTGTTTTCACCAATGGAATGACAAGTGATGCTGAAGCCAGAAATGTTGAGGTTTGCAGAAAACCTGGGAAAAAAAAATAAAATCCAGAAATACTGGCTCAGATCCCCCCTGTATTAATTGCACTGAAATTAATGATGTGATCAAAGGAATAACATTTTTGGTGTCAGCTGAGACAACGTTTTGTCCTATGTCCCTCATGGCAGAGGCAGGGTGTGCTGTGCCTCCTGGTGCCTCCTGCAGAGCTCTGGATCTCCACCTCGCTCACCACGCTGGGCTGCACAGCAGGAAGAAGTTATTTGGTACCGATCCCTGGCACTGAAATGCTCGGGAAGGCATTCCAGAGCTGGTCCCCACAGGGTCACCATGAAGGCCTGGAAGCCCCTGCTAGACTTCAAAAGGTAATCACAAACGTGACTCAAATTCCCCGGAGTCGTGGCCACCTGTGGCAACACTCCCAAGACATCCCAGCAGAGAAGCTGTTGTAATTTTTGCAATAAGAGAGCAAATTTAAAGCTTCTATTCATTTTACTTTTGAAGCTGGATAGGAATTAGAGCAGTAAATAATTACTAACTTTCTGGTTTGCTACGGATTTCTTTTAGCTGAGTCTGTCTCTGCCTCAACTATCCCATCTCCTAAATGGTGTTACCATTTATTCCAGCCTTCACACCGTCATCTTAAAAGTAAATCCGTAAAAACAGCAATAAGGAGGCATTTAAGTACCAGAGAGAGATGGCAAGTGCTTATATGGCTTAAAAGAAATCAGAAAAAAAGCCATGGTTTTCAGGGGGCTTTTTTTCTAATTATGACTGAGAATACATTCATCTTCCATCATCACTTTATATCCTTGCATTAATTTTATCAGACTTTTTCATATAGCGTGTATTTCTGAGAAAAATGCATGCCTACAACAACAAACGAGAGTCAACTAAGAGACAGTCACCCATATATTATTCTTCTGGAAGTGGAAAACCCAAGCACATAAATCAAAGTGACCCTAAAGCAGTGACCAGCATGCCCTGAGCAGAACAACAGTGGTTTCATTGACCTCCAGACTCATACTGGGTCATATTTTCACACAGATGAACTGGTCTTGAACTGCTTTGCCATTGCATTGTACACAAAGAGACCCTGGCTGAAATGTGTCCCTGCTTTCTGTTAGGGTAACCTGCATCGCTTCCCAAAACAAAACAAAAAAAAAAAATCAAGCCCACAATCCATTTTAGAAAGTGTCTCTTCTGTCCTGCTGTTTTTCTGGATCCTTTTCTTCTAGGCTTGATTTTCATAAATACCTTTGCATGAATTTACAGTTTATATTCATATTTAAAAAAAAAAAAAAAAAAAAAAAAGAACAAAAAAAAGTAAGCCTCAGAATTTGTTAATAAAGCTTATTCTTTGTTTCTGAAGATTTTTCCAGGACACTTTTTCATGCTTGTGAGATTCAGAGTACTCAGTAAGTGCATCAACTATGGGCAGCTCGTTCGAAAGCTACAGGCCTTCCTTCTCATAGATATACATTAATGTGTCCACCACCATCTCACAAGCGTTAATGGGATTAACCTTGTCGTTCTCCCGCGTGGCGGGAGGGACCACTGGGGCACTGACTATAACCAAGAGGTTCAGCCCTCAGCTGAAGAACACCACAAAGCTTCCGTGCCCTTAGAGTTTCCTAAATATACTTGTAGAGTGTTCAACCAGTGGGTGAGCCTTGTTTGTCTCCCAGCGTGGGAGGACATCCAAGCCTCTAGCTGGCTCTCACCGCCAGGATGAATTTCGTCAAAGACATGGCCAAGGCCACGCAGAACATCTGTGGGACAGGCAGGAGCTGAACCCAAACCAGCTAACTCCCAGTTTAACACTTTAGTCACAAGCTCAGCCTCATCTTTATCCCCTAACGTCTCTCTATGCAGTTTTGGGAGGGCTCCTGGGGTGAGATGGAGGAGGCAGGAACAGACAGAAGTGGGTGGCTCTGCAGGCTGGGTCGCCTCCTGGAGAGGTGGGTTCTAGTTCCTACCCTAAGAGTTCTCCAAGGATTTTGTACAATAATTATGGCAGCTTTGGGGGTGACTTCTGCGGCAGAACTGCGAAAAGCAGAGGCAAAATTTGCCTCTTTCACAGGCCCACATTTTGTTTCTAATTTCAGTGCTGCCGTTCATATTAACGCACAATGGTTTTGTTGCCTTCTATTTTTTTTGCAATGGAAGTGATTTCTCCCCCGTCAAAATCAATCATCATATCAGTTCTAATCAGATAAAGCTTTTGGCTTCTACTATCTAAATTGCCCTTCCCACAGTGCCTAAGACAAGCATCAGTACTCCGTCGCAAAATAAATGTGTTGATATTTGATAGCTCATTTGAACACGATGGTATTTACATCTTAGTTGGTTAGATTTTCATTTAACACAAGTTACGGGCTCACATTGAAAATAAAAACAATACTTCTCTGTTCCTCTTGCCATTCATGTCTACTTTTGTTTCAGCCTAAAATAACACATTGCTGGAGGGTATTTTCTTAACACTGCCAAGCCTGAATGCAAGCCCTGTGGAAAATGTTTGTGTTGGGCTTGCCATGGTCCAGGCTAATAACAACGTGATGATGTATAGGTGAATTCCTGCTCCTCAAGTCCTCTGTGACATACGGATTAGGCCTGCCCTTATCTTCTAAGACATCTGGATGAGTGTCTGGGTTTTAATTTCACAATGAAATCACTGGGGACTAGAGTTATGTTATGTGCTTATGAACAAAGTGGAATATCCCTGGTAAGGGCAAGAGTGGCTTACCTTAGATAACTCTACTTAAACCAGGGAACATTTGAGAATGTTGAAGAAAGGAAGGAGGTTCCACCAATAAAAACAAACACAGGCTTAAATTTGTGTTCTGTGTACTAAACATTTTAAAGCTCCTGGAGGTTGAAATATGACCACATGTAAATGGACTGATAAAGCTAAGGCAACTCTTGAAAGACCAGATCAGGCTTCCCAGGACAACTACCAGCACTAAATCCTAATGGCATGCATAAATCATTTGGAGACAGATTTATTCAGAGGATGCCACTTTAAAGTCAAAATACTCTGCTTTAATCACCAGAAATAGTATGTGCATGCTAACATTTGCAGAAAATGCTTGAGGGCAACATGAAATTAGTATCCTAAAATTTCTAAATACATGCTTTTCCTGAAATGAAGATTTTTATCTATTTATGCCCATAAAACTGTCAGAAAAAAAAAAAAAAAAAGACCTGTGAGAGCATAAAAGGGTCAGTCCTGCCTTCTACAGCACAGCCACGGACAACATTAAAAACATCAAAGTTCATATGATGTTCATGGTTGGGCTCTAAGTGTTACAGAGCTGAATAATCAGCTTGCCAGCCCCAAATCCTGTGATCCAGGACTCTTGCAGCTTCCCAGCTTCACTGTAGCCCTGAGACCGTGTTCCCTTTTTGCAGGCCTTGTAGAAATTTCCTCCTGGCTCTCAGCCCCTAGTCAGGCTACAATCCCAAGGGTCTGAGCCTGCTTTGCTTCCTTGGGGTCACCTTAACCTATGTTTGGGTCTGGCCTATAAGACGGGCAGCTTGGAGATGATGGGCTCTTCCATTGCCCTTATTTAGGGAGCAACAGGAGGAAAGGCTTATATCCCAGTACTGGTTGCGAGGTGTTCTCCATCTGCTCGTGCATTGGAGCTGCAGAAGCTCCCAACACTCGCAACGGGGAAAAGATGAAGACACAAATAATGGCATCGAGAGTAAAACTACCAAAACCCCATTCTGTTTAGCATATTAACTACATGGGATCTAATCTGTTCATTAACTTAAAAGCAACCCAGACATATTGAAAGCTTGTAGTCAACCACAGAGATTAATGTATACTTAGGAAGGTTTCAGTTAATACACTGTTTTAGTTAATAAATGTGCAAGCAGCTATTCCATTTAAAATGAGTAACAATATAACCTGCAGAAGTTGTGGGTTTTTTTTTCCCTTAAATATGGATAGGAAATACAGTAGGTTTCACTGAAAAACATGGAAAAACTTCTACTGACTTTGGTGGGGTCAAATTTTCACCCAGTAATTTTTCATTTTTCATCACTGCACTCAAATAAAACATTTTCCTACTCCTTCCTTGTATATTCTATTCCCAGTATCTCTGCTTAGATAGGAAATTATATTTAAAATTAAGTGGCTGTGCTATTCCCATATAGACAAGTTGTTCTATTTAGGCTAATCCTGTCATGAAAAGAGCTAAATGAGGTGTCAAGCTTTCTTTTTGATCCTCGGTTTAACAAGAGTTTTAATCAGTAATAATAGATCTAACATACATGTGACGCTCTGCAAGAAAAGTATATCTTCTCTGAGCACTTCATGAACCTGCTTACTTTGCTTAACAAGAAATCAAAACACAGATCCTGTCTCGAAATTTGCGTGACTGCAGACTACACACTGCAGTATTTCAAGGAGAAAACGCTAACCTTGCTCTCAGGGGTGCACCTGGGACACTGGCCCTGGAAAAATGAATGTAGGACACGGGACATCATTATATGCCTTTCTTATGCGTTATTCACAGCTGTCTCTTAACAAAGTAAAATGTCTAATATCCCACCAAAGAGCCTCAGGCCTACCTTGTGAGCCCAGATGTCCTACTGGGCTGGAAAGCTCGTGGGGTCCTTTAGTATATGAAATTAAATATCGCTCTGATCCATTTGAAAGACACTGAATAGATGGTTGAGAATTATTTTTGTTTTCATTTGTATGGAGACCCCACCACTCTGGGCAAGGCAGACAACAGCCCCTGAACTTGTAGTCAATCTCATGGAAGTTGTTGCCACCACCAGGCGCCCACTGCCCTCCTCCAGCAGCACCTACACTTCTGTACCGCAGGGCAGAACGGGATGTTCTCAGCATCTCAGCTTTACAGGCCAACATATTACCTTAAACCACAGTAAATGCTGGAGTAGTCTTTCCAGTTGTACCATAAGGGCAAAGAGCTGGGTGGCAGCTGCGTCTCCGAATTTACTACTGGGAGCTGTTGCCAAATGGAAACTGAGTCAGAGCCCTAAAACCAGATCAGAGGTTTTAGTGCGTGGACAGGAGCCAGGTGAAGTGCCTAAAGAGTTTGGGCTGAACCTCACACCTTCTAGAAGACGGTAGGTTGGTGAGAAGGAGTTTCCTCATCTTTGACAAGCTACAGGTGTGCCTGAGGGATGGAGGCAAAGCTCCAGGTTGCCGGAGGGAAGCAGGAAAGCTTCCAAGCCCAAACAGATTTGTTTCTCCCGACTCCGGCGACCGTGGGTAGGCTGAACAACTTTGCTTTCAGTGTTCAAAGGAGGGCAGCGGGGCTGGGAACAGCAGTGGTTCCCCACCCCAACCACCCACCCATCCACCGGGCTCCGTCTCAACCTTCCTCCGCCGGCGTGCGTGGGCCCACCTCGGCCTCACATCTCCTGTTGCTCTGCGGTCTCCTGGCGTGTCCCATCTTGCCAACGCATGTAGGCCTGGAAGGGCCAATCTTGCAATCGTTTACTCAGGCCCATGGGTTGCACACCGCTAATGAGCTGCTTGCACCCCAGCATGTTAGACAATATGCTGACAATGTCATCACATTATTTCATCCTTCTTAAAAGATAAGACCCAGCCTGTTCTAGCCTGCTCGGGTCATTATCTTGTTACCACAAGATCCCCTGACACTAACCAGTTTAGAGTACGTAAAGCTATAATTTGCACTAAAATGAATTATGTATTGTTTACAGTTTACCATTAAATTACAATGAACAGAAACAAGCACCTAGGATGCCTCTTTCAAAGTCTTCCCGATGAGTTTAAATGCACACAGAAACAAAAGTCTTGCTGCAATAGCACTACGAGTAGGCTGGGTTGGCTAATTTTCACACTAACTTACTTAAAAGCAAGAAGGAAAACAGTGAAGACCTTTATACGGGCCATCAAAAAGCCTGACTGCAAGTGGTTCCAATTTGCTTTAGTAATTAAATCGAAAGGAGTTTAAGGGTTTTTCACCCAGGTCATTTACTATGTTGGAATTTTACTGCTTGCTTTGCAAAGAAAACAAACTGGAATGAGTCACTAGCGAGTATAAAGAGTGGATGAACGCTGCTAAACAAACCAAACAGTGAGCTCAAGTGGATATAGAAAACACAAGTCAGAATTCTAAATATGGATCTGAGAATAGTGTAAAAGGATTAGACGTCTTTGTCGCATGAAGAGCAAACCCACATGCCAGCATGCCTTTCCAGTGCAAGCAGCCACTGATCAAAGTAACATCTACCAGTTTGTAAATATGCTAATCTTCATGTTTACACAAAAGTGTCAGCACTTGCTTTACATCACAAAGAGCCTCATACAGTTGAAGATTAATTACTTCCAACACTCAGATAGTGTGTAAGCACTGGTTTCACCAGAACCCTACCTTTTGCTGTATTTGCACAGCTCAGCAGAGGTGTACGTTGCTAAAACAGATAATTCGGGGACACTTACAAAGTGTCAAATATCTCCAGCTTTATACAGATCTACAGACTTTTGACACGTATTTTTTGGTGATCATGTGGAGCAGGGATTAGGCAGGTTTACGCTCCATGTTTTAAGTGCTGGATGGAAAAATATTTTTGCCTTTTTGTAGGAATTTTAGCTCTGAATAGCACTCTCTCCTCTAAACCTGAGTTGTGCCTTCAGCTTTTACGCTTAGGCGTGATTACAAAACATTCAAAGCTAATTTTTCCACTCACTGGGTTAACATCACTTTCCTGCATTAAAATGGCTTAGAGCCACCTCACAGTCCACCGGGCTCTTGACCCCTTCCGAATCGGCTGCTGAATGCCCTGGTCCAACTCCCCTCTAGAGAAGGATAAAAGCTATGCCAGGGACACAGAAGCACATCATTTTCTAACACTGACTTTCAGGAACCTTCTCCTACTCTACAAAACAGGGAGAATGGTTAGAACGTGCACTGAGGCTGAGAGATCGGTCCCTAACGTTGCATTGTTGCAACGGGGAACGTCAGTAGGATGAAGCCAAGGTACGACTGGATTTCCAAGGTTCAGGTGCTTAAGTTGTGGCTTGCACTACCTCTTTAAAAGATATTTTACATTTTCATTTCCATTACTGTGTACCGCCTGCAAAAAAAAAAAACCAACCCGTGATGGCAGTTCTAATATTAAAGGGCCACCAGCAATAATTAAAACAAATAAAGGGACTGCTTTCAAGTGGGAATTCTCGATTCTCTTCACCTCTCCCTCTCTGTTAGAGCTCAGCACAATGACTGCCACAAGAACGTCACCACTTGCCAATAAATACTATCACATTTGTTTCCTATTCTGTGCTAAGGGGAAAAAAAGAGTGGGATGTGGGCTGCTGGCAAACGCTAGCGTTACAAGGCTGCCAGAGTAAACAAGATTGAGAAGATGAGGATAATTTGGCGATTTAAAGAAAAGAGAATCAAAGGCAATGTTTGGAAAGTGAGAAAGAAATGGCTTCCATGTGAAACACCAAACTGGAGTAGAAACACTTCCATATTGAATCCTGAGAGATGTGTATCACAGGAGCACCCCCTGTCCGAGCCAGCCAGTCTCCCATTTTCCCCTTTCCTCGGCATCGGCACCGGGAGGTGCTCTCAAAGCATCTTGGGCTGCATCCAAAGAAGTGTTGCCAGCAGATCCAGAGAAGTGATTCTGCCACTTTGCTCTGCTCTGGTGAGACCTCACCTGGAGCACTGTGTGCAGGGCTGGAGCCC
>JAOTQQ010000063.1:28221708-28258708 GCA_026546715.1 Gallinago undulata
AGGGTGGTGGAGCACTGGAAGAGGTTGCCCAGGGAGGTGGTTGAGGCCCCTTCCCTGGAGACATTCAAGGGGAGTCTGGAGGAGGCCCTGGGCAACCTGGTCTAGTTGGGGGTGTCCCTGCTGAGTGTGGGGGTGTCAGACTAGATGGTCTTTGGAGGTCCCTTCTGTCCTGGACCATTTTATGATTCTATGAAGCACGGGGGCTGCCAGAAGCCAGGCGAGACGGACACGCTGACGCACGGGCCGCTCTGTCCCCAGTCCCTGTCCCCATGAGGGCACCCTGGAGCCAGCAGACCCCGGGGTGGCCTGGCTGGGTGGCCAGGTCGGTGCACGTGGCAGCAGCAACGTGCGGGCGGCAGAGCCAGGCTGCTGTGGTTTCAATCACCATGCTCCATCTCACGCTTGCATAGGGCAACACAATCATCAGATTAATTACTAATTACAGTGGATTGCTGGTAAGTAGGTTCACAGCAATAATAGTAATAAAAAGACTAAAAGAAGCATTATTAGCATAGTTAATTATATGACCATTGGCAAGATTATTGATGGAGATACAAAATGCTGTTAAACAAGAAAGAGATGTTTGACATTGCTTAAGAGAAACTTCGTTATTGCTTCATGACTTTTTGGATTTTTCTAATCGTCTCATCTGTGTTCCAAAAGTAGGGGGAAAAAAAAAACAGTAATTATCTCTGTTTGATCTTTGACTAACAATTGTTTATGAATCTAATGGAACAATTGTGTCTTCTAAAATGTAAGTAAACCCAGTAGTCTTTACCGGCGTAAAAACTTCAGCCACGCTGGACGGGGTTATGGGAATCTGTCGTGTGATGAGAGGAGACAATAGTGATTTATTGGTTTAGTCATAATCCCTTCAGTAGTCCAGATTGCTGTTGCAAATTTGTTAAAAATCTGCTACCATTCACTGAGCAACAGTACACCACCTGAAGCAATAACATGGGTGGGGAATGTAAAGCAGCACTCGGATATTCATGTGTGGCAGGAGTTAGACAAGGCCACGGAGAAAGAGCTGAGAACAATGTTGCACAAACCCCAGGGAGATTCCCGTCGTGCCGTGGTGTATAGGAAATTTAATCTCCAGGCAGAGATTCGGTTTAACTTTCCAAATGCTTCAAAAGTATGAAAAAGAACTATGGACTCAGCAGTTATTCTCCACAGAGTGGCCACACGCTCCGGTGGAGGACTACTACAGAGAGACACCATCTACATAAAACCACGCTCCCTTTTCGGAACTGTTTACATAAAATGCACGCTGTTTTCTCTTTAATTTTTTTCTTTATTTTGTGCTCTTGGCAACACAGAGCTCACCGCACAGTCAGCCAGTTGGCCCACGGTCTAACATGGCAACTTCAAGAATAAATATTAATATTTTTAATCATGTCGTTTGGCAAAGGAGCTGAGGAGCAGCTGCTGTATGTAGGGCTACCTCTAATTCACCTTCGGAAATAGGCTGGACTTGACTGCCCCCCACTTCCATAATATCCTAGAAGGCAAACCCCTGTTGGAGCCTGACTTTGGCAGGAGATACAATTACAGGCTCTCACTCAAAGGGAGACAAAATTGTGACCAAGTGATATAAATCTGTTTTCAGAGCAACACCCAGCAAAAAAACAAACAAACAAACAAACAAACAAACAGGGGGCAGTACCCACGGCTGTATTAGCACACGCTTCCCCCAGCGTTGTGTTTGGGTTGTCTTCTGATCACTAACTGCTAGTTAGCACATTTTATGAACCTCGCCCATGAAAACGAACATGCAAACTGAAATTTAGGACTCCTGACCTTTAACACAAAAATGGCCATAGGTGTTCCCACAGCTGTTAAATAAACCTATGTTTATGGGAGCCGTAAATGTAGAGCAGGTGAGGTTTCCAGTGATGTAATAACAACTTCCATCGCCGCGCAGTTTGTCATTTATACAGCAGTGTCCCATCACCAGTGAATATTGTTTTACAATAACAGCACAGGTCCCTTGGATTAAATCACTCTTTCTTCATTTATGAGTCATTCGACCTTTAACCTTCCAGAGGAAGATCAAACCACTTCTGAAGGCCCCACTCTTTTTAACCGAGGAGCCCAACAGTTGGTTAGATAACTAAGGAGGTTGGTATGTGCCCCCAGGGTTTCACAAACAACTGTCCCAGATCTTTTATAAGATAATCTTAACATAATCATGTAGCCACAAATTGTCGTGTAAATTCCCAATTAAAAACACCAAGTAGGAGCTGTAAATCTTGACACAACTGCCACCTTTTCAGGACTGAAATACAGTTTGAAAAGCAGTAGAGAAGCTCTTGTTTGTGCTTGTTGCAGAACTCACCAGGCCAACAGCAAAACAGCCTTATTTGATTTACAAACGAGCGACAAAGCGACAGGACAACCAAAACTGCTCAAAATTTAACCTAAGCAGCAACAGAGAACACAGAACTGACAAAACTGCTCCATCCTCCGTTCAGGACTACACGTGCAAAAAAATGAGCATTTGTGTTGGCACAGTTCCACACCCTCTCCTTGTCCCAATTTACATTAAATTGTAGCACGCTCCTTTTGGAAGGACTGATGGCAATTTGGGGGGGTGAGGGGGGGTGGGAGGAGATTTTATTTTTTAAAAATGGCAGCTTAATTGCCATACAAAACGTTAGACAAACAAATAGTCATTAAAGCCCTTGATTCATGGCTGACTGGCTTCATTCCACGAACTTTAGCAAAGTTTGGATCAGCCTTGAGCCGAAGACATTATCCCACAGCCTGGGCACGGAGGGAAACAGCCCATCTCCGCAGCGCCTCGGCGGGGAACTCACGGTGGGTGCAACGTGTTCGTGGGGACGTGGGTTTCCAGCCTAGCTCCCAACACCACCACGGGTGCCTTGAGCCCAGACATCTGCTCTTCTCCCACCATCATCAAAGTCAACCTCTATTTCCTTTGCAAAGCTCATCCCATAGCCGTAACCGGACTTGTTTCAGGATCAGGCTTTTGTACTTGGCATCTTGGAAGCTTTCTCTTCCCCTACACACTCATTCACACACACACAACCCTTCCCCGTACCGGGCTTCCCCACTCTGGCAGCCAGAGGCACGAGCAGAATGGGTTTTATAGGTTGTGCATAAACAATCCAAACAATTAATTAAAAACTTTTAAAGCATTCTGCAAATGTCTTAGTTGCTGTCAACAAGCAGTCAACAAACGCAGATCAAGTTTTTTCTCCTCCTACTTCCCACTTTCCACATTTCCCAACACTTGCCAGAATGTTGTGGTGACAGATGCAGACAATAGATGCTTTACTAAACATGTCCTTGATATCTGCATAATCTCCTTTAATATATATCATTAACTTGGGCCAGTCCCATGTTATTGCTTCCCCAACATTGCTAGCACATCATGATCTGGAAGGAGCTATTTATTGCTCCAAGAATGTGACTCTCTTGCCCAACCAGTCAGGCCTCAAAACGATACTTACTCATCCATTTTAGCTTCTGTTCCCTCCAGTAACTAATACAGAAAGGACTAAAATGAGAACTTGCAGCCACTGTCTTGCAATATAACCTTCCTCTCTAACACTTCTCCATTCTGCTAAAATTTGGGCATCTACAAATGCAAAGCTATGCAAATGAATTGTTGTCATTGATGAAATCCCTCCTCTAATCAAATTTTTCAGGCGTAAAATACAGTCATTCCTGCTTCAGAGGTGCACAGGATTTGAAGCCTCTGACGAGAACCTCAGATATCTCAGGACAGAAGAGTTTCAGAATTGCACAGGGGACGATTCTGCATTATCTGGTAAAAATTTGCACTTGGGCCACATGACAGAAACAAATTGCATGATGGGCAAGACCAGGTTATCAGCTGGAGTAACCTGGAGTGAGGTGGAGCGTAGGGACTCACAGCTATTTCTCCTACCCCAGATTTGCTGTGTCAGCCCCAGCACCCCAGGCCCTAAGCAAACAGCCGGGGATGGGGCAGCCTGCCGTGAGGAAATGCTTGGGTGTCTATCTCGGGCCCACATCTCACAAACAAAAAACAAACCTGGCTAAAGGCTCCCTTTTGCTGTGATGCAGCAAGAGCTTGTGGTCCCTCAAAGCCAGCTGGAATGACCTGGCTCCCCTGATAACCCACCGCTGTGCGGTGCTCCACAGGGCACCATCCTGCTGGCCACGAAGGTGAGCCTGAGGCTGAACTCATCAGAAAAGCTCTCACGTGAGGCACGGCCAGCTCCCCCACACAGCCCCGAGACATCTTCTTCCCAGAGGGTCTCACATATCACCGTGGGACACAACGGCCCCTTCCCTCTCCCAGGCATGGAGCACAACTCATGCTAGCAAAACAGATTGTCTGTATCTCAATACCTCTGTGCTTCTTCCTGCACCTTTTTTCTTTTAAACATATTTTTAAACCTCTTTTCAACGTATTAGGGGACAATACCAATAGCCTCTCCTTTCTTCTCTGCCTTCTCCCCATGGCCAGCAATAGAGATCCTGGGGGAACAACGGTGACACCTCACCCTATCTGGGGCTCTTGCCCAGTACTATGGCCAAACGTACCCAAATGTACCAATGTTCTCAGTGTTCTTCCTGCATAAGTACCTCCACAAGGCTCTTGTCATCCTCCTTTCTGGATGAACCCACTCAGATTTGGTCATTTCCTATACACTTCTGTTTCAGGAGTCACTACAGATCCATACCTTGTGCTCCTTAGCAGTACCTAAAGGCTGTGGGGACAGCTGTATCCAGCCTGCTTCTTTTGTAAGGCACTTTTCAGATGCTAAAGATTTAATCCTCACACCACACCAACAGACTATTCTGCTTTAGGCCACAGGGAATATCCAGAATCACGCCAATGAAAGTTGAATGTAGATGGCTAAAATATGAGCTTTGGTGATCCAAACTGCATAGATTTTTATACAAGCTCTCCAAGCCTTTCCCAAAATGCACAGAGTTCAGTGTGGTGCAACCTCTGAAGACTGTTCTGGGACCGATTTCATTTGTCATTGTTCATAAGTCATGAGTAGGAGCCTACAAGTTCTGCTCCTGCGGTCTCAGACTTGGCTGCAGACTGTAGGCATGTCTGCTGTAGAGAGCCACAACCCGGGACACACGGGCTGTGTCCTCCCAGGGGGAGCCAGTCAGATACGGACCCTTCCTGTTGGGTTTTTTGGGTTGTTTTTTTTTTGGCAAATGCCACGACAACCTCTGCTGCTCCCCAGACAGTCCTGAGCGAAGGCAATTCATCTTGCAAGGAAAGGCCAGCAGGTTCAGTGACCTAACTAATAGGCATGTTAAGGGAACCCTGGAATACCTACAGACAACAGCCTTTTCAATTTTGGGTAAATGCACGTGCCTCTGTTTAGGATTTCCTACCCACTGCATTCTCCTGCCAAATTCAGTGAGTTACCCTTTGCCCACCTTTGGTGGGATTTAAGTCCATATATCCTATATCACTGTCGCAGGCTGCTCTGAAGTCTGATCTTTTTCCCCTGGCATTGTCTGCTAAAATCATGACATAAATATAAAATGGAGGCACGCAGTAGCAATCTTCTCCTTTGCTTCGTACAAAGCTACCAGCAATTGTGATATAAATAAAGCAACCGGGTTTAGTGGCCAACCAAAAAGAAAAAAGCCAGGGAGGAGATAAAGTGTTACCCACCCTGAGTTCCACTGATAACTGTATTTTTCTAAATCTTCAGCTGCTATTAAGAATCCAATACCGGACTGGCAATATTCAGGACCCGATTTACATTTATTATGGAGATGAACATTACTGCAAACCAGCACAGCAGGAGCGTGGTGCTCTTTAGCTTTTGGGTTTTTGATAAGCCACTGCCATGGTGAAACCCATCCAACTGCTCGTGAAACTCTGGCAAACTGAAACTGGATCCTTTTGCCCCAGCCCCGTAACGCAGAACCTTGTGCCAGATGACTGTGTTTCTTGCACGCGTAAAATTCGCTTCAGTCGGTTGACAGAAGGTTTGGGGTTTTCCAAATGTTGTGAACCTGGTTGAGATTATTGAAATCCTCAACTATAGGAGTGTTGGGTTACTGTTCTTTTAAAGCATGCTTCCTCTGACAACAAAATGTAATTAAGGAGGCCATCGCTGTCACGTTACGGTCTCTTTTTAGAAGGTCTGGAAGGATGTAAAAAGGGCATAGCAAAAGTTGCTTAACCTTCCTTAGAAATAAACGTCCCTAACGATTTTACATCTTCTCTTTGGTCCATATTGGTCACAATGATGAAACAATTTAAAGGAGGAAAGGTCATGGCAAAGCAGTGAACTTTATATGCTCTTCAGCGCAATAAAAGTTTTTTTTTAATGTATTAGCATGGGAAAGGCATGCCCAGCAATATGAGAGAAGAGGATGGATTTCAGATTCTCAGCAGCCTGTTAGAGAAGAAAGGGTTTGGGTATCTGTAAAAATCAAACACCCAGAAAAATGAAACACTTGCAAATTTTCCATCTTATCTATTTTCAGCAAAAGGAAGAAAAACGAGGTTTGACCCTTCCATCCAATATTTAACACACATGCAGCATCATGGAAAAACAGCTACGTGCTGGGCTGAGGGTAGGTTCAAAAACTGGCAGGGTTAAAATTGTTTCTAATTTGTGCCAGCACCTACAGGCAAAAAAGATAAAATTGAGTCAGGAAGATTATTTTAGGCTCTACCTTGAAAATTAAAATCATACCTCATGTTTTATCATAGGTATTTGTTGTTTTGCTTATGTGCAGCCAGGATATTCAGGAAAATTCTTAAATCATCTCCAAGTTATTCAGAAAGCACCGCTTGCTAGAAAATTCACCTTTCCTCCCTGTCCTCATGCTGCCAACACAAACACAACTCCTTCTAGTAATGCAAATGTCAAACCTTTGAAATATTTTTTTCTTTTAAAGCCAAAGATTCTGCAGAAAATTGAAAACTAATAGGAACTCAAATCCACACATTTTTTGTTAATTTTTAACAAAAGTGGCCAGAGTTAGTTGTCTTCCTAAGGCAATAATTTTGACTGCCTAATTTTAGAAGCTGGGGGTAAGAGTGACTTGACTTGTATGTATTACCTCCCAGAATGTGTTTTCATCAAAATCTCCACATAAATCCTTTTTAAAGCTTATTCTGGTTTTCACCATTTTGGGGGTTCACTTTTTAATGTATTTCTGGTCGGTGACAGAAGAATATTTTTTTCCAAGCACCGTAATCTATAAAAATTTGTAAAAAGATATTTGCACAACACCAACTGACTAAAAATCGCATTGATTCAGCCCAAAAAGAAATATATTTTGGTCCTGTGTGACCAAACAAATTCACTCCAAACTTTAAGTCCTGAATATTCAAAACCTCCCTGAGTAAACTGTAACCAAGAAGAATCCATTATAATCGTTTGAAAAATGCAAACTTGAAAAAGTTTTATCTGTTTGCGAACAATGCATGAGCACAGAATGAGGCACAATCCACGGAATGAATTATTCTTTGTGAATTATTGGCCCAGTATTATCCTCGTAACCAATGAGACACATGATTTACATTTCTTTTACAGGCGACAGTAGCTAATTGATGTCCTGGTGTGATATGGAATGAAGCACAGTCATATAAATAAATTGTTTCCTAAATTCTTCCCCAAAACACATTAATATCTTAGACACCATGCAATTGTATGCAGTGAACACTGCTAAGACAGTAATCGTGTCATCAAGAGTTAATTTATTCTCAGCAAGCCCATGTAATGCAGATATTAATCTCCTGGAGCACTCGCTGTTGTTCGGGGTTAAAACATTCACAGTTTCTGAAACATAAACAAGTCTCTCGCACACAGCTGCTCTCCAATAGCCAAACCGAGCTCCTGCTCCACCACGACTTGTCACTTAGCTGCCTTTTTTTTGGAAAAACAAGTGAAGAATTTCACTCCACAAAGGGAAGGGGAGCTCGTTCATATTTCCAAAGATGTCTCTGCTACCTCTAGGTTACAGCTACCGAGATACCGATGCGCACAAGTTCTTTAAAATTCTTGGCAAGCGGCAGGGCTACACGCGAGGCTTGGAAGGCTCAGAAGAAATGCTCTTTTGAGAAGACAGTTTGAATGCAAACATGACTTAAAAAAAAAAAAAAAAAGCAACCAAAAAAACCCCATATCACTTCCAAAATCCATCTTGCTGTGCATGACCTTAGCTTGCCACCCTACAATTAAAAATGGAAAGAATACAGAGAGTGGAGCTAGCCGTTGGCTTGCTTCTCCAAGCAGCCATCAGCAAGGAGGTGGGCAGGAGAAGAGGAGGCCACCACAAACCCTATGTGCCTTCAAGCCTTCAAAACAAGACCCCACCTGCCCCGTGTCCCAGGCAGCGGCGTGCCGGGCAGGAGAAGCCCTGGATCCGGCCCTTCATTCTCCATGCTGTGGCCTCCGGGGAACGCCGCGGATGAGAAGATTGGCTACACTTCCCTGAGGTGGTTTTTTTTTCCTTTGTTTCCTTCTTTTTCTCCAGTTGGCTGCCTTTAATGTGGGCTCAGCACAACCTCTTTATGATATCTTCATCAAGTGTTTGAAAGCTCTGGGTCACAAGCTCTGAGATTTGAAGGTAGAACTGCGCTAATTGGCTGAATGGCCCTTTTGACCATAGTCAATTTCTACTAATTAGAAAAAAGAATAATTAGCTAATGTTGGTGAAGAGCTTTGAAGATGAATAAGCTATGGGGAAAGCACTAGGCATTATTAGCGGGAAAACAGTTTGATCCTTTTTTTAAATTTGTATTTAAGTAGCTCAAAGTGATTATAAATGGACCAAAAGTAATGGCTAACCACCATAAGATTAATACAATGTCTTTGGGGAAATTACAGTTTATATTATACAATTAAATATTATACAATCACTTTATTTTAAGGACTCCTCCTTGGAATTTTCTATTTAGTTCCGGTCAGTACGCTCTTTATATGTCATTTAATCCTTCCTCATACCCAACTAATTTGTACAGATAAATTATAATTACTACATAATAATAATGTCAATGGTTAGACAAGTAAATGGGAGCCTGCACCTGAGAAATATCGTATTATAAAAACGGTCTCATACAAATGACTCAAGCAGGTTGTTTTCCATTCACCGGATGCTTTGTCTGCTTCCAGCCCTTCTCAGAACAGCACTGGAGACACCTCCACGGCGTGGACGTGATGGGCCACATCCTGAGCGGGTTAGCTCAGCACAGCGCCGGTCCTTACCACGTTCTGAAGTGATGGTTACTCCTCTTGGAAACGGCACAAGACCAGCAAGGCAAAAGATGAAGCTCTTGCTGAATTCTGGGAGCATTTGATATGTAAACTTGTATTTCTATAAGCTTCTTTTCCTTGTGGAGATGCACGGTGCATGCTATCCAGGACTGAAACAGCCCCGGGGCCCCAAGTGAGAGTACTCTGTTTGGGAAAAAATATTCCCTTCATTTCCAGCTCCTGTAAGAAAGGTCCATCTTTTGCATTACCACTAGCACAGAGCCTTTTCCCATCTGGGTGTGCTTCCAGGTACTTTAGCTCCGACGGCATGACCAGAATTCCAGCGTGAGTAACACGTTGTACTTCTCCTCCAGGAAGGACTATATTTTGGTTTACCAAACCTGCCACTCCTCAGAGACACCTCTGTAGCATGAGGTACATGTTTGCACATATTAATGT
Source organism: Gallinago undulata (assembly GCA_026546715.1). Taxonomy (NCBI): domain Eukaryota; kingdom Metazoa; phylum Chordata; class Aves; order Charadriiformes; family Scolopacidae; genus Gallinago; species Gallinago undulata. The sequence goes on from JAOTQQ010000063.1 coordinate 28,231,374, forward strand.
ACGTTGCTTTTCTCCCCTCCCTTTTAAAACTGCCACTCAGAAATAATTTAGCCCCTGTTAGCTGGAATGATAAATGGAAGATATATTTGGCAACCTTCATACCTGGCTTCCTTCTTGGCCCCTCCTCTTGCTTGTAAAATTCAAGATGAAATTACCATCCCACTGTCATTGCTATTCTATTGCCAAAAACCATCTGGAGAGTTTATATATGGGCTAGAGAAAAGAAAGGAGTAAAATAAGCTTTACATTTCTATGTCGATTCCTTCCCTGCTTTGTAGACACATGATGCAAAGCCCTCGGGTTCGATAGCATACCATTTTGTGCGGGAGTAAACTAAACGAGGTGTCATGACATGAAGAATCAAGACTTAAGCATCTTTTGGCATCTCGAGTTGAAATAGAAGCAAGAGGAATGTAGCTTCTTTCGGAGATGGATGTGCTGGATTGATGTACTGTGCTGTGTGGGCTTCAGAAACATGAAAACAGAGTTTCTGTCTTCTGCATCTGGCAATAAAAAACTAATTATATTCTTTGTAAGAAAAAGGAGTTATCCAGTGTACTTGGCTGCTGTGTGACCTACTGTCCATCGGGCTCCTGAACTGGTCTTCAACGTGCCTTCTTGAAGCAGAGAAAAGAATATTGACATATTCAATGTATATCCATTGTGTATGAATATATGTTTGAATATATACATTGTGCGTTAATACTTTGATTGTTTGTTTTTAAGAAAAGGAACAAGGTGTAGGTAAGTTCAGAAAACAAGCATTTTCAGCCAAAATCCTGCCCCAAGACTTAAAGAGGCGATTATAACTTTAGAGGAGGTTGACAGTCTGCCAGGAAAAGCGTGTCAAGTCACAGGGGATCAGCGGGAAGAACCTGTTGTTCTCACAAACCCAAAGTTTAGTTTCAAGGAACTGCAACCATGACAAATCACGAGTTTGTGGACGTCAGTACACCGGGGATGGGTCGTTCTCGTGTACTACTGATCCCCAGGGTAAGGGAAGTCCAGAGAGAAGGTAGCATGGTGACATTTTAGCTTTCATGTCAGAAGGGAGGACAGGGCAGCTCTGGGGAGTGTGGCTGTGGATGGAGCCCTGCATTTCCTTAGCAGTCCTGCTGTCCATCCTCCCAACTTCTGGGTCTGGGCAGGGAGCTCATTCAAAGGAGCAGGACATGAAATGAAAAACCATCAGGCAGAAGCTGCTTATTTTCCCAAATAACCAAGGTTTTCTCTGTTTGGTTTTTTTTTTTTCCCCAGCTATATTTATTCTTATCCCGTTTTGTAGTAATAGCTAGAAAATGACATATACGTAGCTCCCTAACATAAAAATAGCAACAAAAGAGAGTGATACTCCAAACCAGTCTACTAGGAACAAGTCTTTTCTTAGAAGTAGGAAAAAAGCCTACAAAACAGACGAAGCATGTGAATTAACTAGCGCCAGTGTTTCCAAAACCACTGAAAGGAAAGGAAGATCCAAGAAAACACTGATATTTATATATCTAGGGTTTTCTATCAGATCTTGCAATGTGACAACAACACATGTCAGTGTCAGCACAGGTCCTGCTGGCAACACCTTGAAAACTGTGTGGAGGTATAGAAAATAAACAGCACTAGCTGTGATTTCCGTGATAAAATACGAATGTAAGGAAAGCCTCTTGGGATCCATAATCTGGAATTGTCACGGGATACAGATTGTCTGTCTTTCTGATAAAAGATGTCAGTTCCTTTTCTGGGTTTTAAACAGAAAGAAGCACTTGTGATTATGAGGCTGGCTGTATACCATGAGGTCTGTTGACAGAATCACTATGCACAGCGTATGTGTCTGCTTCCCCCATCAATGTTCCTAAAATTCCTGTATCAAAAGAACACCGCAGCCCAGTCTCAGCCACAGAAAGCCCAATTCCCTGACTCCAGGACTCCTCACTTCCCCTAGGACACATAGTGGAACGAGGCTAAAATTTCCTGGTAATCTACACAGATCAAAAAGCTTCCACTGGGTTATCCCACATTAGGCATTCGTAATTTTAAAAAGCGGCTGATTAATTAAGCCTGATGAAAGATCAGGTGGTTGTTGCCATTTTGCAGAGCTGGGAGCTCCCGCTGTGAGGTGGGCAGGGAAGGATGCGCACCCTGAGCTACCACAGATCCACAGCCTTCACATCCCACTGCTTGGCTTCCAGGAGGGAAGCCCAAGCTGCAATTTGCTGCCCTTAAAACTAATTAAGAATAGCTTCATCCCACACTGAGAATTATTATACTCAAGTACCTTTAATACTCCAAAGAAGGTGAAAGACTGAAATATTGACCTTTCTACCGCCAACATCAACTCTGTTGCCAACCGAGTGAATGGAGAAACAAGCCCTAAACAAAACAGGCTTGTTGCTTAAAGTTAATTTTAAAGCACAGGACTGAAAACCTTTTTTCCAAGTGCCAGCAATAAAGCAGAACCCACATGAGCTCTCTGGAAACAGTTCTCTGGGCTGAATCAGCAGCAGCTCCCAGTTTGCACACCACAGCCCGGCCAGTGAAGATTCCCCTGGCTTGCACAGCAAACACCAGGACGTGTACTTCTGTGAATCCCTACTGGAGACGACCAGTGGAACCACATCTTTGGAGACATCACTCCAAAGCTTGAAATGGCTCTTCTCGGAGCACGGTGCTGGGAGCGAATGGATCTGTCACAGTGGGTGAATCTGAATGATGATGCTCTCCTAACGTCAGATATCCTGCAAAAGCAAAGCAAAGAGGGACGGCAAATATGCTCTTTTCTTGCCTGATGTTTGCCCAACTGGAACTGCACAGCTCTCAGCCACTCTACTCCCCAGATTTCCTAACGCCCTCAACCCGGTATAAACCAGGTTGCTCTCCAGTTTCTCACACAAAACCAACCACGTGTGCAAACAGCAAAATCCAGAGCCTCGCACTGACCCCGTGAGTCATCCATTTCAGGTGTGCTTCACTACCACAGGAACGTGACCGGTTTTCCCTCCTGCACTGGTTATAGCCCAGCCTAACTCTGCTCAGACCAGTGCCACTACACCTGGGCATCCAAAACAAAGAGAGCCTTTGTCCCCCAGCATTACAACTGCATGCCTGAAAGCCTGGGTTTCTGCATTAAATTCTTCCAAAACATCACTTCCACCCACACTGCTGTTTGTGACTCACGTATGCTTCACCACCAAGTGTGGGAGAAGTGCCTCGGCCCTGCTTGTTCATCCCAACGCTCCTCCTGCTGTTGGTTCTGCTGCCCACAAGGTCAACACATCCTCTACCAAGGGTAATACAGGCACCCACGAAGCCCATACACATTACCCCGACATACACACCCCTTCCAGGCTGCCACACGGTGACAGGATCATCCAAAAATTCTTCCTCGTCCTCTTTATGACTTGAACGGTCATCCAGTAAAAAAAAAAGAAAAAAAATAAAAACACCCACCCAACAGTTCATAAGAACAACCTGTCTTCTACTGCAGACCACCGGTGAAAGGACAAAGGAAAGAAAGAGGAAACTCAAACCTACGTGGAGACTCGCTGACACTGAATAATAAAAACCCTACAGTTTACGCCCACTGCAAGGGGAAAAAGAAGAGTTAGAGCTTGTGAAAATACAGTTCCTGTAAAGCTGCCAATGATAATGTCACTGACAGCTTCAGCTTATTAGCCACGCAAACGCTGCTCATGCAAATCAGAGCCACACAATGTTTAAAAAAATATCCCTGCAATCATGAATTGATAGTCATGATATTTCTTAACCGGCGTCCTCCTCTCTCTCTTTCCTACATCTCCACCCACTTCTGAACTTTTCTCTCACCTCTTCCCTAGAGCATACCAGCCAAGTGCCCAGCATGTAATCTATGTTGATGAGCAAGTAATTTTATTAATTAATCCAGGAAGCTGGGTATTGCAATATTTTTTGGGTGATTTCTTTCATGGGAAGCCTGGCTTTCAGTTGATTTTCTGCATGTGTGTAATGTCAGTGGGATACAGTGAAGAGACAAGGCAGCTTCACCGGAGAGCGGATTCTTCCTGTCCAAAGCTGGATCCAAACCACTGAAATCAAAAGAAATACTCTTTTCTCACTGACTTCAGTGGGCTTTGGATCAAACCCGTAATCTTTAATAATTCTGCCGTGTTATAAAACCCAGTTTCGCAGAATCAGGATGAGAGAACTACTGATGCCCGCTCCCACTTTAATATTTGTCCTTGTCTGATAAAAACATCATGTCACGTGATTTTTTTTTTCTGTTTATTTTTCTCTTTTCTTCTTTTTTTTGAAAATACATTTTGATTATGCCAAAAGGGCAAGTGGCCAGTTTAACTGACTTGAGCCTTTGATCCTCATGAGTTACTTGTCTCTTCAGCAAGGTTCTCATTTGAAGTGCTTTCAGCACCTGATTTATTAACAGTCGGGTGGAGTTAGGCTGTTTTGCAGTTCCTGAGAAGCTGATAATAAATCTGATGCTGGTATCACAGGTGGTGCTGATATTTTAGCTGGATTGCAAAAAACTTCATAAACTGAAACAAATGTTTCTATATTGATGCTTCCATCCTGGAGTCCAGAAAGGGACTCGTGTTGTCCGTTCTGGTGGACATTTTGCCTTTCAGAGATTTCCTCTCTGATTACTCTACAATTCAATCTTTTGAATGTCTTCTCTTCATATTGTACTCATAAATTTTATTTTAATAAAAATAGGTGTCTACCAGGCATAAACAAACAAAAAAAATGCCCAAACCCTCTTAATTCTTTTTCAAACCTTTTGCACGTTTCGTTTAAACCAGATGTTTCCCTGACTTGTCATTGTGATGAAAGGAAACCCAATACCCCCTCTGCTTTCCAGTGCAGAGCTGCAGAAACAAGGAAGGACAGAGGAAGAGCAAGAACCATCTTAACTGGGAGGTGATTATTACAGCTAGAAGGGAAAGAGCGAGGACACATGCTGCTGGTGGGAGCTCGTGTATTTGAACATTCTTGTTACCTTGTTTTCTCACAGTCCGAAATAATTTTAAAAGACTGCATCTGTGTGATTCAATACTCCAGCTGAAACAAAGTCAAATAAACTCCACCCACCTGTTAGGCAACATTCTGCAAATCCAGTATTAATGTCACGTTCCTAATTATATTTCACTTCTCCTGTTACATTTTTGCTATGATCCTGTCTTCACTGAAAGCCGCTTTCATCTGAAACACAGTTTTTCTCTCTCTCAACTCCTCGTTTACCCACCCCAAGCACCATTCGTTATGAACAGCCGGGCAACAGTGCCGAATTTCATGGATAATCTTACTCCCAAATCTTTTACAGTAAAATATTAATTATAGGTTTTCTTTCAGGCTGACTCATCCGCTACTCTCTCAAGCTATGCTTAGTTTATAAAGCCATCACAAATGGCATGATACGACTCAAACAAGAGCTGAGAGCCTTGTAAAGCTGCTGCCTGGAACAAAGCAAAAATAATTTCTTCTCCTTCAACAAATTGCCACGTTGTCTTCAATATGAAGGCAATGTGAGGCAAAAGAGACAACGGACATAATCAATAAATACTTCATTCTTTTATCCAGGAAGTGTCTTCTGCCTGGTCAGTGCAACAGCTGGATCCTCCACAGGTCCAGCTGCTCATTCAGCAAAGGACACGAGCCTGGGCTCACAATTATGTAGCTGCTAAAAGGATCTTATATATCAACAGATCAGGTATTTATTAGAAGAAGCCTTCCAATAGGTTGACAGTCCCACACTATGCACTTCAAAAGGGTCTTTTCCTTTCAGGGCTCTAGGGATTTCCTTCTCCAATACTCTTCTCCTGTTATTTTGAGAGTAAATACACCACGAACGCAGGAGCAAGATGCATGACTGATGAGAATCATCCCTCCTCTTGAGGAAGCAGAATCCCTGCATCCAGATTTTCCCGCTTTCTTGTCCAGTCTTTGTCCCACACTATACTCAAGGAATCACAAAAAATAGCTCTATTGCTTTTCTTTTTGGATAAACAGTGCTGCAGGGATGTGATTTTAAGGTGAAACGCATGCTTTGCTGTGAAGGCATGGGATCGTTTCCTAAGCATGATGTTCAACTGGAAAACGGAGGGCTTGGGGAAAACCAGCCCAAATTCCTTTCCCCAGTTGTAGCCTGCCGATGGAGAATTCAGACTTAAATAAGGAAGGAGGCCTTCTCCTGCACTGCAGACATAAATCTTCTCTCAGCGATGCTGGAAAAGGCTCTGTGGCTTGCGTAGGTGAGACAGCTGTGAGGAAATTCGGGGGGATTTGCTACGGGAGAGCTCGTCCAGTTCCCTGCCTGCAAAGAGATAAGACTTCCAGTTGGTGGACATCTTACTGCACAGATGGCAACGAGACTATCACGTTCTCCTTCCACGCTCGACTCCCGCGTGCCAGAAACACAGGAAGAGATAGGATCACCCAGTATATGCTTCTTTACGTTTCTTTCTCCTCAGTCTTTTTGGATTTGGTTTGGTTTTGCTTTGGTAGCCAACTGCATCTCCATGGGTAGTTAAGATACTGAAGGCATTTCCTAACGTTGAGCTCCTCTCTTGTTAGCGCTAAGCCCCAGCTAAACCTCTTCTCTCCACTTTGCAAAGTTGAACGGAGCTGAGCGTTTGGGAAATCTTAAATCTTCTTCTCGCTAATCGCTAATGAGTTCCAGGCTGAGAATGTCGGCCTCACCGATTTGGCAAAAATTTTACCTTACCCCAGCGCTTTACTCCCCAGCTGTCATCATCTTGTTACCCGGGAGCTGCCCGAATCTATCATAGCTGTTCTCAGAAGCGGGACATCGTGCCTCCCTATCGACGCCCAGATGCCAAAGCAAGGCCGAGGCGTTCTCAGCGGGTGAACCCCGCTTGCATCTGCAGATCTGGGGCCGGACCAGCCTTTTCCAGAACAAGTCAGGGCAGCCCCTGACCTGTTGCGACCGGCACCTACCTTTTATAGCTGCAAGGGACCAAGATTGTAGGCAAAAGATTATTCAGAGCGGATTATTCCATCCTGGCTGCAGCCCGAACGGAGCTGTGGGGATGTGACACGGGAGTCAGGGCGGCGTTCACCTCCCACCCTGCTCTCCTCTGCAGGGGGAAAGTCTCAGCTAATCCGGCTTGAGGACAGATTTGGAACAACAAGAGCAGGAGCCAGCAATCCAGAATGAAAACCCACACCTCCTTCCTCCCTCACCTTGTGCCGATGCATCCCAGATCACCTGGAACACCGGGGAGCTAACACTTCCCACACACTGGCGACAAGAAGGCAGCCTTGGCTGAAATTGCAGCTGAATTCCCCGACTCCATAGGGTACTGCTTTTTTCTAGAAGGGAGTTTGAGTTAGGTGACTTTCACTGTTTTGTTAACAGTTGTAAAGAGAAGCGGGCACCCTTGGAAGTATTTGAGAGCTGACGTGACAGAATGCAACAGCCTCTCAGTGTCTCAGTGGTCGGCTGTGTAAATTAGTAGCTAGACCATTTTACAAATGTATATTATTTACCCAGCAGATGCTGTTACGGTCTCTTGTGTAAATTCATAATTAGACCATGTACTGCTTTGTGAAAATCCTTTAATAACAAAGGTGCCACTGGGTGCTGAAATAATTAAATCAGCCCGTTCGCAACAATGCTATTTTGCCGTTTTGACTTGGGTGATATAATATTACACATTCCTGTAAAAACAGCCAGAGAAATTGAGACTGATCAGCTACAAAACATCAGATACAAGGGATAATGTTACCCATTCAGTAGCTTTGGGTTTGGCATGAGTCTGGTGTCACAGTTGAAAAAGTTGCAGCCAACATACCAACGGCACAGACAAAGAACAGATGATCCATCTCCTCTGCCATCTATCATGCACAGCATTGCCAACTCCAGGGCTTTACCAGCACTGACATTTAAAACAAAGTATGTGTCAACCATATTAAATAATATACCAAGCTGTGGGTTATTAAGTGTGGGGTAATTTGACCACAGCAATTAAACTGAGATTAAAGAATGATAAAGGCAATGTTATACGCACTGTTCAGTGGGGTTTTCGGAACATATGGAGTCCTGAATATTTCCAAGTGTGAAAGCCACATCAGATATTGAGGCGCACGTCAGTCGCGATCAGCATCCTATCCCCCTCCTGCGCCCCCCCTCCTCCCCTTCCCCCCGCGAGATGCCGCTTTCCAACGGCAATAGTTTTCATTCTGCATATCTTCAACCAAGGACACGTCTTCTGACTCGTGTCTCCAGACCGCAGCCTGTGGGCAAAGGGATGGTTTAAGAGGGTAGCACACTGAAAAGACATGACTTGTCAGAGCCTTTTCATTAGGCAGCAGTGAGTGGGTAACCCACGGACGGTCACTGTGCACGCGGGGCACGGACTCACAGGAAAACAGTTCGTTTTCAGACCAACGAGTCTGGTGAAATATCTACTCTTTCCTCCTCGAAGGGTTTCGTGATTTGAGAACACAGAACCATCTTTTCCGCCCACACGAAAGCAACTGTATTCAGTCAAGTTAAATCCACCCAAAACTAACTAAAGGGCACAAGGCAGCTCATCAGCAATCTGCTCTCACATCATGTCTGCGGGCGCTTCCCCTTCCAACAGGGTGGCCAGACAGAGAAGCAGTCAAAACCCCAGGTCCCCAACGTCCAACAAAAGGGGCATTGGAAAGTCAGGATTGGAGTTTCTGATGTACGGCCATATTCCTGGAAGTATTTCATTATTTAGAAGAAAAGAGAAACTTATAATTGAAGGTGAACTCGCATTCCCAAATTACACAGTTGCCAAGCGTGCCATGAAAATGTCCTCAGGTAGCTGGGGAACAGACTTGCTCAGCAATTGCAGCAAGCGTGGGTCAATTATAACGCACCTAGCCTTAATGTGCACAAATAAAAACCCTAATAAAACGATTGAAGCTCATAATCCATTTATAAACAATGTCTCTTCGGATGATCCTGACGGAGAGAGCCACCTCGCTGCTCCTCATAAATACCTTAGCCTTCCTTCTTTATTATTTCCAGGTGGCTGCCTTTGGGACATCTTTGAAAATTTCAAGTAAACAATATTTCTCTAGTATCTGCTCACTTCAAACCAGAACGATTCAGATATAGTAAACAGAGGTTTTTGAATATCCATCTGTATTTTAAAAGCCGCCATTCCCAGAAAAAAAAAAAAAAAAAAAAGCAACAGAATGGTAAGGAAAAATTAAAAACTAGCTACAGCATTAAAGAAAAATAAAACAATATTCTAGCAAAACATATATGCAGAGAAATACATACACTGAGATAAGAGACCCTCCATTTAGAAATGTCAAAAGAATTCTGAAAATATTCCCAGGACTCATTGAAATATAAATGAGAAAAAAAATTAAAGTCCCCTGGAAATGACTGTGACATAAAACAGTCCACAATTGCTAAAAAAAACCAACATACCCAGACCTGATAGGATATTGACATTACTAAAAATGTAAACAGCTTACCTCTTATTTGAAGGCCTTTATACATATTAAGAAGAAGGCAGTTCTTGCATACCTTTCCCTGCTTGCTTATCTGTAAGCACATAAGTAGTTCTGTTGCAATAAATGAGGCTGCTCATATTCTCAAAGGTGAGCACGTATTTCATTCAAAAGGAAAAGGAAAAAGGGGAGAAAAAAGGAAAGCCTTTTGAAACGTGGAAGATAGCTCCATTGCAGTGATCCCAAAGGAAAGAACTGTCAGCACAAGCCCAGCCTCTGCACTAGAAACAATTTCAAAAAGTTAATAAAGTTGAAAAAAAATTATAGATTTATATGTTTTTATGTCCTTATTCAAAGTGTATACCTTCTGCATTCCACCTCTCTTGTTATTTTCATTGTCTTTCAATGTTACTTTAATATAATTCTTTTTCTAGTGGTACCCATTTAATCTCCTGAATTTAACTTCTCTTCTCTGGATCTTTGACTACATCCCTAATACTACGCACCACTCTACTACTCCCCCAAATGGAATTTCCAACAACCTATAAATTTGCATCAAAAGAGATGATCCTAATGTGCAATAAATTGTATTTACCTCTAATGAAGACAAAATTTATTCTGAGGCCCAAGAATGCAGTGGCCACAGAGGTCTCTGCAGTCTGAGTCAGACAACCAGACAACTTCTTCCTCTTTTGAAAGTTTCCTCTGGGTTAGGCCACAGCATGAATCTACTGTGATGCAATTAGTATTATTAATAAGGCATCAATCATGAAGACCAGGCTGGACGGGGCTTTGAGCAACCTGGTCTAATGGGAGGGGTCCCTGCCCAGGGCAGGGGGGTTGGAAATCGATGATCTTTAAGATCCCTTCCAACTCTAACCATTCTATGATTCTACGATTCTATGACTTGCACCATCTCAAAGGTAAAAACACAAGTGGTCTCAGAAATGAAGTTGATTCCTCATCATTCTGAAGAATTTCTGAAGCCTCCAGGGATGTCCAAGCCCCGGTGCTGGTCCTAGAACCCAGCCTACAACACCCAGGTCACCTCAGGACCACAACAGCCAAACCAGCAAGGGCATATTACGTGGTACTGGCTTTCTGCTTGTCTGCTGTGTGATGGGCTCAAAGTTGCCCAAAGGGCAGCTCTTTCAAGACCTGGGCAGCAATTTTTATTCTGTTCTGTTATAAATTACTTGTCCACCTTTGTCACTTGCCACTAGCACCAGTGCGGGCACATATTTTTTTGTTCATTATTTATTGTTTCTGTGCCCACAGACCATGAGAATGAAAGAAAATACAGTAAAATAAACTAGACTTCACAATACTGGACTCAAAAAAAACCCTTCTCTCTACTGTAGGAACAAATGGAAAATTTCATAGCACCTTCTTTTTAATAACTGAGCTATAAACCTCTCAATAATGAGCCTTGTAACGGAAATGCTGAGCCTCCCTTTACTGCTGCAGCCTGAACTTGCTGCTATAATCAGCTATTTTTATCAGTTAGCTGATTACACCTTAGAAAAATGACTGCTGGCAGCACAAGTCCTGTTTCATTACTGACACTTAGACACTCCGTTGTGACATTATAACTGAGAACTGAAAGAAGGAAGAGCGAAAGAGAGTGAAAGAAAGAGTTAAAGAATGAAAAAAAAAAAAGAGTAAAACTAAAGGGTGAGGGAAAGGAAAAGAGGAGCATGTGCAATGGATGGCAATCTCCTGAGTTGTCATTTCCAGGTCTCACTAGCAATGTAAAAGGGGCTTAACATGCAGCCCCTGCTCAGGGAGGGTTGGGTTTGGCCCTGGGATCTCTCTGCCACCCAGCCAGTGTCCTACGCCACCTTGAAATACCAGCAGATTTTGGGCTCTCCTGGGTAGCCTTGGAGTGTTGAGCTCTGCAGGTTGAAGCCCATCATCACCATTACAGGCATTGTAAGTTTTCCTTCTTGTTCTAGAGACCTTGTGGATTCCTGGTCATTTCTGAGGGTCTCTTTTTTCTCCATGGTTTCCAAGAAGACTTCAGCTGGCATAGGTTCACCCAGTGTATTAAGCCTCCAGATTCCTAAAGCTTCCTGCGACCCAGTTTGAGACTCAAGTGGTATAATATATACCAGTTTAGCCTATATAGTTTGTTCTCTGTCATAAGAGTCCAGTTTCTTTTACTGTTTTGACTGCGCCCATGGCATGTTTAAAGTCCACATGATTTCCTGCATAAATAACATCTAACTAGCTTCCAGCTGTGCTCCCTAGAGAAGTGGAAGAGGACACAGGAAAAATCATAGAATAGTTCAGGTTGGAAGAGATCTTAAAGATCACCAAGTTCCAACCCCCCTGCCATGGACAGGGACACATCCCACTAGAGCAGGTTCCTCGAAGTCCCATCCAGCCTGGTCTTGAACCCCTCCAGGGATGGGGCAGTCACAACTTCCTTGGGCAACCTGTTCCAGTGTCTCACCACCCTCACAGTAAAGAATTTCTTCTTAATATCTCATCTAAATCTCCCCTCTTTCAGTTTGAAGCCATTACCCCTCTTCCTACTGCTCCCCTCCCTAACAAATAAAGAGTCCCTCCCCATCTTTCCTGTAGCCCCCTTCAGGCACTGGAGGGCTTCTATAATGTCTCCCCAGAACCTTGTCTTCTCCAGGCTGAACAACCCCAACTCTCTCAGCCTGTCTTCATAGGAGAAGCCCTCTGATCATCTTCCTGGCCCTACACTGGACCTCTTCCAACAGGTCCATGTCCTTCCTGTGCTGAGGACTCCAAAGCTGGACACAGTACTCCAGGTGGGGTCTCATCAGAGTGGAGTAGAGCTGTAGAATCCCCTCCCTTGACCTGCTGGCCACACTTCTCTTGATGCATCCCAGGATGTGGTTAGCTTTCTGGGCTGCTAGTGCATGTTGCTGGCTCATCTTGAGCTTCTCGTCCATCAACGTCCCCAGGTCCTTCTCCTCAGGGCTGCTCTCCAGCCATTCCCCACCCAACCTGTGCTTGTGCCTGGGATTGCCATGACCCAGGTGCAGGACCTTGCACTTGGCCTGGTTGAACTTCACGAGGTTAAAATGTCAGTAGCTTGTCTTTTCCTGAAAGATCTTTCAGAAAAACAAAATGCAATGCTAACCAGAAATTTTGTACTATTTTCTTCCCTTTAAAGAGTAAACCTAAAACCTTTAAAACTTTATATTAAAATGCCATTAACAGCATTATCTGTGCAGGTGCAGCTACATACTGAGTGCCCCAAGGACACCCTGGCATGCTCTCTATCCTTAAGTTAGTCAGTGGGAGCTATTTCTACAAAAATCCTGCATTTTCAACAAGCACTTTCACTTAGCAGCAGGGTTATGATGTTGCTCAACAGTGAGATACGAGAAAGGGAATCCGTAAGGCACTTCTAACAGACTGTATGACCAGTGATTGAAATGTGCAGACGTAATCCTTTGGCCTTGAAAAAAGTACAAGTATTTGTAAATATAACTATGAAGGGCACATGGTCGCAAAGTGATGACAAACGATATTAAACATGCAAAAGGAAGGACATTCAAAGAGGATTTTTGCACGTGCAGAAACTGTACATTGTTTTCCTTGCTAGCGTCCCAGGCAGCATCATGCATGTGCAGTTAATCATGTCTTTGTTTACACAGACACATTACAATTACATTCAAGTTTTCCTAACTCTTCCACATTCAAATGAGAACCATAATGTTGACCATAGGACAGAGCCAAATGTTGTCTTGTAAGGAGAGAAAACACAAATCCTGTGATCTTATCTCAGCTACAAGATGAGGAGGCATTAATTGCATGACTTTATAAACCTAATCTCTCAAAAATACTTTTTAGCACTGTTGCCTCAAAAATTTTGAAATTTGGCCCATTTTCTCATCAAACTGCTAAGAAATCCTAAAATCTTTTGTGATCCTTCACCACAGGGAACTTCCTCCTGACTTGAGCAGAGCCAAGATTTGATCCAAAGCAAGTGCTATCCTCACCCTTTCCATACTGATCACAATGCATTTCATCTGGTCTTCAGGACCAAAAGCAAGGTTCCTGAAGGGACAGGCTTGGGAGGTGGGCCAGTGCAAAACTGACAAAGTTCAACCAGGCCAAGTGCAAGGTCCTGCACCTGGGTCACGGCAGTCCCACACTCTGGAGTCCTCAGCACAGGAAGGACATGGACCTGTTGTATAGGTCCAGCGGAGGGCCAAGAAGATGATCAGAGGTCTGGAGAAACTCTCCTATGAAGACAGGCTGAGAGAGCTGGGGTTGTTCAGCCTGGAGAAGAGAAGGCTCTGGGGAGACCTTATAGCGGCCTTCCAGTACCTGAGGGGGCTACAGGAGAGCTGGAGAGGATCTCTTTATCAGGGAGTGTAGCCATAGACGAGGGGTAACAGCTTCAAACTGAAAGAGGAAAGATTTAGATGAGATATTAGGAAGAAATTCTTTACAGTGAGGGTGGTGAGAGCCTGGCCCAAGTTGCCCAGAGAAGCAGTGGCTGCCCCATCCCTGGAGGGGTTCAAGGCCAGGCTGGACGGGGCTTGGAGCAACCTGGTCTGGTGGGAGGTGTCCCTGCCCAGGGTAGGGGGGTTGGAACTACATGTTCTTTAAGGTCCCTTCCAACCCAAACCATTCTGTGATTCCAGCAAGATCTATACTCTTTAAAGACAAACACTCATCCTCCTAAAGGACTACTTGTTCCACTTTTGTAGCCCAAAGATGCTGAGAAAGTTGGAAAGAACACTAAAGAGAAAAGAAGTAGAAATGAGATGGCCATTTTATACATTCATTCTCTACCAAATTCCCTGCCCCAGGTCTCTAATCCCCTCAGGAAAGACCTCCAGAAATATTTCTGCCAGAAAACATGTCTTCATGAGAGGAGAACAAGCTTTTCACACACCCACGCTGACAGAATACATATTTGTGTGGTTGCCCCTCTGGCAGAGTACCAATTTGGCACAGGTTTGTTTTTTTTAAAAAAAATAAGGGCAGGGAGAAGGGGGAAGAGAAGTGAAGAAATAGAGTAAGTTAATCAATGATATAAGAAGGTCTGTGCAAAAATGCTTTCAGCAGGATGCATGTTGCATCCCTGCAGTCAAGCAGCCCCATTAATATGAGTGAAGGTGAGCCATCTGCGAAGGTGAGCCATTGCCTCAGAGTTTTGCAGTAAGTATGAGCATCACATCCTTAGCCACGAGGCAAGTGTATCACTGGTGTATTCTGGGGCAAGAGCACTGAAGCAGAGAAAAGAATAGCATCACTCTTAAACAAAGCTTTTGTGGTTACAGAACAATTATAAGAGCTTTCATAAAATTGCAGCATTTTTTTAAGCAGAAAAAGTCTCCTCCACAGCAATTCCCACAAGTGACTCAAGCACAGCCACTATCTTTTTCTTTTTTTTCCCCCCCCTTTTTTTTTTTGATAGCTTTAATTTGCTTGTTCTTTATGTTCATTGGCAGCCCTGCTAAAATGTATCTTTACAACCTATTGTCTTAGGTAAGATAATATCAACAGCTCCAGATGGACCACTTTTAAAAATAAATTCTGCTTTCCCTTATCATTGACAGGAATCACATTTACATATTCTCCTGGTGGAACTGATAACGCAGCAGATGATTAATGTGCCTCGATGTACTGATACCTGTAGACTGTTTGATCAATGTCTCGCAAAGAAAGTGTCTTTCATTCAGTATGCTCAGAGTCCAAAAACACCCTGTGATTAATGTAACTAAATGTTTGGGGTCAGCTGAAGCTACAGTTCCTGTTCCTGATTCAATATCAAACTAAAGATAGGTCACAGGAGAGTGGATTAGTCATGTGAAGAAAAAGTCTGAGCCTGCAACTTCAAACTATCTCCTTCAGGGAAGCTATGGAAGACTTCTAGCATCTTTCAGTTACTACTACAGTCATCTGCACCATTTATCACCTCATTGTTAAACAGAACAGCCCAACATGCTAAGCTTTTTAATGCCTGGATATTTTCAGTATAAAAATAAGTGGGTTTGGCATTGAAGTTTGGATTTATTCAGATTTATTTATTACAGTTAGTGAACCATGAAAATCCAAGTCTCTGAAGTTATTCCCCAGAGAAAGCACTTCTTACGGTTGGAAGATAACAAAACGTCTAACGAACACTGGACCTTTTCCTAGTTTTACTTGATCGGCTGGGGTAAAGCTGACTACTTCTGCTTGTTCTTACACCAGCTGCTTGGTGTCTCATTAAAAATAGAGGGAGACAGAGGAAGCCCAGGGATGGCTTCCACTTCCACTCGTACTCCTTTACTCTTCTCCAAACATGTAGGAGGTATGAGAGCCATTCAGCCACTGGTGGGGGGAAATGTCTCCTCTTGCACCCTATTAGCTCTTTTCCCATCTTCGTCTCATTCCAACCACATCCCTGACAAGGAGGCAAGAAAGTAGGCTAAGGAAAGAGACTTAGATGTACGCTGCCAGCTAGGTCCCTACGTGAGGAACTTGGTTGCCTTAGGCTGTCTCTACGGTCACAGAAAGTCCTTGAAATTAAGCGAGATGAATCCAGGTCAAAGTATGGCATGCTGGAAACAGATAAAGACCTTGTAGGACAAGCACATCTCGGAGCTGGAATGGCTACTGGTTCCCAGAAGAATAAAGGTGATGTGCAGCTTCCTTAGTCCCACCTGCTGCTGCACTTCATCTCCCTCTGTCCAGCTCAGTTCTGGCCTTCCCTTCTGTAAACACTAACGAGCAAATGCCATTTACGCTGATGCTATGTCCCTTTGGTGACTCCTGTTCTCAAGCTTTTAAATAAGACCTCCATAACACCAGCTGAGGACTGTTTCCTGAGACTAACTCACATATGGCTACTAAGATGACCAAAATCCTTCTGCTACCAGACCAGGAGAAAGTGAAGTGCTGGGCTCCTGTGGAGACAACAGCACATGAAGAAATAAACCACAAGGGTGTACCAGTAAATATGCCAGAAGCCAGGAAGAAATCATCACGTTTTTCTAACCCTGACACAATAATTTATCTCTTAATTAAAACAATAAGATATGTTGAAAGAGATTTAGGGCTGAACTGGACCTACCCTCTATGCAAATGTGCTTGGGAAGAAACAGAAGAGTGCTCCGCTCCTCTCCTCCACCCAACCAGGGATCAGAGAGATCTGGTTCAGCCACCACCGCCCCCTCCACCACGTCCACCCTGTGGTCTGCAGGGCAGAGCTGGCCTCGGGGACAATTCCCTCCAGCCCACCCCATTTTCTGCCATGGGTACACCATTGGTGAGAGTGGAAGTGACCGTAAACGTCGCTGTAGCCCAACAGACGAATCATCTGACCACCTTTCACACACCACAGAGACAATGCCTCGTCAGCAGACAGGACGTGTCCTGAACTTTATATCCAGCCCCACAGATCCAAAAACATCTTCCTATGCCCCGCTGCCTCTATTGAGTTGCCTCTCTTGTGGCCAGGCTTCACAAGACAATTAGTAACAGAGGAGATGACATCATCTCATACACAACATCTGGCAAAAAAAAAGAAAGAAATGGCAAGATCCACCCTGGAAAGTGCTGGTTTTCAATGTAGTTAATCTTACAGACCACAACGATCTCAAGAGGAAGGCAATAAAAGAGCAGGTAAGGAAATAAATTACTTGGGAATTGTCGCTCCTCTCCACGTGTCCTCAGAACTGCCTGAGACACCACTAAAAGCATAGTCTGGGCCTCAAATTCCTGTGTTGCAACTGAGCACCTCTGCCAGCAAAGACCAGCCTGCTGGAATTCCCAAGGGGCAGGGGCTGCAGCCACGGGCCCTTCCGAGCAGTTGACACAACCACGTCTTCTATAAAGGAAGAGGACAAGCCTGTACCGAATTTACGCTCATGGAACATAATCAGCTGGAGCAGCACCATTTCTTCCTTTTATTACAGCAAAAAAAAAAGGTTTCTGGGCCGTGTCTTGAACCCCACTGCAGTGACGCACGGGACATTCGTTACCCTCTTGCCAATGTTTTCTTTAAACACAGCTTAATACGCCACCTCGTAATTGCACTGTGGGCTCCCGGCATTAAAACTGACGATAGCTTTCAACTTAAAGAAGCTATAAAAGGCTCTGAGATTGTATTTATTATTCAAGAAATACTCAAGACTAATAAATGTATCCTTAATACTAATATAGCTGCAAAAGTTAATGCATGAAAAATAACTATTATGAAGAGTATTATCAATAATTTTAGGAATAACGTACATGCATAATGAATGAATTTTGCCCAGGGGTAATAGCTTGCATCTTGGCCTGATTTAGTGTGGAGAAACTCTGCATTATAATGAAAGGCAGAATTATCACATAGTATAACTGCTAGCTTTATCACTGCTTGGTAGGATCCTAAAACTGTCATCAAAATGCTAAAATTACACGCACTTAAATGATCTCTATAATACAAAACTATGTGCATGTGGATTTATTGCCCTCAGAATAGTATGAACAACTCCAGCATCACCGATTTGTAAAACGTTAATTATTCTGCTAGAAAGATATACATCAAAATAAAACAAGATGGCACTTTTAAAAGAGGGTAGGCTTGAGGAAGAGACTTTACCAAATATGCTGTCTTGATTTTAAACACGGATTAAATCATTTATTTGTCATTTGAGAGGCTTGGGGTTTTCTTATTTAATATCTTGGGTCTTCTTATAAATGACACTGGCTTAGGCTACTAAAACATAAAGGATTTTTCCTTTCTGAGAACTAGATTTGATTTGGTTTTTTAAATGCCACCGTAAAAAGTTAAATGTGAATTCCTTGCTTTGGGAAGAAGTTCAAGGTATACTCTGCAATCGATCCCTCAGGAAGGACTTAAGAGTGTATCTCTCTTAAGAGAGTAACTGTCTGCACATACCCAAATCAAATGGAATAATAAAATGGAGATGCTTTACAGACAGAATAAATGTATTGGGAAAATAAGTGGGTGTTATGTACACACTGTTACGCTTTAGTTTAGCATAAACAATGTATGCTCAGCACAAACAATTACAACTCTAGTGAGGTTCTGCTCTACGCTACCTCTATAAAATCTATAAAATCTACGCTAGAGATTTTATTGCACATTGCCAGTAAATCTGCTTTTCATCATCAAATACCATTTAATTGCATACAATAAGTCTTATTAATGTACAATATAGCAATGTTTTAAATTATATGGGCCCATAATGGATTACATAAAATACAAACAGCGTTGTTCATCAAAACCTTTCTCCTTATACTTCACAGTCTTACCAATGTTATTTAATTAAAACTATTTGTTAGAAAGAATAAGTCTAATCTAGCCTTACTTTTAAAGAGACTTCTACATAGCCCTTAAGTCCCTGGTTCTGCAAGGGACCCTCTACCCTTTCACATTTCATTAGGATTTTCCGATTTTTACGCTTCTAGTTCAGCAAACACAAACGTTTGCAGAGATGAAGACCAGAACAGAAACAATAGCTCATACACTAAGTGCCGGCCTCCATCTTGTGTGTTAACAAATTTATTTAAGTAATTTTGTAACGTTGACAAACATGTAATGCAATATATATGGGAAACTGGGGAACGAGGCGCGTGTACACGCATGTAGTTTGCCTGTTTAGTTGCATCAAAATAACAATAAAATGAAAATAACTGTTAACGGGAATTTTCACATTACCAACCTCAGCAAAATCCTGGAGGGAAATTCAATCTGGTAGAATATTACTAATTATTTATCAGTGTTATTATTATAACATCGTGAAACTCTCAGATATATTTGCAGGGTACCTGATCCAGAGGCCGTGAAATTCTCTAGTTTTTCCACCAACTTCAAAGTTTTTTCACCTCTCTGCCTTACTTTTATTGGACTAGGGCAACTGTGAATCCCTGAATAGGTTGTAAACTACTCAACTCCATCCTACTCTAAGTAGGATTTACCTAATATCCTCTAACAGGAAATATTTCAGCTCCAAAATGAACTCGGTTCTGTTGCAACTCATTAGAAATGCTATTCTTTTTTCACAAAATGCTCAATTCTGTAAAATCTAACTGCATTTCTCTTCAAAGAAACAGAAAAAAAAGATAAGCTTCTCTGCTGTATTCATCTCAGGCAAATTAGTTTCTTCAAAAACACGAGTGTATTGGGAGAAACGCTTGGAAATGATTGCTGAAGAGGAAGGTTGCATGGGGTACATCTTCTAAGACATTGAAGAATGGAAGCAAATGGGAGTGAATGAACAAATTAATGATTAAGGAAGATTTTTTTTTTTCTTATTTATTCTGGAAACTCTGTCCAGCTTGGCCTCCCAGGTTCGCGCAATCTTTCACTGTCAACATATGCCATGAGATTGATTCAATTAAGATTAGCGGCACTAGAGAAAAAAAGTGTCATGGTTTACTTTTGATTAGTATTGTCTTTCCTCCCATCTCACGGCAGCTCTGACCCCTACAACCAAGATAGTTTAAATATATTAGATGATGAAAGCAAATCATTAGTCCGGTATGCATAAGCACAAGAGGAAACAAGCTTAATCGCCACTTATATTTCAGATGCTTTTATATCTTTGTAAGGGTTCTCCTTTCCATTTCATGTATTGAATTTAATTTACTTATGATTAACTCTTACGTGTATCTAAAATAGTGACAATGGCACGCTGCTGGAAAAAAGGGGCAGGGTACTAAATACAGTTTCCTGCATGAAGTAGTGTAATTCCCAATATAATTACCTTCAAAGGTGGATTAGTTTCTATCCCTCATGCATCTGAAGTGCTTTAAGAGTATGTAAAGGACACTTAGTTCCCATATCACACATTAGCAGGTAGATTACATTTGAAAATTAGCTAGTTATTCAGGATGTTCATCTCACTGCTGTCACTCACGGCCTACATTTGCTGCTGATACAAACGGGATAAACTGTCCTGAAAACAATAGACCCAGACATACTTACAGTAGATGAGAATTTGACTGAAAGCCTGGGGTTTTTTCCCTTACATCAGAATGAAGAAGGAAGTTAATTCTCATATTATTCATCCCAGAGAAAAATGTTATGGCTTTTTTTTTTTTTCTATTTTTCACAGTCATTTCTCCTAGGACATAGAAAGATGAAATCAGTTAAAACAGACAGGTATCCTAGGCTTCATGGTAACACAGATAATAATAGGTAAAGGAACGCCATGTGCTAGTGTGGTTACCTTTTTGCCATTGTATAAAGAGACTTTATTTAGTTCAACAGAATATGCCATAAATTTAGTGCACAGTATACGTATGTCTGGGGTCGTTACATTTCTAGAGCTCTCTCTAAATTAAAGGTTAACTAATACCTGTATTTCAATTAAAAACAAACAGAAAGAACAAAATCCCACCTCTAACTATCCTAACACCAAAACCCTGCAGACAAAAAGTAGCTTTTAGGAAGAGCAAAGGCCTGATTCGGAGGCAGCAGGGAAGTTTCCCCTGACTTACGCTAAGATTTCAATCGTGGCACAAGGGTTTCCTTACTCAAAGGTACTTATTTGCACTCTCAGTGTTTTATAGCAACAAACATCAATTGCAAGGGTTGTTTTTTGGGTTTGTTTTTTTTTTTGCTTGAGATAGTTGGAGCAGGATCCTTGTCTGGACCCACACCAAACAATGCTGGTCGAGAGCTGATGGGTAAAGGACATGCACATAGCCTTTTATCTTTGCCCCAAATTCATATTCCAAACCAGTCTCAGCAGTGAGTGTAATGAAATCAGAAGTCTCAGTTCAGTCCCTAGTGGCATTAGTTCACATTATAAAATCATTACACATCATTTGACAATGTTGTGCACTGTTAGCACGGAGAAGAACTTGTTCTGTGTCTCTGGGGGGGGCTGGTCCCCACAGAAAAGATCAGGTTTGTGTGTGATGAGGAGGTGCGGCGAGGAGTGCAGCTGGCTGGTTGATAATGAGCACTTTGATGTTTAGCGTTTTCAGTCCCTTAACGCTCATCAAGACCAATATTTGTCAGAATACAAAGAGGGGAAAAAAGTCAAATTGTTGTTTTCTAAAAGGGCAACTGAGTAACATTTACCTAGTACAAGTTTAAAGGGAAATTCAGACGTTAGAAAATACATGGAATCTATTAAAACACCTTTGTCTATTGCCATTCAAAACATCTTTGACTATTGCTATGCTGGAACTTCAATGTAGAAATGAGGATGTTTTCCTATTTCTTTTCTTTTTTTTTCCCTTTTATAGGCAGATTTACATCTGATCTCATACACTCCTCACCGTGATACTCTCCAAAGGCCCTGAAAGACAAGGGATCCTTCTAAATCAAGCAGAGGAGCGAATGTTTGCAGACCTGGTATCTAACTACGCATCTGGGGGTACAGGGAAACACAGACAGAACTCGCCCCGGGTCACAGCCTCCCCAGCCAACAGTGGGCTGTTTGTAGCCCTCTTACACCACACACACCAGCTAACTAGTAGGAAAGAATCTTATCTTTAATTGTAGTTGAAGAAATGAGTCTCTTTGCAGGCCACGGAGCAGGGTCTTTCTCAAGATGGGATGAGCTGCAATCATAATTGGAATATGAAGAAGGAAGCAAGGACGAATCACTAAGCAGTTAATTAGCTCTCCGAGTTTTAGTCATGGAAAAATCACCGTTCCCAAGAGCATGGCTGGAACATTCTGGGCAGCTGTTAGAAAACCCAGTCCCCAAGGGTCACCTGGAACACCATGACAGCAGAAACTAAGGATAAAGTCAGGTGGAGCTGGATGGAAGCCATCGATTAGCTATAACGTGAGCGCTTTCTCATGTGTTGGTCCCACGACAACCTAACCGATGCAAGTCAAGACCAGCGTTGACCTGTCTAATGCTCCTGTCCCGTGCCTCCTTGCTCCTCCAGTGGGATGAGATGGCTCAGCATGGGGTTAGCCACCAGCCAGGGCCAGGCCCATGCCAGGGCAAGAGGAGTGGAGCAGCCCTACCTGGATAAGTCTAACCACAGCAGAACCGCTGCCTTACCTACTGTACAATCTTGGCCTACCATAAACATGACAGCAATTTCAGTTTTTACAGGAGAGGCTGCAACGCCTGTTGTCATTTTTGTTGGCAGAATAGAGAACTTTGGGTTGGAAAGCGTGTCTGTATCTCAAGGGTAGTCATCAGCTGGGGGGGGGGGAGGGGGGGGGGCAAAAGCCATGGCTCAGGCCTTGAACACCGTTAGCTTCTGCATTTCCATTGAGCAAGAGGCATTTCCTTCAATGTCATCGGGTTCTCAAGTTCTCATTTTCACTGAATTTCACTGAATTATTAGAGTTGGAAGGGACCGTAGAGATCATCCAGTCCAACTCCCCTGCTGAAGCAGGGTTGCCCAGAGCTAGAGCATGTTACTCAGGAGCATCCAGGTGGGTCTTGAAAATCTCCAAAGAAGGGGACTCCACCACCCCCCTGGGCAGCCTGTTCCAGGGCTCTGTCACCCTCACCGTGAAGTACTTTTTTCTCATATTTGAGTGGAACCTCCTACATTCCAACTTGTGCCCGTTACCCCTCGTCCTCTCACTGGCAACCGCTGAAAAGAGTCTGGCTCCCTCCTCCTTCAAACCACCCTTTAGATACTTACAGACATTAATAAGGTCTCCCCTCAGCCTTCTCTTCTCCTGGCTGAAGAGTCCCAGCTCTCTCAGCCTTTCTTCATAAGGGAGATGCTCCAATCCTTGAATCATCATTTTACTTGGGCTTTTGCCTCATTTTTATGATTTTCTCTGGCAGTAACGTGCCACACTCAGCTTTCATTTCTGGGGCTGAAGTTGTGATACTGTGACAATACTGGAACAGCCCGGGCTTTCCATAGAGCACCCCTTGCAGCGATAGAATCAGGAGACCTGAGAATGCCCACCACGCTGTAGGTAACTATAGATTTGACCACCATTCATTTCAGTGTAAATATTTTCAAA
The DNA here is from genome assembly GCA_026546715.1 of Gallinago undulata. Classification (NCBI taxonomy): domain Eukaryota; kingdom Metazoa; phylum Chordata; class Aves; order Charadriiformes; family Scolopacidae; genus Gallinago; species Gallinago undulata. The sequence continues at coordinate 28,254,703 of JAOTQQ010000063.1, forward strand.
ACAAAATTAGTGAAACATATTAAAGAAAATATTGTTCCAAATGGTTCTAAACCTCTAAATGTTTCTGCTTCAAATGGCTTCTCCGACAGCTGTAGTTGAGGGAAGGGGGGGGACACACCGGGACAGGTCCTGGAGATATCTGGCTTCATTCACCATTCACTCTTAAATGGTGTAACAGTTTTATGGCCTTTCCCTAATGAGCACCCATTGTGTGGTGGATTGCCAATCAAGGATCACTTAATGACAAAACAGAATAATTTAACCCCTATTCAAATGACAATGCCCAGAATTGCCCAGGACAATGGCTTGACACAACAGAGTCCTCCAGAAAGTTTTTCAGCCGAATGAGGTAAATAACCTTAACAAGCTATTATCCCCTGGCTCTTCCTCGCCAGTTACAAAAGACCGACCTTTGAACTTTGAACTTTTTGACTGATCACCACCACTAAGAACATTTGCGTTAGTCATTTAAAGCTGCAGGTGTAGCCACTTCACAAGACCTAATAAAATGGGCAGGCTCCAAGGGAGGAGAAACCGGGGCTCCCAGGAACAAACCCGCAAGAATTAGCGAGGGCATTTCAAAAGGATTAATGTCCCGTAATTCTCTGGCAGGAATGACTTCTGCTAGCTCCTGGAGCCACCTCTGGGAGCACTCCTGAGCCTGCTCTCCTCCACTTCTCTCCCTGCCCTGGTGCCTCTTTTAGTGGTTCTACCCCCACCAGCCCATCTGGTTCTAAGGTTACTTTGGAAAACGTCACCTGGGTTGCTAATCACGCAGAGAGTCTTAAAAAAAAAAGATAAAATAATTAACATTGTGCCGTTGCATGAAAGTACCACCAGTGCAGGCATGCAGTGTGCTCATCCAACTGGGGAAGGCCAACAGCATCGCTTTGTTTGGGTCACTGATCACCAGCTTATGGAAAAGATGAAATAAAGTGGTTGAGCATGATGGCTAGAGACCAGAATTGATGGGCAAGAGGTCTGTAAGGACCCGCAATTCCAGTGGAATTTCCTGGAACAGAGTTAGGATGAGAGAGAATGTATTTTCGAATCAGATACAGAATCACAGAATGATACAGGGTTGGAAGGGACCTCTGGAGATCATCTCTCCAACCCCCTGCCAAAGCAGGTCCACCCAGAGCAGAAATGTCTCCAGGTGGGTTTGAATGTCTCCAGAGAAGGAGGCTCCACCACCTCCTGGGCAGCCTCTTCCAGGGCTCTGCTACCCTCACTGCAAAGAAGTTCCTCCTCATGTTTAGGTGGAACTTCTTGTATCCAAGTTTGTGCCCATTTCCTCCTGTCCTCTCACTGGGCACCACTGAAAAAAACAACTCCTAAGGATCTGCAATAGGCCAACGGGCATTTTAGGAGCCACACAGAAGTCAAAAGTAGTGAATGCATTGCTTGTTTTAAACCATGGGCTGAGGTTTATGGAGCTGGCACAACGTGCAAGGCAACAGCTCTGCACCTCTTTCCACATCCCAGAAAGTGAATGGAAAGACATCTCAAGTAGCATCAGTAACACTTGCTACACAGTTCCAGTTCCAGGTCAGCACGGTAAGCACCTTGCAGCCTCCCCGTGAGCTTTACACTGCTTTTTTTTTTGACTAAAACTCATTAAGTGTAAAAATAAGTACAATGTTATTAATATTTTTTTTTATTTTTAAATAGAATCATTTCTGTCATTTTATGACCAGTGTTTACTTCCTAAACACATTCAAATTATTTGCTTTCACTGTTTTTCACAGAAGGAGAATTTAAAAGGCAAATCTGTACAACACAACCACTTATTGGAACCAGATTTTAAATTCGCGTGGTGCTTACAAGACTCACCTTATAAGAACAGGCACAATATCTTTTGATTTATTTGGACAGTCAGAAATAAGCCACCTACATTCAGATCAAAGTTTCAAAATTATGATCAATTCAGTGAGAAAAACGTGCGCAGTGTATTTGTCTAGTAATAAATTTATAGAAATTCCAACATAGCTGTAGATATACTGCAATTACCAAAAGAAGGTAAGTTGATAAAATAAATTTTTCATTTTGAACCATTCATACAGCTCTGTTTTAAATAATTGAAATAATGACTTTATTGCTGTTTTGAGCTGAAAATAATACCTAGTAATGTAATAACATTTTAGATAATTAGTATGTAACAGGACCTAATCTAATGTAAGGGAAAAAATTGTAAAATAGATAAATAAAAAATTATTATAAATGGCCACTGAATATCACCAGCCTTTAGGGGAATTTGGGAATTCTAAGCCTATATTGCTCTAAAAGAAAAACTTTTTTTCAGCTGTTTTTTCTAATGATGCCTCACAAAAGCAGACTGCACCCTGACCCCATCAGAAAGGGCCCGCTGATCTGGTCTCTTGAGTGGCTACTATAGTCATTTGTACCTAAGTATTATGAAAAAAAAAAAAGAACCAAGACCAGCCAGATAAGTCCTACAGACCTGACCATGGAAACCCAAGCCACAATCGGAGACTGAGTTCCTACCTTGGGACATAAATACTGAGTAATTCAAATTAAACCATCTCTCTGCAATGTCAGAACGGATGGCCCAGGGATCCAAAAGGGGATCAGCAGAGCTGCCCCCTCCCTTTAAATAAAGGACTGGTCAGGAGTTGTCCAAAAGCCTATGGATCCTCAGGAGGTTGTCTGGATGAGACAGTCTTCCTTGTGAAAAAAAGCCACAAAATCCACCTTCATAACCAACCCATTTCATAACCAACCCATTTCTGTGCTTCTTCTGCATGGAGAAAATATTGCAGCAACAGAGCTACCAGGGTTCCCATGCAGAACCTCCCAGCCACAACCCAGTTAGCAAATCTGGACCTTGCTACTGTACTGCACACCTTGATGAAGGGGAGAAAGGGCTACAATGTGACGGCCATGTTGACTGATTCAAGACCAAGCACTTCCCAGAGCTGCTGGTGTAAACATATTGAGCTCCAGTGAGAAATGAAATTCCACTGCCGCTAGTTTTTCATCAGTTGTCTCGTGTTTAACATAAAACACGTCCACACAATCCACTAGAAATAATTATACATCTTACAGAACGGGTTGGATAATCCAAATAATTGCCTACAGTGGCCCTGGTACAACTATAGCAAAGATCTGAGGGAGAAGGACAAAAAAAGCTTTCAAAGAAAGTTTTCAAAGAAATCTGTGCTTATTCTAGGAGGATGTCCCTTCAGTTGTCAGTTTTGGGACAGATATCATGGAATCATGGAATTGTCAGAGTTGGAAGGGACCTCTAGAGTCCATCCAGTCCCACTCCCCTGCCAAAGCAGGGTTGCCCAGAGCACATCACTCAGGAGCATCCAGGTGGGGCTTGAAGATCTCCAGAGAAGGGGACTCCACGACCTACCTGGGCAGATGTGTTGGACAGATGGATACACACACTACGTCCACCATTGAAGTACTTTATTTTAGGCCGATGAACTGAAAGAGAAGTGAAGAAGGGAGATACCAAAAATAGTTAAAAATCACGTAAGGCTCCCAGCTTCGTTATGAGACACGCACAAACCACTATCTTTTCTAACGGGACCCTCTCCGTTTCCCTGGAAACCCCTGTTAAAGGTGACTTAAACTACCCGGTGTCCACCCCAGGCCGTGAAGGCCCTCGGTGTGATGCTCCAGCCCTCCACGGGGTGAAGACATGAATCACCGCGTGCGCATCCGACGCGGCCTTATCTCGGGCCTTTTGCTGTTGGCGTTTGTCACCGGTTCAAAACTTATTGCAGCCACCACCTCCCTTTAAATTTACAGAAACGTTTTAATTAATGGGGAGGGGTGGGGAAGTGTTTTATCTGCGGGGTTCCAAGCACTCGTTATCTCCGGTGTGAAATTTAGGCCGATGAGAATCGCCGCTTCCCACGCCGCGGCTCCGCACCGGCGGCCAGACGGGGAGCGGGACAGAGGGGGGCAGAGGGGGGCAGAGGGGTCCCTGGAGTCAGAGAGGGAACAGAGCGGGGCACAGCAGGGGAGACGGGGG
>JAOTQQ010000063.1:28258808-28280338 GCA_026546715.1 Gallinago undulata
GTGGGGCAGAGGGGTCCCAAGCAGGGCAGAGGGGGACAGAGGGGTCCCTGGAGTGGGGCAGAGGGGGGCAAAGCAGGGCAGAGGGGGGCATAGGGGTCCCTAGAGTGGGGCAGAGGGGTCCCAAGCAGGGCAGAGTGGGGCAGAGGGGTCCCTGGAGGGGGGCAGTGGGGTCCTGTGAGCAGTGCCAGGGCAGAGTGGTGGCCATGGCCAGCAGCCACCCTGGGCTGGGAGCTGCTTCCTAACGAGGGCCCTGCCTAAACAAGTGTGCAGAGAACATCTGCCCCGGCGCTGGGAGCTGGGTCTGTGCAACCAATTCAGCCTCCGAGAGCTAAATTAACGGTAAAGAGTTAATTATGAGTAAACAATGCCACATTAAGGAGCAGTAAACACAGCGGTAGGGACTAAAAGACAGAGTATTCAATCACAGATGTGGCTGCTTCGGTGCCTTCATTAATGATCTCCCCCGTCTGTATCTCAGGACCATCACTCCTGGAAACGTCTCCCCGCCCCTCCAGCACCCTCCCAAAGGCCTAAGCCACCCACTGGCCGGTGGTGGGTGTCCATCACCCAGCTCCTGCGGCAAGGGACGGCGGGACACTGCCCACCACCGACCCCTCATGCCGAGAGAGGGATGGAGGAGAAGCATCAGCTCCAGGAACTTCATCAGACAGCGCCGAGAGCTTGCTAAAAAACCCGTGTTATTTTTTTAAGAACACCAACGTGTTTCTTTCTTTAAGCTTGGTGTGTCACACACTCACGAGCTCACAACTCTACAGACAGTCTGGGAACAAGGACTTTACCCAGATTTTTGGCTGCCCTTGTGCAAGTTGCCTCGTCTTTCTGGAGCTAAACCCGAGGGAGTCGGAGCAGTCGCTACCGAGACCAACTGTGCCCGAGTTTCCCCCTTCACAAAACAAGAGGAGTCTCAATTCAGGAGAGCAGGAAGCTCTGCAGAGCCTGTGAAATGGTAAAAAACACACACCAGCTAAACAAAGTTTTGAGGGGAGATACGGAATCCTTGTTCATCGTTTTGTTTCTCCTTTTTTCCCTTTGCTCCCCTTCTCGTCGCTCCTTGATTTTTGTTTCCAGCCGACATACGAGCGACAGCCTGCGTTAAGACAACAGCATCAGTAAAGTCAACATTTCAGAAATCTGCTGTTTTGATGATGCACCTTCACCCCTCCAAGAAATGCCTTAGGAAATGCAACACACACAGACACCCCCCGAAAGGGGGACTACAACTAGGTGGGTGGGCTTCAAAAAATGCTTCTCTGCATGATGTCCACTAGGAGAATCCCTTTCAAAAACAGTTGAGATGGATGAGCTGTCACCAGCCCACTTCATGCCCTGCTTTGCAGGACGCTCATAAAAACGGGCAAAGGACAGTTCTGGTTTGTTCAACGCAAGATGAAAATGCACATAAGGTGATTGACGTGAAGAAACTGGAAGTGTGGTAAACTACTTGAAACATAGGCTTCTGGAAGCACTGATCTACTGGAATAACTCAGTCGTGTGTATCCTCTGGTTGCTGAAAGACTAACCACCACTTTAAAACAATTGAAATCCCTATATATTGTGAGTATAAGCTTTTAATTAATTTGCCACATTACACGTATCAACAGCTAGACAGAACTGGAGCTTAACAGCAATTTATCTTCAATCTGGTCTTGAAGCCAACACAAATATTTCTTCATTTCACCCTGCTTTTGACTCATTATATAAGTAGAAGCAAAAGGGCCCAAACCACCGCTGGCATTAACGTCACAAAAGGTGTAACCTGGTTTAAATCAGTTCCACTGACTCTCGTGCCAGCAATGAGCCGGGATCCCTGTCTTCACTTGTGGCATTCTGCAATTAAAAGAATTTGACGTAAGGATAATTATGAATGAACCCGTGAGACTTTCATTCTCACATGATACAGGCAACCAGGTTTGCATGGTCCTCAGGCTGCGTTTTGACAGCGAGACAGACAGAGACGTTCCCCTTTTCTGGCTAAGGAAAATTAACCACGTTCTCTCACCAAAGCCACACGTGTGCGTGCACACCACACACAAAGGTTCCCACCAAAGTGCTTCTGCTTCTCCTGAACCCAACAGTAGAACAGGAGCTATTAGCAGTGCAAATGAACAGAGAGAATTCAAAACAAAACAAAAAAAAGCCACAACAACAAACACAGCCCTCCCCCCTCCCAAGAAAAAAAAACACTTGAGGGAATAAAGGACTTCCCTGCTTATTTTATCCAGGTTTTTCTGTTGAGATAGTCACCAAGAATATCACCAGGGCTTTGTGCTGGTGAACACAGGCACCACCTGGTCACTTGGCCATTACATCAGTATCATACAAACAGGGCTCTTAGCCTGGGCTTGATGTGAGCTGATAAACGAGGAATTCCCTCTATCCCTTCCGCCCCATACAAGTATTTATAAGGCAAGTCTCCAAAATCCTGACACTCAAACCCAAGGAACAGTTCCAGAAGGGCAGACATCTTCAACGGAGGCTCAGGTGAAAAAGAGAGACAACCCTCCCACGACACCCAGTCCATATTTGTATTCTCCAGTTTATTCGGTCTCCCTCTGATGGTTTCATTAGCTTTTCACTTTTTCACGAGCGGAATCCCACCAACTCCCCAAGCGTGCACACCAGCAGCCCGTCCCTAGAAATTATCTCCCTCTGCCTTTTGGAAAAGCTCCCTCCCAACCAAACAGACCGCTCCACGCCGTAGACTCACATCCACCTAACCAACCAACACCGTAGACTCACATCCACCTAACCAACCAACACCGTAGACTCACATCCACGTAACCAACCAACACTGTACACCCACATCCACGTAACCAACCAACACCGTACACCTACATCCACGTAACCAACTCAAGTTGCCAAAGGGCAGAAGGCTCTGAGCCCTTGGCTTTGCCTCCTCGCTGAGTGATCTCAGCCCCGGTGACTGCCAGCCAAGCCGTGGGGAGATGCCCACGCCGCAGCCAAACTCGCCTCAGCTGCAAGCAGCAGAGCTGCCATCTTGCTAATCAGCTTTAATTTAGCTGTCTCACAGCTTCGTAAGTAAATAAAGACTTACTTAGTGTCAGGAATATCGGTATTTAAGCGTCGAGTTAGGAGAAAAAAAAAAAAAGTATGGTAATTAAAAAGAGTGCCACAAGTCACAGCTCTGTGCAATCCTAACAGATTGGAGGGGTTTGCCTTTTTGAACCTCTCAGCACGTTTAGAAACTTGAGTAAAACAACAAAAGGTGTTAATAGCTTTAAGGGGAGCACCATGCTGATAGATTACCCATTATGGTTATCCACTCACAGCGAAATGGCAAATAGGTTTGATCAATTCGATTTTAATGTAAAGTGGAACTTGGGGGGCAAAAAAAAACCAAACCACAACCCTGCAATGAGTGCAGAGAGGACCTTTTGTTGCTAATGTGTCTGGAAAAAGCACTTAATTGAGGTCATAATAATATTAGCAGTTATCACCATCAATAATTCAGCCTTATTTATCACTACACGGGGAAGTTCTGTCAAACAGGAGTCGTTCAGGCTTTGTTATCCATGTTAACATGAAGGTAGCTGTTGGGTGATGGGTATATATTTCACCAGCTGCTCAAAACCACGGGATAGCAAGAACTAATGATATTCTTCCTTGGTCCTTGCATTACACAATAGATAATTTGCTGGATGCAGAAATATACGTTACAAATAGAATAGTCCCGCATAAAGTATGCGTAATAAAAAAAGCATTATATCTGAAACAGTGACTGACTAATCTTGCCTGAGCTATCTGTCAGAAGGAAAACAATTTCAATTCCTGCATGATTTAGTACTCCTACAGCAGGAGAAACATAAATTCTGCCTCTTCACACACTTCTAGTCACCTGTGATTAGTTATCTTTAAAAAAATCTAAACGGACGTATAATTCTACAATTATAGATGCTAACTCCAGTGTTAAAATTTAAAATGTATTAGTCTCGTAAAATGCCTCATTAATTTCTGGGTCTTAAAGGACATACTTGTCCGGTAATGAGCCAAATGCAGGAAATATGTGTGTGATGGTGGATGGGGGAATATTAGCTCCTAAGTATTTAATTTTTTTTTAACCTTAGAATCATTTTATTTCTACAAAATCTGTTCACCAAACACAAAGAAGTTGCCAGTGACAAAGTCGGTTGTAGTTCCCTGGCCGTCAACTATGGAAAGAAGCTGTTTGGAAGAGATTTGTTTTTTTCCTTATCCACGGTATTCATGGATTTATAACAGCTATATAATTACCGACTGGAACCGCAACCGGGACGGTTGGGCAGGAATATTGATCTCTCCCTGTCTGCTAATGACCACCTCTCCCCTGCGCTGATGGCAGGAAGCCTTCTATTGGGTTTCTACCACCTTCCTTAAGGAAAAAAAAAAAAAAAAAGAAAAAAAATAAAAGGAAGAAAAAAAAGATCATAGGGGCACCTGTGAAAAACAAAGCTTATCCCAACTTAGAGCCTGTCGGGCGGTGGCATCAGGCGCCTCAGCGTTTGGTGCTGCCAGTTGGGAAGCCCCAGTTTGGGGCTGGAGGGGGTCCCGGGGCCATGGGGGGCAGCAGTGGGGTGTGCGGGAGGGATGTGCGGGGGGAGAGGGAGGGAGGGAGCCGGCAGCCCCTCGCCGAGCTAATCCACTTGGCAGCAGCGAGCTGGCTCCTGGAAGGAGCTAAAGTAGACTGACACAATGGCCTGCGAGGCATTAAAATGTAGGAATTAAAAACTGTTAAATTGCGCCGAGGGATTCTTAACCTCAGCCCTTTGGCAACACGGTGATGCTTCTTCCCTCTGCTGCTCTCTCCCCCCTTCTTGAAACTGCCATACGCAGGAGATTTATTTTTTGATTTTTATTTTTTTTTTCCAGATGTCTCACTGATCAGACCTCACTAATTCTGGATGCCGGTTCCTTGCCGGACACAACCCCCGGTAATGAGCGCTATAAAAGGGTCAGAACGACCTCCTCGAAAAAAAAAAACCCTGGCTTTCTGCTCCTGCCCCTCCACGGCCGGGCTGGCCGGATCGCTCAAAAGCACATCTGGATTCAGAGATTTGAACCTTTTGATCCTGCAAATAGAACAGCCTTCCCATACCCCAATTTGAATGAGAAAGGTGATGCTCTCCCTCTCCCTCTCTCCTTCAAATGGACAAGCAAATGTTCAAACCGATTTTAAACTGCGGACGGCTATTGTTTGCCCTGGAGCTTAAGTGGATGTGTGGGGGGTTTTTTGGGTTTTTTTTTGTGTGTGTGTGTGTGTGTTTTGGTTTTTTCTTTCCCTGAAAGACAAGTTATCCTCAGGCTCGACAAACTGCCGTGACAAAAATAGGGTATCACCCTGGCAGCTCCTAGAGAGATAGATCTCCTCCGAGATAGACCCTTCTCCTTCCCTTGCTGGTGGGTTGGTTTGGGGTTTTTTGTTGTCCTTAAACAGCGTGACATTTTAAAAGTTATTAGAGCGTTAATGCTGCTTTTTAATGAATAAAGCTTTATAAAAACTACCGATATGGAATTAACATAAGTTTACCTCTGAATGCAAGTCTCTATTTTTTTTTCCTATTTTACTATCCATTACTTCATTAAATCAACACTGAAAAAGACTAGCCTTGCCAAATTTCTCACTGCACATTCAACTGTTTGCCCATGACAGTATTTGAATGTGCTTATTATTTCTAGTAAAGCCCTTATCATTTTCACTGTGAAATTTAAATCACCCTGATCCAACTCTTCTTAGCTAAAGTCAGCTTTATCAACCACAAGAGATGTGGGATTTTAAAAAGATCTGAGTAAATTCACATTGTTTGGATAAACTCATTCAGGGGGTTCAGCAAATGAAAGCTGAAATAGATATGTATTCCAAGGAGGCTATGGACTGCTCAAAAACAAAGAAGTTAAAGCATAATTAAAATTAAAAAAAGGAAAGAAAAAAAAAACTTAATGGTATCAGTATCTTTTTAATGAGGGCACTCACAGCCCAGGGTTTGAATTGGTGTTTCTGTGCCTCCACAATAATTCAGGTGAAAAGTAAAAAAAAAAAAAACTTAAGCTGTTTACACAAAAAAAAAAATTTTTTTTTTTTTCTCTACAAAGCTCTCCGCTACTCTGTCTGGTCAGTGTTGTGCTATCAAAAAATGTTAAGGGCTGCATTTATGCATTATCCCACCATTTAAGTAACTGTGTATCATGTATATTTAAAACCATCTCTCTGTAGTTTTAATTATCTCAGTCTGCAGGGACAAAACGCAGCTCCCATGCCTGAGCCCGAAATGAAAGTGCTGCACGCTGACAGCTAAGATGTCTGTCCTAGCTTGTTGAGATTTCCTGTACAATTTGCATTGAAAAGGCAGCTTTAAATATACTTAAAATAAAAAGAGCATTTGCATCTAATTTGCTACACTTGCAGTATTAAAGTTTTATCTGAATAAAGACATGTCAAATGGATTTATATAGTTAAGCTGATAGCTTTTAAAGTCAACACAGTAACATCAGCTAAATTCAACAAAGTAATGGCAGCAGCTAATGGCATTTATTAGTTTATCATCATTTACTTAAAAACCATAACGCAGATCATTTTATTTTCACATTACTGTTTGTGATTCTTTGACTCAGTTTGTATTGATTCCACAAATTATGGCAGAAACTGACGTTTATCTAACAGAGTTTTCCAAGCTATAAATGTTGGCTTTGGTGGGGAAGCAGTTGAACGCTTGCCACGCAATGGTTTGAGCCACGCTGGAAACAACCATCTTCAAATAAACACATTTGGCAACCATTTTAAAATACGGATTGTTGCTTGTCTGATAATGACGGAAGGGTTTTCGTTACTGATAAGGCTCTTATTACAAACCACTGCCTGTGTAATCTACAGCTCGATCACACAAAGTGCTAAGCACCTTCACCCCAGCCCAGCAAAGCGCTGGAGCATTAAGCTTTGTTTTCAAGATATGCAGAATAGCCAGCAAGGCTTTTTTTACAGCACTTCTCTTCTGCAGACCTCGAAGAACTTCACAGAAGAGACCACCACTGCTTCCACAGAAAGGAAACTGGCGCCGAGAGAATCCAAAGCACACCCAGTGGGACCTGATGCTGGGAGTCCCAATTCGGTGTTCTCCACGTTATTGTCTCACTGCCACCTTACGCTCCTGTTGACTTCCAAGTGTCACCATCACTTGCCCAGACTTCAGTGGAGCTACTTGCCAAAGGCACATGCTTATAATGAAGACTGTTGAAGAGGCCTGGATGTTAGAGTTGACTGTAAGACCATGGGGAAAAGCAGGGCTTGTGAATTATACTCCAATTCTGCTTCCCTGTTTCCCTCCTTGTTTCCCCCTCCTTTTAATAATAATTACCGAGGCCTAAAAAATTGCCAGGGAATACTAAGCAATATTTTATTGCCACCATAAAAACCAAGCACCCACACAGCTTGATTTGTAAATATTTTGGGTGCGGACACCTATATGTCATCATTCAGTTTTACAACTCCATTTGAAAACAACATCCAAAGTTTCCAATCCTGAGATCTACCCTCCTCCTCAGTGACATCTACGCCTGTTCTTCAGGGGAAGGAAAAAAACCCAACTGAGTTGGAGATAGGGTTTATTTTCAGAACTATGCACAGAAGTCAACGTTCTCACTAACAGAGGCCCATGTCTAATTCCCCATGTCATATCCTAAACCTTTAATTCCAAAGAGATCACCAGCTTCCCTCTCTCTTTTTTTTTTTTTCAGCAAGACCATATTCCCAATAAAAGTGACAATCACAAGTCACACTTGGCAAGAATTTGAAATGATCATGCTTTGTTCATGCCATTTATTGTAATTCTCCCATACCAATGGCCTTTCTTCTACTGTGTCCTCACCCTGAACTCAGGCTTCTATTTCAGCACACGTTTGTGATGCCCTATCCCTGGGCTGAAGAGCACAAACCTCTGGCTCAGCACAACAGCCTGAGACAGCTGGAGCGATGGATTCTGAGGCAAACCCATCCTTCTTGAACCACCACCTCACAGCTGGCCAACTTTCTTATGTGTAAGTGCTGGATTGGGCAAGGAGGAGTGAGAAGGATCTAAAAATCGTTATCGACCTTCGCTTGGAGCCCCAGTCTGACCTCATTCAATTCACTAGGAATTCTGTTCTTATTGTAACAACAGCTGGATCGAGTATTTATAAGGTTTTATTTTATCGAAGATAAGTAATGAAAAACTACCGCAAACATTTTTTGGGGATGGGGAAAAAAAAGTTGAGTAAAAACATTATTTCTTTTGCTGTATAGGCTCCCTTCCTTCAGCTCAAGGAAGTGAGTTGCAACCTGCTAAAAATGCATACCATATTTTACAGCTATTTCACTCACACTAGACAGAACGACAATCCCAGAAGCTTCCATTAGCCACGAGAGACAAGATGAGTTCTCCTTGGGGCTAGAGGAGAGATAGTGCCTCTAGCAAGACTCCTCCAGCGGAGAATATTATGGCACAAGCGTTCTGAAACAAAAGCCCAGAACCAGAACTGCTGCAAGCAGCATCAACGTTTAAGAAGTAGGGCAGCTTATAGAGAGATAGCAATATTCAAGGTCAGAGAGAAAAAAAAGCAACCTCTTGGTTTTCATCCAAATGCAAATCGAAAGCCAACGCAGCTGCTGAAGAACTGGTTCCTGCCAGCTCCACCTGAGAAACGGGGCATTTTGCACAGCAGGAGTTAGAGCCTCCACAGGGCTTTGAGGTACAGCCCCTGAGCGGTTCAGTTTGACCTGAAAGCCCCAGGGCATGGGAGAAGTTTCCCATCCCTGATCACAGGCATGGGCTGGAGGAACTGTTCTGAGCACTGATCCCTCTGGAGTAACACGAAGCGGAGCAACCTCACCAAGTTCACGTCCTTTCAGTTGCATCTCACTACGTTATGGTGAGTTTGCCTTTTTATTTCAATCTTCTTGCACTTCAAACGGCTCATTCCTAACTGGTGCTGGCGATGGCCGTTCTCCACTTTCATTCTCCCCCACTGAGGCCCTTCCTACCCCACAGGGGAATGAAACAACAGCACCCCAGCTGGTGTCTATACTGTAGCAGGCATGATAATGTCAACCAGATATAGGGCCGCATCCTCAACCGATGCAAATTATCCTAACTTCATTTACTTCAGTGGAGCTCTTGGTGTTTTCTATCAGATAAGGACGTGGACTTCAGCATTAATCGTGTGCAGAGCAAAAACCCACCATTTCAAGCTTCATTATGAAACAAGTGCTGCATTAGCACTGAGCATGGAAAATCTCAGAATTTCCCTTTAATGATCTTGAAGATTACGTGCAGCAGGAAAGAAGAAGTGGAAAATCTGTCATAAATATCACTGAATATTTTTAATAGCTGAAAGCTAGGCTTTCTTTAACACTCCTGCCTGAAAGAAATAGAGACTATTCATTAACTAGGAAGCAAGGGAATTGGTTTGTCGTTATACTACGCCTGTGAGACAGAACACGATGGCAAAACAAAGTTCTCAGGCCTGGAGACAGCACAGGCCAGGGAAAATAAGCAGATGGGCAAGCGCAGCCATATTAAAATATATGTGTGTATAAATATGGAAATGACTCTGAAAAAAATCTCAGGATGCACTTATTAAATATTGGCTGTTGCAGCCTGTTCTTTTCTCATCCTTGGCAACCCTTTTAGTCACTACACATCATCTGACGGCAGCAGGAAATACCTGTGATGGTGAGTTGCTTTTCGGTATCTCTAGTGACAGCTGGAGACAGCTTACATGAGTGGAGTCTGCAGTGGACTCCCCCGCTCCCTGATTGTGTCTAGTAGGTGCAGAGAACACCGTCATTTCGAGAAGGCATCAGAGCTCTGCTGCTCGAACTGACGGTTACGGCTTTATAACTCTACACTGAAAGAAAATGTTCCTCAAATCGAACTTCACCGCGTTTTCCAAGCCCTGCTCTATGCTCATGCACTACTCCAGTACACGTGCATCTCACAAGAGCACCCGAGGTTGGTTTAGGCTTGAAGAAAGACCTCTAACACCGTCCTGACCTTGGAGCAAGAAGTGGAATCCCATTTCTTCTCGAAGCAGCCATGGAGATGGAAGAGGATGAAGCTTTGCGCACTGCCTCAACGTGCTCTTATGAGTCTAATCCGTCCTGACACGAAACCTTGAGAGGTGTCCATGTAATGAGAATAATGCTTGACAGGAGGACATAAAGAACCAGTCAAGAAGGTTGTAGTTGTGATAGTGTTTCTACAAGGAGATCAACTTACTTCCTCAGATGGTTGTGTGACGCAGAAGCATCTTCTCCGTTTCACAGGAGCTGGAAGTCTGCTAGGAATTACACGTTATTTGCTAAAAAGAAATAAACAAAAAATATTGTGAATACATATCTTCTGTGGAAAAGGAATTAACCCAGTATGTAGTGCTGCATTTCACGGAGGTTTTTAACTGCATGAATCCCCTGGAAAGCTTCGCTTGAAAAAGGGAACTGGCAACTACTGGCGGCTTTATAAAAAATTATCAGTTCACTTTCCTGGCATTGGGTGATGGGTAGAGGAGTTTTTTGCTTGGCTAAATTTCATCACACTCCCAAATCATGCTGCCACACATAATTTCACTTGCACTTGTCTACAAAAAACTCTTTGTATCTCTATTTCCACAAAATTATACCCACCTTGTATCATCACCCTGCAGAAATCTTTGAATATAGGGAAAACAGCCCTTTTTTTGATTTCTTTCCCTTAGTCCCTGTAAATAACGAGTTTCCCTCTTTTTGGAGTAAAACTTTTACTAAACAACACAACCAACAACGAAACCTTTGTGAGAATTAAAGGAATGAATACGCAAACTACAAACTACATAACCCCAAAGAGTCAAATAGGAAGAATAACAATAGAATTGTAATTAAAACATTACCATTCACTTTATGGACTGATTGCACGCTCCCCTTCCCCTCTCCCCTCTGAACCAGTCTTTCCTTTAGAGATGGAGGGAGCCACTGAAATCTCTTGGTCTCAGCTTTTAACCAGTAAGGCCTAAGACTTATAAAGCAAGTAAATTCTGTCCGTGCATGGCTCGTGAGCTCCTGTGTATATGTGTTCCCACACAGCCACTACATTGCCTTTTTGAACAGCAAAGATTCAAGTCTTGAGAAACTGTTTTACTCGCTTATCGCCAAATAATGTGCCAAGTTGAGAAAATATCTTCAGTGATCTGCTAATCAGTCCTTCCTACTACGGTCTACCCTATTGTCTACATTCGAGATAATGAATATTAAAATTGCACAATTCATCCCACAGGGTGTTTTTCAAATTATACAGAGCACAATAGAATCCCTTTTCTTGCTGTTGAAATTCCGCCTTTTTTTTAGGGTGGAAACACAGGAGATATGGATGAGCGGAACATAACACTGTGCAGCAGAGAGGGGAGGAGAAATCCACACCAAATATAGCAGGGCAAACCTTTAATCTTACAGAAAAATGAAAAGGTCGTTGGATCTTTGCAGCCTGATTTGATATCATCAACCCCCGCGCGCAAAATCAAAGATGTCGATGTGTAAATCACAGCTGGCCAGTGGCATGCAGACAGAGCAGGTTGCGTAAACAGCCACGAGATCAGCATGCAAGATATTGAGACTCACACACATATTTTGATATATGTTCATAACCAAAAAGGGCTATCTTATACCTGTAGGAAGAGAACAAGCACATACTTGCACGCTCGGATCCATAAAACAACCCTCCCCCTAAACCCCAGAGAGCTGAAAGGCAGTGTCATCCTGGTTGGAGATCCAGCAGGTTTGGGAATTTCTAACTTGGTGTTTAGATCACAGAACATCTGCTCTCTGGAAAGCAGGGAATGATACGGGGTTTCACTGTAGTTTGGTTTTACAATGAAATTATTTCCATTTATTAAATTGATAACAATTCTTTAGAATGGCGAAAATTCACAGAAGTAGTAAATTTGAACAGAACTTTTGAAAGTGATCTAAAATGGTGAAACTCCTACTGGGTTTGGTGAGAGAAGAGGCCCACACCGAAGATGTGTTTTCAGAGGCTTTAAAAACTTTACCTCGAGAAAATTTCAATTCCAGAATCAAACAGAAAATCCTTTCCAAAAGCCTATCCGGAACCCTTCATCTATTTAGAATTAGACAGGCAGAATATTTAGCTCACACTTCCATACCCTTTTTTAGATCATAAGGGAATCTCCAGCATTTCATCTAATAACCAAAAACCAGAGGCTACCTCCATCCCCTGCAACTTCAGAGGTAGCTCAGCACTCCCTTCCCTCCCATCCAGAGCCCTGCACGTTGCAAGATCAGACTTTTTAAAAGAAATGGGAAAATACAGTGCATCGTGTTAACTTCCCTCCTTCTTTAAGATATACTGTACAGGTCATAACTTATCCTTTTTAATAAAAAAGAAATAAATTTACCTTTTGAGTGTCATTTCTGACCACTGCTGCCCCTTTGCTAAAGCCACAGGGCTTCGCAGTAGACAGCCTGATGGAATTCCAGTTCACAGCTTAATTTTCCTCCTGATAAAAGAGACAAAAAGTTCCTTTCAGTAAAAATAAAATTTAATACGGTCCGCAAATTTGATATATTACAACCTCCGACCTCAGCTTAATTGTTCACAAAGGGCTAACGGTACCGCTGGCAAGTAAATGACTTCTACGGAGTGTTGCAACTCTGATAGCTCAAGAGAAGGGGAGCAGCAGTCTGACAGATAATCAAAATTTTTAATGTGAACCATAGTGAGAGAGGTTATTGAGAGCACACCCAGACTGTAGTAGCCTTCCACAGCTGCCATGGTAGCTCCTAAGGATGAGAAATGCTTAAACGTCATCCTCACTCAACTTCGTTACCAACCAATATGCCAACATGGTACTTAAATTTCTTTGAGGCCAAACCTGCTCCCCGTTCTGTGGCCTTGAAGAGCTTTTCTTAGAGCTTGACAAGGAACTGAGGGAACAAGCGTGAAGACAAAAAGAAAGGAGTCGTGCAAAAACACCCACCGCCGGCCCACGGCGGCTGACCTTCTGAAGGCTGCAGGGTCTGCCACTGCTCCCACGGGCTCGCAAAGGGCCACGGAGGGCAGGGGCCAAGGGAGGGTGGGAGAGAGCCAAGGGGGAAGAAATGGGGTCTGTCCTGGCTGCTCGGACTTGAGAAGTTCGGGAAGGACCAGACTTGTTGCATTCTAACACATACTCCACCTTACTGTCCGGAGAGTGCCAAACCCGAACACTCTGCACACTGCGGGTAGACACAAAAATATTTAATTTATACTTCTTGGTTAAAGTTATTCAGCTCAACTTCAGATCCCTCTTCCTACTGAAACTCATATTTTCTTGTGATGGGTTGACCTTGGCCAGATACACGCTCAGCCGCTCTCTCTCCTCCTCAACAGCACAGGAGGAGAAAATAAGCTGGAAAAGCTCACGGGTCAAGATAAAGACGTGGAGATCACTTACCAATGATTCCCACAGGCTGGATTTGGGGAAAATGAATTTTATTGATTGCCAGTTGGATAATGAGAAACAAAAACTAAAACACCTTCCCCTGTGCCGCCGCTCTTCCCCAAGCTCAATTTGGCTCCTTCATTCCCAACTCCTCTACCTCACCCTCACCCTCACCCCAGCGGCGCAGAGGGAACGGGGAACAGGGGGTTGCAGTCAGTCTGTGACAATTCCTCTCTGCCACTCCTCCCTCCTCACTCTTTCCCCCCACTTCAGTGTGGAGACTTCCACGGGCTGCGTGGGCTTCAGTATAAATCTGCTCCTGCGTGGGCTCTCCATGGAGGCTGGAGAACCTGCTCCTGCACAGGATCTCTACAGGCTGCCGTTCCTTAGGAATGTCCACCTGCTCCAGGATGGGGACCTCCATGGGCTGCACTGGGGGGATCTGCTCTGGCACGAGTCCTCCATGAGCTGCAGGGAAATACCTGCTCCACTGCAGTCCTCTCCATGGGCTGCCGAGAAATACTTGCTCCACCATGGTCCTTTCCATGGGTTGCAGAGAAATACTTGCTCTGCTGTGGTCCTCTCTGTGCGTGGGCTCCAGGCAAAGATCTGTTCCAGCACCTGGAGCACCTCCTCCACCTCCTTCTCCTCTGACTTTGGTGCTCTCGAGGCTTTCTCTCACCCTTTTTTCCCCTCACTCCTTGCTGCCTGTGCAGAATTCTGCCCTTTCTTAGCTATGTTTTCCCAGAGGTGCCACCTCTGGGGACACACGGCTGCAACACACGGCGCTGGGGTGGGAAGACAATAAGCCCATGGAGTTTTAAGAGACAATATTACCAAACTGCTCCTTGTGTTCTCCTTGTACTGGGAGCACGCAAAATAAGGTACTTTGTGGTCAGGAAGACAGCATGATCTGTAAACTGGTTCAGAGCTCCTTGTCTTGATTATATTGGGTAAAAGCAGGAAAATCACATAGCTGTCCTGGCAGATGCTCACCTGCATAGTCTAAAGCAAACTAAAACCCCTACCATTCCTGTTCCCCCAGGATATCGAGAAGCCAGCGGCAACAGAAAACATTCATTTTCTCACCGTTAATCTGGTGGAATTTTGGAGCTGCATAACACGATGAAAAAAAGCATGCCTATTAAAACCAGAGCAGCAGTGAGCATGCCTGTAAAGGGGGGGAGCACTCGCTGAAGCGCCGGAGTGCGCACACATTTACACCTTACCAGGCACGGGTTGTTAGCAGATGTACTTATACAGATAGCGCTCAACAGTTTCCTCCTCCTCCTCCTCCTCCTCCAGTGTGGGGTCAGCGACATCAAACAGCTCCCACAGAGAGCACTCAGAGCCCCCAGAGACCATTGCATTTGTTCTGGCAACAGCAGCTCACCCTCAGGGTCTGTTCTGCAATGGGTTGTCACTC
Organism: Gallinago undulata; assembly: GCA_026546715.1. Classification (NCBI taxonomy): domain Eukaryota; kingdom Metazoa; phylum Chordata; class Aves; order Charadriiformes; family Scolopacidae; genus Gallinago; species Gallinago undulata. The sequence goes on from JAOTQQ010000063.1 coordinate 28,273,693, forward strand.
ATGGGCTGAAGCTCGCAGTGCAAAGGTGCCCAAACTCTGCTCTACAAGGGAATTATAAAATCCAAGGGACAACACCTGATGCCTCCTCCTCCTCCTCCTCCTCACATGGAAGACAAGAGTGAGCTCCATCCTCAAGCCACAGAAGGATCCAGCCTCTCCAGGATCACCCTCGTGGATGGCACAGCCGAGGAGCAGCACCACCACCCCAGGGCACTGACTCCCCATTAGCAACCAAGGTGTTTGGCTCCTTGACAGGCCAAAAAAAAAAAAAAAAAAGGTGGTGAAACCTCTACCTGCCTTCACTTTGGGGAAAGACGGCTGAGCTACCCGCACCTGCAACCCAAAGGGAAAGAGCATTTTTAGACTGGAGAGGGACTGCGGCTAAACACAACCAAAATCACCAGCCTCTTCCTAAACTAGGGATGCTGATGTATCCGGCAGCCACTAGTCATATTGGTTGTCTCAGTGGCACTGGAAAGCAACTACCAAAGCCTTCAGAAGTTCATATTTCAATTTTAAAGCTGAGGCTATTTTAGCTAATGCCCCCAAGGCAATTGCCCGGTCAAATGTCAGAGTTTATATTGCTGAATGAAATCTCTGTGTTTATGAGATCTCCACAGTTTGGGAACCACATTAGATTCCATTTGAGCTTCTCAGATTATGTTGTGGATATCTTCTTTCTGCCCCCCCATTTGGAACATGCCTCAATCTCTTCATATTCCTTCAAACCATTGAAAATATATCTTTCTCTCTGTCATGTTTGAATATGAGTTTCATTGTTGTGGGATTTTCCCCCACTAATTCACTTACTTAAAAAAGATTTTTTCCATTGATGTTGTTTCTGTATGCTCTTGAGTCTAATAACCTGCAAATTGGCAATTTATTTACTTTTTCTTTAGCAAAACGTTGCCTGGATTTTAGTCTCTTATGACTAATGCCAAGCTTCAAACTTCATTTTAACTCTTTGACCCCCATGATTCCCCTTCGTTTTTATCTCTCTGGGCTTCTTGGGTTTTTTTTTTCCTAGTCACTGCTTTATTGATACCAGGGCTTGTTACCTCTGTTTTGGTACGAGGAAGTACAAGTGTTACCATATCGAGTCATGGGGCTTGAAGGCATTTCTGCAAACTTTAAAAAAAAAAAACAAACCACTTTTTCAACCACTACACTAGAGCACCTGCATCTCACCAGACCTCAGTCATTAAACCTTTTGGCCATTTTTCCTGGCAGTGGGTTTGTACTCAGGTTTTTGATTTCTCCACTAGTTTATGGTCTCTATATTTCCGAGTGCCCAGCTCATGACACCTAGTACCAAATTTCATGCGCTGTTAATCCCACTGAACTTGTTGGTTCAAAAAAGCTCGAGATGGACACCAAAACTATGGACATGTGTTTTTTGAAGCTTGGTCTTGAGCGAGGACTTTTACTTGGCCAGAGAAGCTGGACTGCTACGCTACATGGAAGAACAGTACCGATGATGGCGATGGACATAAGTGTGAATGTTCCTATTGCAGAGAGTTTTCCTACCAAAGCTTTTAATTTTGGTAGGCTTTACTGTACCAGAAAAAAAAAAGCCATACACTTTATTTTGATAATATATAAAGGATACTCCTACAGCAGGCTGTGTTGAACACTCTCCTTTACAAGACTGAATGTAAATAATACACTATCTAATGAAAAACTACCTCTTTAAACACAGGGCAGAGTGAATCCACTTTCCTGTTCCCATGACAGATAGTGGTTAAGGTCCTCATTCCTCCCCTTCGTGTCCCCTTTTCCCTGGGCAGGGTTGTGTGACCTGCAGTGGCCCATGGCTGAAGCACCTCGGGGCCCGCTCAGCCCACCCATAAGAGCCCCCACCATCCCTCTTGCAATTGCAGCATGTGTCGAAAAGAGGACAAAGTAAAGAGAGTATTTTGGTTTCAAGAGAGCGAGAGCAAGGGTCACAATATACTTTTCCCCTTCTATAGTCAAGGTTTAACTTTTTTAGCTCTGTTCTCCTCATATTTCTGTTAGATCCTCTCCATCTTGGGGAAAGAAATAGGTACCAGATGCTGACAAGATAGCACAGAGCCAGGCCCAGGAGTTACATTTTCATATTATCTTTCATATAATGAACATCTGTACTTTTCCCATTTATCTGTCTAAGCAAGTTCTTCCATTTCCTTCTGGTATTTTTTTTTTTTTTAATATTGTTGGCTGATACCCAAGTAGGTAAAGTATTTCAGTGCCATCCCATCTCTAGGTTCAAATTAAAAAAATGAAAGAAACGGTGTAAGGTTGATCACACACTTGTTATTAAGTCAAAGCCGGATTCAAGTGTTTGTGTGAGGTAGAATTATCTCATTCTTTTTGTCTGTGTCTTTCTGTGATCTACCAGTCAAGTATGTGATTGGATTTCAGCTCAACAAAACCTTAAATTACACACCTATTGTGCCTGAGCTAAGCCTAGTTTCACAGCACTGGAGAAGGCTCCTCACTGCTCTTTTGGCACTGTTCGATCTGGCTTCTGCTATCATCCGCAGGTTGATGAATGAGTAATAGGATTAGAAAGTCTCATCTCTGAAATGCTGTAATTGTCACATTGGGTGAATTGACAAAGGGCCCGGGTGATGGAGAGGTGCTCCGTAACGTAAAGTCATACGTTCAACCTGCACTCAGCGGCCAACGCTAAGAGAATGGGAGGAATAAAAAGAATCCCTCCAGCTCTCCATTTGCCCAACCTACACAGATATCTGCACGCTCTAAATTAACCTATTATGCATGTGCTTGTTGGAAAGCAGAGCGTTCTACCTCTTAAAGGATCTTATCTCACTGCGAGGAAGATGATATACCTGATGGTTCTTGGGCCAGGAGATTAAAAAGTCTAGGAGGGCTGGGAGCGGGGAGCAGACTTTCCCGTCCTCTCTAGGAGTCTTAAATTCAAAAGAGCAGGGGAGAGATTTTTCCCCAGGTGAGCAGAAAAGCACAACTCAAGCCACAACTCAACCCCTCAAGATCTGATCCTCCGTATTCACACACCACGGAGGAGGGTCAGTGCCACACTGGTTCTGACACAGAAATTCCACACTTTTTTCCTCCATAGACCCACCTATATCAGACGAGGCGCATCTGAAGATGGACAGTCTTCAGTGGCTCGTAGTCCAAGTCTTATTTCAAAAGGGCAGATCTCCAAAGGGATTTACAAGCCAAACTTGGGTAAATGTGTCAGTAAGGTAGACTGGGAAACACACCTGCCAAAATAGATATGTGAATATAGTATTGAGAAGCCTAGCACCAGAAAACAAGAACAGACAAGTAAAACCTTTCTATTTTTTATTTCTCCTATTTGTTGTTTTAATTTCCGCTGTTTACAAGCAACAGCAACACCCCTGTTTTTAAACAGAAGGATGAAAAATTAAAAAATGTAGAGGGGTAGCTCTCTATTCTAAAGTACCATCGGCACAGCCTTCTCCTGAGAAATGGCTTCCTGCAGCGCATACAAATTAACACAGAACTTCATTCCCATTCACCTTTTATTAAAAAAAGCATATCAAAAGGCAACATCACTTTTGTTGAAAGAATGTGTCCCCAAATGCTCTACAGGCGCAGCGTGTGAGGTCAACACTCGCCATCCCCTTTCTCTGTCAGTGTGAGTTTCATTTTAATTACAAGTGCATGTTTTGCACATTGTAAAACTACCCCTGGCTCTGACCACCGCAAGAAAAGGAACATTTAGCTCAGGAAACAGTAGCTGACCCTGTCTGCTCTTTTTCTTCCTTGGCATCAGCTTAGACTATTAACACCTTATGCGTGTTGCCTGTGTGTCCCACATATGTGTGCTCTGCATCCATTTCATGCAATGCCTGTCCTAAGAGCATCCTAAAAGCTTCCTACTGGGAATTCTCTGCTTTGTTTGACTCCTCTTCTTGGCGTCTTGCTTAGCTATTGAATTCGTCTGCTTGACAGAGAAACCTTTCTATGTACTAAAAGCTTTGTCCTTGGAAAGCTGTGACATTAGACTTAAACACATAGAGGCCTTTTTCACCTCTCAGTTCACTTCTTAATTATTCATTCCCAACAGAGGAAATCAGGAGAAACCTCGGCAGCCAATGTAAACATCTTGTAGTGGAAGGCAATTTTTTTTCTCCCCGAGAGCACAGTGTGACCATGATAGTTGAGCTCCTTACTAAGAAATTGCCCTGGTTTTTTGTACCAGAAAAAGGGGAAATAAGAATCCTTTCTTTCTTGCGGGAAGGGACTGAAACATAGCAAAACACAGCCCATTCGATGGTGACTATTTCGCTCTGAGAGTTCTTTGCCAAACAATTTCAGAGAAGAGGTCTAAGGCTCTAATGTACTCTAATGTCCATTTAAAATTTTCATTTTCTTCCGCCCCAGCTCAGAGCAGCCATCCTACAAGCCCAACTTGTAACACAGGACAAGGTCACCCAGTGGCTGTCACTTTAAAGATTTTTCCACCTGATGTGGCAGACACCCTGAAGGATCCCTTTCCAGCAGAGCAGTGTCTCCCCGTGGAAGCACCTTCCACCGTCTCATACACACGGTCTGAAGGAGCCACCTCCGAGGGCACTCCGTTATGAACGGCAATGGATGCCCTGTGCAAACAATTTGCAGAACCGGGGCCGCAGCCAATATTTTTCCACTCTCTCTGTAACCCTAACTGCAACACACAATGTTGGCCGGCTCCCAGGAACCGTCAGCGGGAAGCTGCATAGAGCAACGGGCCACCCACTTGCTGTTTTCTTAGAGGAAGTTTGCCAGGAGCGATACGTAGCTTGCACCACCTTCCTGAAACCTTTCCACACTCCCCGAGCCTCCGCAGCTCTGCCCCTACCAACATCTCCCATTCCAAGCCATCTCGCTCCACCTCCTGCCCCTTCCACGCAGCCCAATCTTCTCCTCCGATTGCTTCCTTTTTCCTCATCACCTTTTCCTGGCACGGTGCCCTTTTTTTTTTTTTTTTTCCATGCTGTTCCTAATGCCTGGGACAACCTCTGATTAATGTTCAGCAAACAGCCTCCTCCACACACCGGACCACACCCCAGCATGGTCTATTTCTCTTATTCGGCATTATTCTGACTCGTGCCTTCCACCTTTCCAAAGAGAAGGCTCTGACTTGCTTGACAGTGAACAGCATCACGTGTTTCTTCAAAGCTACGTACCAGTTTGGGAGTGGGCCACTCAACGTGCAAGTACCACCAGAGCTCCTCAAGTGAGCAGTCGACGGGACGGTTTATTATGAAATTAGCTACTATCATCCATAAACAAAAGAAAAAGAACAGCGTCATCCCAGAGCCACACCATGCTTTAAGGTTGTGTACTTTTTAGCGACAATTGATAAATGCCACCACATCACTTGGTTATTATTTTTTGGAGAACGAGTGGCATGATACCGGTTTCCCTTCTCCAGTTCTCCTCGGAGTCACTAAGAAGTGGAATTATCCTCATAGCTGCTTTGCTAGGGAATGAATAATGCACTTGCAAAGGAGCCAGTTTTACGGTCTGTGGCTGTATGTTTTTTTCTGTCAGCCTTTTTTTTTTTAATTTTAATTTATAGGTAGGTTACTTATAGCCTGGTTTGGTGCAAGATGCCATATATCTACTTCATTGTTTTGTAAAATCCATTTCCAGGAATCATTGTCATTGGTAAGAAAACTCTTAAAATAAACTGAGAACCGAAGGACAGTTTCTTTTAGTAATTGATCATGAACAAATACAGTATCATTTTTAGTATATATTTGACCTTTGGGGGCAAAATTTATCTTTCCCGCTTTGACAGAAAGTAAGCTAAAATGGAAAACAGTTGGGTGACTTCTCACTGTATTAAATTTAGTTTTCTCAAGACCAGCAATACTCCCGGCATTAGACTGCTTCTGTATTAAAATCTAATTCTGAAAGTTTGACAAAGCACACGTTTAACACAGGTCAGCAGTATATTGACAGGATGTTAATTTTAAATTGTGTCAGCATTTCCTGTCTTGAGTGTTAATGTCAATTAGCACCTTGCTGCATAACCTCCAAGTCCTCCCTTATTACGGGAAAGTAGCAAAGCACGCAGCAAAAGCACTTCTATTCAAAACACCACTCACCATCAGCCAAACAAAGAGCTGTCATAACAAAACCAGTGAGGTGAAAGTGCCTAAGCTGCTCGGGATTTGAGGTTAGAAGCCTTAGTCTTTTTCCTTATTCCCGATATTAAAAGTGTAAGTGTGTCAACTTGGAGCGAAAGGCTAATTACTTTGAGGCTCAGAGAAAAGTGTGTTACCGTTCAAAATCTCTAAGCCTGACATAAAGCCCTTGGCTTTAGATAGCACAGTGTGCAGCTCACTGTAGGTCACCCATTAGTATCCTTAACACACTCCGAGATGTGCAGTCTTGCTCTGGGAAAGGGCAGCCTTTGTGCACACCTGCTTTTTTTGGGGTATTTCACACGCGCTGTGCAACGCACACGTCCCTGTCCCCAGCATCACAGCGAGACCTCCCCCACCAGGTGCCCAGCGAATGAGCCTGGGGACAGCACCTTCTCCTGAAGGAGTGCATAAGGATTTCATAGAATCGTTTGAGTCGGAAGGGACCTTAAAGATCATGGAGTTCCAACCCCCCTGCCCTGGGCAGGGACACCTCCCACCAGACCAGGTTGCTC
>JAOTQQ010000063.1:28281608-28318734 GCA_026546715.1 Gallinago undulata
TTTTTTTTTTAATGTGGTTGGACTCGATGATCTCAAAGGTCCCTTCCAACCACTAAGATTCTGTGATTCTGTGAAGTGGCTTTCCTTACACACCCAGCCCCTCTCAATGACTTTGAGGTACTGTGTACTCTCCAGAGGAGGAACTTGGTATCAGCAGTTCCTGCGCTAATCTCTCCTAAGAGCTTTAGGTGCTCAGCACTTCTGGAAACCAAGTTAATAACTATTAATGACATAGAAGGATGAGAACAGCCTTCGCGGTACTCCTTATTCAAGCATTTTTCACATCAAATTCAAGTGGAAATTTAGCTGTGTTAGGTGAGAGGATTACTGAAAAGGATCCAACACCCTCAAAAAACCTGAGGAACGCAATTAAATTAAATTTGGATGTAAAAGCGATGAGATGTCCCAGTTCTCCTGAGGATTCAGAAACACGCTCCTCCAAATAAGAGAGTATAAATAAAGGTACTAGGGCATGAGGAGCAGCTTACAAAAAGGTGAAATGATACTTGAGAAGGCTGAGAAGCTATTCACCTCCTCATGTCCATTTGGGAGGAAGAGGCATCCGATGTCCTTAGTTTTGGTTATTTCAACACTCACCGATTGCATTGTCTACTACGGGGATGTTGGTGCTTTTTAAAATTAGCTATCTATCTCAGATAAGAGTTATGGTAACGCAGAACTCACCGCAAGTTGAGTGCCTCCATATCTCCCCAGCTTCCAGGCCACTGCGGCTGCTCTGCTACCGATGCCCCACAACGCAGAGAGCGCGTGCCTGTGTAATTACAAGGCTGTTCCCATCAGCATGTAAATCACTGCTTAAGAAGTGGACAATCAGTACGGGTCACTCAGTGTCTGCTGTACAGACAGGGGCCTTCCCCACTAAGGAATGCTGTTTTCCATCTCAAGCTGTTCTCCTCCTTCCCGGTCCGGTCCCACGTGCCAGCCGAATGGATGCTGTAACACAGGCAGGGAGCTGGTGACATCTGGGAGTGGGGAAGGCAAGCAGGCATGTCAAAAGATACGCTCAGGATCAATTTTTAGAAGAGGGTAAAAATAACGTTGTTTGCCTGTCTGCAAAAAAAAAAAAAAAAAAAAGGCCAGGCAGGAGAGAAGCCTCTTTGTAGACAGATCTGGGTAAACTTGCATCTTGTCAGATGCACAAAACAATTAGTTGAAAAAGCGCAGAGAACACCTACAGATTGTAGGCGATGTTATTTCTACATCTGCAGAACAAAGATCAAAGCACTCCACAAAAAACTTCAGAAGACCCGAGAAACTACTTTGCAACAGTTCAACTTTTTTCCATCAAAACCATCCCCCTAAACCATCAATAAGCGTTAGGAGTCACCTGCTTGTATCAAAGGAGCGGGTCCGAGGGCTGAAGCCGTTCTGCCACGATCACAAACCCATCAGCTCTCAAAGTAAAGGAATCTGTAGTACAAACACAGCAGCCCCTATCTATAAAGCTTTGCATTTTAATTTTAACAAATTTGAAAAGAAAATCACTGCCAGAAACGTCAATATGCAGAAACTGGAGCTATTGCTTTGTTTCGTTCATAAGTGAATTCTGGGCAAACAGGTTATTTATTCTATCAGTAGCAGAAACCTTTCTATCAAATAAGTAGATGACATAATTAGAGACACTGTTTCTTCCTTGTGGATATCTCTTTTTGTTTATTTTTAAGGGGACAGAGCAGACAATTATTTTAAAAAAAATAATTTTTTTTTAAGCTCCGGTGTCTGCTCTGTTTTGCTGCCAGCTTTTAATTTCTTGGTTTTAACAAAGTTTTTCGTAAGGAGCACATATTACTAAAATAAGTTTTGTTGACAACTAGCTTTTTCATGGGAAAAGTGTGTACCTGAAAGCGATAAGAGGCAGAAAAGTGGAAGGACAGAACTGCTGTGGTGAGTTTCTTGCCTGCAATAAGAAGACAAAGCAACCAAATTTTGACACTGGCTAGAGCACACCAACGTGACGGACCTTACCCCAGCCACCTTTGGGACAGATGGCTTCATTCTGGACCCAGCAGAACATCCATAAAATTAACACTGACCTTGGTAAACAAGTATAGTTTGACTGATGAAGCAAAACTGCAAGAAATCCTACAAAATAGTCTTTCAAAGTCACAAAAACCCCTCTGCATTTTTCACTTCCCACCCACCAGTCTAAAAGCAGCCAAGTAATTTAATAAATGTGTTTTAATGCAATCTTAAGTGACTTGGTTACATTAAAATCCAGTTATTGCACAACAGAATTGTTGTGTTCCAAGGGAATACAGTACAGATTTTAACTGATGTGAAAACACACAGATTTTGTTTAATAGCCTCTTAATCCTGCCAATTTTGCTAATAAGATTAGTGTCTAAAAGGCAGCTAAATAAACTGCACTGTTGACACTTTAAACAAAACAAAAAACAAACCCCCTCAAAAGCAGAGTTTCTCCTGAAACATTCTTTTCCTTCATTATGGCCCCAATCCAGCAACGGGACTACTTATGCGCTTAAAGTTAATCGAGTGCTTAAGTGCTTTGCTGGACTGAAGCCTGCAATAACATAAATCTAAGTGGACAAATTATCATTACATATAAGAAACTCGCAACAAAACGAAAATAATGAAACAATTGGAACTGTTTGTAGAGATACTCGAGTTCCGCGCGCCGATGGAAAGCCTGTCTGCTTTTCGTACATCCCAGTTTTGCCATTATCTTTCTGGAGAACACGGACCTCTCGCTGAGGTCCTCACGGATCTCAACTCCCAGCCACAAACTTACGAAGCAGAGTGAAGGGTTCTGTTAGCTCTCTGTTCTGATCCCTATCAAAATCTAGACGGACAGACGCCAAATGCTGCTGGAGGGGTCTTCAGGGAAATGATTTCCAACAGTAGGTTTTCACAAGAGAGTGGGTATCGTTGGAATGGTGGAAGGAAATTATGTATTTAAAAAAAAAAAAAAAAAGTGAAATGGGAAATTAAAATATCAAAGTAAGGGGGGAAATGGGATTTAATGGAGCATTTTTTACATTTCATCTTTTGGGTATTATCTGAAAATATTTGGACTTCCTTTCCCCCCTATCAGCCAGGCCTCCTCTTGAGCCTTAATTTTCATTTAGTTTTTATCTCTGTCACACAGTCTGCCTTTATACAGTCTCCTTGCTCCTGCTCTAAGAACATTCAGACTAATTTCCTTTTCCCTTAGCCATTTATCTTGCCTACACCCATTCAACTCTATGGATGCATGCATCTTGAAGGAGGAAAAAAAAAAGCTTAGACTGTATATGTCATAAATGTGACCAGGAATCAAAAATAGCTTGGGGATTAAAATCCATCAAACCCACGCAGTCCAGAGCAAAGCACCCTGGCTGTCTAGACAAGCAGATGAAAAAAAGCAGAGCTAAATTGTGCAAGAGTGCTTCTTCCAAAATCTCTGTTGTTCTAGAAAATATTGTCTCTTTATGAAGAAGCTCCAGCTTCAACAGAACATTCCCCAGAACCTTCAGGCAGTGTACTGTATTACCAAGCACCACAGGGCCACTTCAGACTTGCCAGTCCGGAGGGTTTGTCACAGTCCACGTGAGCACTCGACCTGCGTGAGCGTGACAACTCCAACGTCACCCACATTCACACGGCGAGCTGCCTGTGCACACACAACAGCCACCTCTCCGGTCTTCCCGTCAGGCTGCCAGCTGCCAAAAAATGGCAGCTTTGGAAAGCAAAAATCTATACGGGTTATTCCCAGCCTGGAAAAATGTTAGCAACTGCCACATGAAGCTTTGTGAAGAAGTCAAGCTTTCAATGACTCTCCCCAGTCACGGCATCACGGAACTGTCAGAGTTGGAAGGGACCTCTAGAGACCATCCAGTCCCACTCCCCTGCCAAAGCAGGGTTGCCCAGAGCAGGAGCATCCAGGCGGGGCTTGAAGATCTCCAGAGAAGGGGACTCCACACCCTCCCTGGGCAGCCTCTGTCAGGGCTCTGCCACCCTCACCCCAAAGAAGTTTTTCCTCATATTTGAGTGGAACCTCCCATGTTCCAGCTTGTGCCCAGAACCGGACGCAAGATTTCAGATGGGCCCTCACCAGGGCAGAGCAGAGGGGGTGAATGACTTCCCTTGACCTACTGGCCACACTCTGCAGCCCAGGATCCCATTGTCCCTCTTGGCAACAAGGACACATTGCTGGCTCATGGATAATTTACTATCTACCAGGACCCCCACATCTTTCTCCTCAGAAGTGCTTTCCAGCAGGTCCATACCTAACCTCTACTGGTGCCTTGGGTTCTTCCTCCCCAGGTGCAGGACTCTCCACTTGCCCTTGCTGAACCTCATCAGGTTCTTCTCTGCCCAGCTCACCAGCCTGTCCAGGTCACGCTGGATGGCAGCACAGCCTTCTGGAGTGAAGCCACTCGTACCTTAAGTTACTCCTGCAGATCAGGCAGTGCATGCGGAAATCATTCAAAGCATAAAAAGCATTTTCATACTCGCCCTCAACAGGCACCTTTTCACTTCTGTTCCTACCTTTGTTTCTTCTGAGCCCAGACTCAAGGTGTGGCCAGGCATCGCGCAGTAAATCTCTTGCTCTTGAGATCTGGTGTAGAGATGACACAGGCATTATGCACAGAGATTGCACTGGGTGCCTGTGCTCTGCCAGATTCTAAACAAATTGGCCAAACAAATTAATGCCACACACCCTAAATTGGCTGAACAAATTAATGCAACACGCCCTTTGCACAAGGGTGCCTTTGAAGGCCAAAGACCGTGCATGTTACAGCGAGATGCGTTCTACTGAATAGGGTGTTTCAAACAAATCTGTTTTGAGAGGAGCAACACAGTGTATTATAGTTTCAAGTCAGAGCAGGGCTTTCACCCGAGAGCTTTTCAGACACCAACACTATGCGTGTTGACATTTAATTACTAAACTCTTAAAACAAATAATTTGTATGAGCAAATACTCCTCAATCATTTCATAACAACACAACTAGTGTTTCTTGGCAGTTAGAACAAAACCAGAAGCATGTTGAAATCGCACACACAATGCCTTGTTCTGACATGGGAAGAGGTGCCAGATAGAGCAGTGTGAACCCTCCAGGCTGTGGGAGCTGATGGGATTCAGGAACTGAGTTGCGGCAGTTTTGTTCCCAGGGGCTGGCAGCAAATCAGCCCCAGCAGGTTCACTTGGAGGTTGGCGTTTACTGAATCTCGTTCTCCAAACAACCCTCCCTCCTTCTGCTAAAGGTCCTTTCTTCCACCAAGCCCCAAACCGGAGGATTAAGGGAGTGTGCATTCTTGAGGCTTGTTGGGCGAGAGAGGTAGCTGGAAAGGCAGGAGCCTGGCGGAGGAGCAGGGGGTATATGCTTTTTGTTGGTGTGTCAACAAGCAGTGGAGCATTTCCTTCCACCTAACTTTCAGTGTGATCTATTGCAACATTTTGCACATCTCTGCTACCTACCAAGCAGCTAAGCTCACAGCCAGTTCTAGCCAAGATGTAAAACCCACACCTTCACTCTCACTTCTGTCTGTCTCAGTGCAGCAGCAAATACTGGAACGGTGCTGGTCCTCCTTAAGTCCTTCTTTTTCTCATGTTATCTATTATGTCCTCATTTTTCTCATCAAGCTCTTCAGGACAACGTCTAAGACTGGTCAAGAGACTCTTCATAAAGACACAATGTCGCTCTCCTAAAGCATGTTCCACATTCTGAGACTATCTGCTTACCTATATAATCCCCTCTGTACCCGGGACCTTCATGAAGAGTGATGTCAGAAGGATATCAAAAGAAACAAATCACTTTCTGATAAGACTTTAAATAGCTGGAGTAAAATAGCTTTCCAACTAGAAATCACAGCTTTGGCTTGCTGTGTTTCTCCAGATCCAAGCCTCATGAACACGTTACAGTACAGCATCTGCTAGCTAGAAGATCTCCGTTTCCACCACACAAGTGGTGTTTTTTTTAAAGAGTCTGGAGTTCCCAAATTTAATGTAAAATAACTTTTTTGTGTGTGTCACGACACTAGGATCGACTAGGGCTGCTCCTTCCTGGTTCCCTGTCCCTCCTTGCATTTCCACCTGCCTACTCCAAGTCTTCCCTTTACTCACTGTTACACTCTGATCTCATTATGACTTTTTCTCCTTCACACAGTAATCCCACCATTCCCCAGGCATCTTCTTCCATGTGCGCATCCATTGACACATCCCCCTTCCACCACTGTAGTGCATCCGTCCCTCCTCTTTCTACATATGTGTCCCACCATTCTTAAGTAAAGATAGAGTGGAAACTTGTGAGAGAAAACCCATCTATATAACCAGTTGCCAGAAGCACACTGGTTTCAATGGTGCAGGACCAGACTTGAGTTCGACGTGTTAGCTTTCCTTTTGAAGGTTAAACTGGAGAACGTGTGTTTCCACTGGAGAAAGCTTCACCTAAAATGCCTTCTTGGCCATTAATGCTGCAATGCATTAGTGGTCTTGTGCTCACTGTGCCTTTAGTTAGCGGACCTCTGAAACGCTAAGATTGTCCCAGCATGTTGCCCTCCTCTCTAATTAGGAGCCACCTATTGCGTTCCATTTTTCTCTCTGAAAATTGCCACCGCAACCTTGCTATCAGCTCAGTATCTCACCATTAGGCAGGAGGGCAAACGTGTGGTGTCCTTGACATGTCAGCTAGAAGTGTCTGGCCCCCTTTCTCTCCAGGGAGCGAGCCTATAAGCTCTGTAATGCATTTAACCTCTATCACCTCGGGGAGTAAGAGTCTCCATAAGCAGTTTGCTGCCGCCCCACCCCTGAGCTAACTCATTTACCTTATTTTTTTTTTTTTTACAATGTTCAATAAATTACACTCCACCCTTTAAAAATTATGATGGTTAATATATGACTTGCTAAAGAGATGTTTATAATTCACATAACTCTATGTTATAGCTTTAATCTCATAACATAGAACATTAATAAATGTGGCAAGGCTCTCTGAATTAATAGCCTGACTTGTATTCACATATTTAGACATGCTTGTATTTGTATACTCTTCTTGCCATATTATAACATATAGGCCAGATTCTGATCTCCCTGTCAAGGGAGAAAAAAAAAAGAGAGAGAGAATTAACATTGTAGGCCATCAAAAGAAATATAATGCTTTGTTAAAATTACTAATTTCTATTGCAAAACACCGAACAGCTGGCTTTCACAATGCATCTACAAGCAAGAATTTGATCCGAGTTTCTGTTTAGTTTTCATTTGAACAGGCTGATCTTTAAAGACAAGTGTATTCTTTCTGCAGTCCTCAAAGGTTTATTAAATTTGATAAAGGCCATATCCCTTGGTTCTTGATAGTTGGTTCAATAATGAATCCAGTTGCTCAAATGTGAATGTTTAAAGTAAGACCAATTGTTCAGGCATAAGCAGAGGATGTGCAAGAGCCAGTGCTGGGCAAATACTTGGAAATTCCTTGTAACATTCATTCCCATTTTTATACTTACTAACTTTTCACCTCCTTTTTTTTTTTGGTGTTTGCTTTAACAAATATTCAAAGAGCAAACCAGGAACATTCACCCTAGCATGAAAAATGATGAGGACCCATAGAAAACACATTCCAAGTTTGCAAACCCAAGAACTCGCACCAGAAAATGTTATTATTCTCAACAGGGAATTTCTACATATAAACCAAAATATATGAAGTGTCATGAGACTTCCCTTAATTGAGTTATGCCTGAGAGAAATGACAGTTGTTGCCATTTGGAAACCACAAGTTTGAAAATGAATGTGTTTAAAAGCAAAACAAAACACAAGATTAAAAAGCCAGACCAATAATCTTGAAGTTGCCCGAATTATTCACAGCATCAAATAATTTTCATAAATACAATAAGGAATGCAAAAGCCTGCGATTCCGGACAATGGAAACCACAGTCCTACCACAATTCAGGCTGCATCTCCTTTATTAAACCCAAACCTGGAGGCCCAACTGCCTGGTGGTGGTAGTGCCCATGTGCATGAACGTTTTTGCAGCATCAAACCCACATCTCAAACGCGTGGTGCCAAGTAGGGCAACTTCTTACTGGGCAGCACTCCACATGTTACTCAGAAGCATCACCAGCTGCCGAAATAACTTTGGTGATGGCAAGAAATAAAGAGAAAAATATTCCCAGGACTGCCTATGCAAAAAATCAAATTTTTTTAGGGGAAAAAACAATATAACATTTTGTTATTTTCACTGCACCTTCTTGAATTTTGTTGGTTTAACTTTGTTAAAAAGTTGCTAGTCCTGTAGCCAAGTGAACTTATGGGAGAATCTCAATTAACATTTAAACAAAGGAGGTTTCTGTCAGGGCTCAGAGTAGCGGAGGAAAACCTGAGACATGAAAGCTCCAGAATCAGAAGACACACAAAAAAAGAATCTCAGCTTTAATCTTTGGGAAATTTATAACCAATTTCTTCATTTTTGTGTGTGTGTGCATGGGGGGATGGGTCCTAGTTATGACTTTCGCATGCTGTCATTGGCAATACTAATGTAAAATTTTAAACTCTGTGCTATTTATTAATTAAATCAGGTCCACCCAATTTACACGATATTGTATATTAACTGCTGGCTCACTTGGAAACATCAGTAAACGAATAAACTACATTTGAAAGGAAAAAGAGGTGACGTGCTCTGAAGACATTATTGACAGTCCTAGGATAAGGATCTGCATCAGATCTTACTTTAAAGTGTTTGGCCTCAGGAGGGAGGGTTTAGTAGCTGAAACTCATCCTATTCCATCAGATAGATTAGTCCAGAGCATAAGATTCTTTCAAAGCCACTGTGAGAGTGTATTAGCTATAACCTGCTACTGGGAAATGTCCAGATGCATCTGGAAGTAACCGTGTCTTCTTGGTACCTCTTCTGAACACACATTTGCTATTTTACCCCAGACCCCGATCTCACTGAGGGCAATGAATCAGGTTCTTCCTAATGAAAACTACAGATGCAAAAGCCTAGCTCTGCTTCAGCCCAAGGCAGGTTTTAACAACACATGGGGAAAGACTCTTCCCCCAGAACACGAGGGTGAACTAGAGATTTGGAAATACCGGTGAAAAATAAGTGTAAAAAGTGAATGCCTTTAGGGACTAATAACAATAACTTTGTAGTGAAGTGTGAACATCTCGGCTGGCAGTGACAGTTTGTCGTATTTGTTGGCTCCCAAGATGGCAAGCAAGCTTGGTGATATGGCCATAAAGAAGTGAAACACAAACCTAGCACACGAGTCAAGGCATGTCAGCCCCAGGAAGATCGAGCAATCTTCTGTACCACACAGGTCTGGAGCACGGGGTATGGATTCCCTCTCCTAAAGGATCAGAATTAAGGCAAATTCAAACTGAAACAGGCACAGAAAAAGGAGAGTAGGAAGTTTGGGGGCACAAAGAACATATTCTAGGACAGGAGGCTAAAAGTTTGCACAGCTAGGAAAAGAAAGCCATTATTTGAATCTGTGAAAATGTAGATTTAGTAACTATGGACTGAGTGCTGCATGCAAACACCCAAAGTATAGAGCCATTACCCTTCTCTGTCCAAGGAAAAGGGGGAATAAATGATCTGGGGCTGGAAAGATGAGAATGACAATTTCCCAGAACAGTGAAGAGGAACAGTACAGGACATATAATCACAGGACTTTATTTGAAAAAAAGAATGAGGAATGGTATAACGTCGACGTTCAAGGTTGGATGAAGCAGGTTGCTTCCATGCAGTCCTTCAGATGAAGACCACATAGCCAGTCTGAAAAGACTGGTGCACTAAGACAGGTGGAAATGGAGCTTGTAGGCCTGGCTTGGAAAGGGGAGTCAGGGCAAGAAAGACAACTGGTGAATTAAAGCTTTCTCTTTCTCCCAAGCTGGTGGGTTCAGTCTTGTAACTCCAAAACCAACAGCACCAAGACATTCAGGAATAACATTTTTTTAGAGTGTCAGAGCTAGACCTCTGACATCTCCCAGTTTTAATGTCCCTACCGAGGTAAGACAAACATTCTGATTACCCACTTTCATTTAAAAATAAAATAAAATAAGGACCTTCTCAAATGCTGAAATGGCCAGTAGATGAACCCTTCATTCTCAATTTTCTTTTCCAACTGCTATGATGCATAAGAAGGTGAAGTGCTATTAAGCTAGTTTACAACACCGGGCAAAAGTGATTTTCTGCTTAATAAGGAAGTATCTAGTAATTGGTCATAAGGCAAATGACATTAACGAGCGGGCCATTTGGCTCTAAATGAATGGATCATAACCCAGAGGGTTTTATCTGCATCAGCCTTTGCTCTTTAAGAGGTTTTCATTTCAGGAGTGAATCAGCACTAAAATTATAAACTAAGGAAGAAAGAACAAATTGGGAGTAAATTTGGAAGCCAGTCAACTACTGGAATGAAGAACCTTTGTACACTTTATGCGCGGCTTTGGGAAGCCTCAGGACAGCCCTGTTCAATTTCCCTGGTATGCCTCAGAACATTCCTTGGACGTTGTGGACAAAAGGAGGGCTGAGTCTCAGAACGTGAAATCCCTACAGCCAAGACTGAGGGTAAAGAACAGCAGTTCTGTAGACTACAAGCAATATAGGAGATAAGAACTGAGGAAACGAGAGGTCTCCATGTGGAATTACTTAGCTAGTGATGGCCAGCATCCAGTGGAAACAAAGATCCAACAAAATTTTGTTTTGAAAACAAAATATATTAAAAAAAACTGCTAAAAAAAAATCAGTTTGCGGCAGTTAAAGTTACTTCAGTTTTGAGAAAGTATAATCTCAAACAGTGAAAAATATGTCTAGCACGTCTAGATGCTACGGATTTGCATTGGTGGAACTCTGCTGTTAACTGCCTCTGGAGGATTTGAATTTAGTATATTTTAAAGAAAAGACCTTGATGCTTTGAAGAAAGCATTTCTCAGGTAGTGGTTCTGATTCAGATGTCAGCTCCTTCAAATCCCTGCGTTCTGTTTCTGTTGACTTATTTGTCTACCAGCTGCATAGATAATTTAGGCTTAAATAATGATATATTTAGCAAATAATAAGAAAGAAACCCCAAACGGAAACATTTTAAGCTCACATAGCTCTTTGAGAGTTTCAACTTTACTTTGCTAGTAAATGCCACTGGAAAGTAGGAGGAAACATAATATTTCTGTGTGGCATGCTAGTCATCTAAACTCTTTCCTGCCAGGTCTGTTCAGCCTGCGTAGTATAAGCCACAACTGTTTAATTATCATGTGTTCTGCCAAAGGTGCAGTCAAGGGTGTTTATAAGGAAACGGAGACAGTAAGCCAAATTTCATTTGCAGATCAGACACGCCTGCTAGCAAACAAAGCCAAGGTTTTAGGTGCAGATGAGATCAGTAGTTCTGTCCTCCAGGGAAGGCGGCTGCACCTCAAAAATTAATGAGTAATTTTTCAAATTGATGTTGTGAGGTAAACTAGTTATTTTCACAATTAAGTGCTTTACCAAGCATTTAGGAAACGGTAGTTTCTCATTGGCCAACCGGTTCTGAGGTCCAACTGGAGAAGATAGAATGCAAACCCAAGGTCATATCAAATCTACTTAACCACTGCATGAATACCGTTGGGAAGGAGATCTCTTTGCAGGGCATGGAGAGGACATTCCATATTATAAAGGTACTGGAATCCAAGCTGGGTAGTTTTCCTGGCTGTAATAAATCATTTGCTTGCTTGTCATAAGGCCAACCTTTAAATTACAAATCTTGCTAACAATTATTAGTTATTTCCCTTTTGAGTCCCACATTGGTTTGTAATAATCATCAATACTTCCCTGTCCTGCTGATGGGGCAATGATGAAGCAACACACAAGACGATTTGATGCTAACCACAGGGCCAGCAAGTACCCGCTGGCCCACTTCTCATCTCCTAGCCCACCTCCAAGGCAGTCTCCTCTTTCCCTTCCCTCTGTGATGGGGCCATCCCTGTTGGACTTTCCTAAACAAAAGCCTTCCACAGCCCCCTGCCAGGCTGGCTATGGTTCTTCTTGCAATGCACCACAGATGAGGCCAGGAAAACGCACCATCTCTTTTGGAAAGAGAGGTGGTAGACATAGACTGGATGAACTGAGCTCCCAGTGTGATGTTTGAGTTTAGGAGAGGTTTTACTCCTTGCCCAGCCTTACTGTGTGCTACCAGATAATCAGTGGTTACGCATGGGCTGACCCTGTAATCCTAATGCAAAGTTCCCTTTAAGACCAGAGGGAACGTTGCCTGCAAAGGAGCTGCACGGTTCCCTACACATAGACATTATTAGCCAATTCCTATCAGTTTTCACAAACTTCACCACAAACCAGTAGCTTAAAGCATTAACCTCTCGCAGCTACTGCGAGGAGCTTTATACACTGCATCCCATAAGGTGCTCGTTACACACATCCCAGACAGACACACGGAGCGTCCTGCTGCATTTCCTGCAATCAGAGGTGGGACAGGGTGTCCTTGCTGGAAACCAGCTACGGTGAATCTACTCCTCCACCAGAGTAAATACTAACTTTGTCGTTACTGCTTCCTGTGCTGTTTGTAGCAGGAAAGCTTTTGTTGTTGTGTTTTGTTTGGACTTTCTTTTGGGTTTTTTTTTGTTCACTGACCTGATTTGGAGCTGATCCGAAGTTTCATGTTAAAAAAACCCCACCACACCACACACAGAAAACAAATACAGCCCCGGCAGACAGAAATGAAAGGCCGGCTATCCCTGCTATGCTGAAGACATCCACTTTTATTACATTACATATGATACAAGTCCTAGCTGTCAAAATCCTCAGGAGCACCTAAACAGATAATAAACAATCAGTGAAAGACTTATGGCTACATGTTTTTCATAGTATTGGAAATCACCTGGGAACCATATTTTAATGGAAAATACAGCTTGATGGAGACAAGCTTCATAGATTTATGAAGAAACTGCAGCACAAATCAAGTGGAGGGTTTAGCTTTCCAAAATGATATGGAAGTGCTAGAAAATAGCACCAAAAAAAAAAAAAAAAAGAAAAAGAAAAAGAAAGGACGAAGAAGGACAAGCAAAGAGGAAAGAAAGACGTGCCCTTCTAATGATTTATGCTGTAGGGAAGGAATATGCCTACTTGTGATCCTGTTACCCTTACTGCTCTTTGTGATTGTTATTCTTCCCCTAAGAGAAGCGGTCATGTTACATACTGACAGAAAGTTACACCTCTTCAATGTGATTTGTCCACTTAAAACAACATTTATCATGTTGCCAGTTTATAAATCATTTAGGCCAACGAGATTAAGGCTATAGGAAGCCAGCACCCCTAACTGATCCTCATGCCAGATAATTCACAGACCTGCATTTGTTTACACTAAACCTTATCAGCCAAAATAGCCGAGCCCGGTGCCAGCTGAACTCCGGTTCCTTCGTCGGAGTGAGAACACAGGACGAGGTGCAGTTTTAACACATGGAGAGATAGAGTCCTGCTTTAAATGAAAGTGGACCTACATCAGTCCACACCATGCCAATGTCCTGGAAGGCTTCACTAACATGGACAGCTCTTCCTCTACACTTTAGAGGAGCAGAGCCTCTACACAGAAATAGGAGACAAGCTGAAGAGGTTCAAGGTTAGCTCACTTTTTATCTATTTTGTGCATGAGGATGTGGAAAAATGTCCATTTTTAACCTATGAAAACACGTTGCCCCCCTTGTTGAATACGCACAGATGCAAACAACGCTGCACTCTCTGCTCTGTGCTCAGCCTCGATTCCAGTAAACTGAAATTGTCAAACCCGAAATCGGCCTTTTGTCCAATTAAAACTCTTCAGACATTCAGAGGAGGCTGAAATACCAGCTTGGCTACATGATACAGCTCACACCACTGTGTGCAGTTACTGATACGCAGCGGGTGTCAGGCCCCTGCTCACGGCGAGCCTCACATGCAACGAGACGGCTCGTACACAGAATGCAGCCCCCAACGAAAATACAGAATTTTTAATTTAACTTTGAATAAAGCCCCCAAACCCACACTTTTTATAGTGCTTCGAGATGAAAAACGAAACAAACCAAACCACACAAAAAAAACCCCAAACCCACTAAGCTTTAAAAAAGGACAAGCTTTGGATCCAGAGGATTTCAAACTAATTGAGAACCAATTAATAACCTTAGGCCTGATGATGTTTACGTTACAGACCCAGCAGAAGGGAAGAGGAACTGCAAAGGAAAATCTTGGCCATCTCATGTCCTTTGCCTTAAGAGGTGATTTTTTTTAAATCCCCAAGGAAAGCTGTATTAGCCAGTGTAAAACACCAGCCAGCCAAAGCTCTTCCGCCGAATCTCATAATCTGAATCTCTGTGATTGGTGTTGTTTTTAAAACAGCAAACCCTTAGAAAGGGAATTATTCTTAATGCAAGCTACAGATGACAAATTAGAGGAACAATATCACCCTATTCACCTTAGAAGACACAGCACGCAGGCTTAGCACACCAGGCCTAGATACTCTTCTCCACAGAGCATCACAGGCCTCACTCCTGTTTTTAATTATAGGCACACGGACCAAGGGATCAGATTAAGACTTAGAGTGGGTCTTTTAGGGATGCTCACACACAGCTGCCTTTAACAGATCATCCTGGAATATAAAGTAAGCTACGTCTTGTCACAATTACCCTCACAACTGAGGCCTGCGCTACCTTCAGTCACCACCGTTGCTCTTCCTTCTACACCCGATTGATTTTAATTCCTCCACTGCTTTGCTTCCTGTGGCCTCCTGCAGAATCTTCCAAACCCCAGGTGTGGAATTCAGTCCCAATGCTCTTCTTGACAACACCTTCTGGAATGCCCGTCGCTCCAGACACCCACCAGCACCCAACGTGCTGACACCCACTTGGCCAAGGAGTCACTCAAAGGTGCGGCCATTGCTTCCTGAGGAACTGGCTGGGAAAAGATAGTTGTCTCCCTCTGACAGCCTGTCTCGGAGAGAGGATAGTATCTATCACTCAGCAAGGTTAAAAAGAAGCTGGAAATACACAGCTGGTTTCTCAGAAACGGCTACTGATTTGGGAGCAACCAGCTCAAGATGCCCGGGGCCTGTTTTTTTCAGAAGTGCTCAGTATGATGCCTTGGCCCTTAACAGTTAAAGGAATATTGAATATTGACCTATGTTTTAGGATATTTACTGTTTGAGTTTAACCTTAAATTAGGTTAAAAATGAGCAGAGCAGTAATAAATGAAGCAGGATAATTCACTTCTCTGCAGAGCAAGAGAAAGGAACCCAAAGAGCTTAATAAGAAAGCACCCCTTCAGCAAGAGTGACTTTTCTCTGAAGAGCGGTGGTCTCACACCTGTAACACCCTAAGAGGGTCACCACCGAGGGAGAAGCAGCCAATCATCCAAAAGAGATATACATGAAGTGTTCGATGTTTTAACATTTTGTTTAGCTTCTGACAAATCAAAAAGGCAAAGTGGATTTTGGGGATGGATGGATGCCTAGTCACCACGTACTGTGGGTGATGGGCTCCAAGAAAACTTCTGGCAGAATGAACTCAAGCAGACAGGCCAGGACCTGATCTGACACGAATGGAAAGCCAGTTCCAGGGGTGAACGTACATCTGATACCTGAAAGGAGATACTGAGACAGGGGTGGCAGAGGTACAGCTCCTCTCTGAGCATGACCCTGAGCACTCACAAGCCAGGCAACATCAACAGGAGCCACTAGACACCAGCTCCTCCAAAATCCACTTTTGAAACATGAAATATACACATTTACAGATGCAGGGGCTTTGTCTGTAATTATTATTCTTTGATTTCGCAGAATGTGAATCCAGTATATTTGTATAGGTCATCCAAATACACGAGACAAGAAGAAGGAGCCTCTGGGCAGCATTTGACAACATTGTCTTGGATACTGGGAGAAGCCCTCTCTAGGGAAGCCTTTTTGGGTAGATGTTCCAAAAAAAAGCCTGCTAAAAAGGTTGTAAAAATTACAGTGTTTAAGCAACAAATTAAGTGATCCAAAGTTTCTGTGCCTTTCTATAGAAAACAGCTTGCAGGTTTTTTACAATGTAGAAGAAAAAAAAACTGGTTTCTAACAAGTTTTATGCCAAAAGAAAAGCCTCCAAATTTAGAAACCTTTGAATTTAACACATCAAAGGTCCTCTTGAGCACAGAAGATTTAATGGCACTTTTGACCAGAGCTAGAGCACATAGTAATTTCCATGACAGGAACTCCATTCTCTCTACTGAACTCCCACATTGCTCTCCTTCAGTATAAGATATTTTCCTACTTTCCATACCCAGAACCTTGCATGAAGCTAGTGTCTCTGATCCAGCCAGCCACAGCTCAGCAGGGCTGCCCTTTGATGGTAGGTAGATAATAAAGTGGAATAATCTGAACAAATTTGGAACTCTGGCTACACCTTTGAAGCACACAATAGGGGTTACAGGAGTTTAAAAACATAAATGAGAGAAAAAAGAGAGAGGCACAAAATTATCAGAACGTGAGCATAATGGAATAACTGTTTTTGGTTTGGATTGTGGTGGGTTTTTTTTTTTAGGAGAAATCACTGGGTTTCTTTTCACAAAGGAATCATATAATAAATTCATTAAACAGATGCACCCCCCCGAGATATTTAACATTAAATTAAAGCCAGCATACCTCTTCTGGCTTCATTTACACTCCTCTTTACTCATACCAGCAACAAACAGAACCAAACCGAGGAGTTTAGTGGTTCAGATTTATTTCAAAGAAATGCTGATATGAACCAACTGCCGATGCTTAGTCTGCATCTCTAAGTTTCTGTAGCCTCCTGCCTCTCTTCAGCGTATTCTTCCTGAGCTTTTTATTTCATCTGGGAGATATTTCTGAACACTGAATCCTAATGAAGCGCAAAACCTGCCTCTTTAATACTCAACCCAGGACTTGGCTCCGGATTGAAGGAAGCCCCCCCCTCATTAGGAAAACTGATGTTAGAACAAAAATAAATGACCAGCAGAAAATGACTGTGCCTGTCCCTCCTTGCACCCATGTCCACACTCAGCCTGAGGGACCCTCAATTCATGTCTGGAAGTGGACACAGGACACCCATCACAGTGAACTTAAAAACCAGGGAGGGGTTCTGCTTCACTCCAAGCAGCAAAGGGATGCTGGAATCAAGTGACTTGGGGCCAGGCTCACCGAGAACAGCAGCGGTACCTCAGACACCAACCGCAGCGACGGCACGGCGAAAGACAAAACACGACCAGCAGTAGACAAGAGTTTGTGTAAGGGAGCAAAACTTTTCACCGAGGATCTCTGCGGTAGTAACTGAATCTAGTAATTTGAATTCTGATTTAGCATTTTCCTATTAAGGAAAAATTTCTTGTGAAAGCTTTTCCACGGGCAGTAATTTCCCAAGAGGACTAAGCAGAACCCTACTAATGGAGAGTTTTGAAAAACAAGACTTGGTAAAGCTCTAGGGAATATACACACACACTATAGGGAAAAATCCTGCTTGGGAATAGCCATTATTAGGTGACCTCCCAGGTCTTTACCATTTCCAACTGCACTGCTTTTAAGAGCTTGGCACTGAAACGCTGCACAAAGAGACACCGGTTTTTCCACTCATAACTGAGCTAGAAAAACTATTTTGCAACAAAATTAAACAGACCTCACAGAACAAGAAAAAGGTTTTGCTTTGTTTCATCTTCTTGTACCAGAAAGTCACTACTGCTTGGTTTAACAATAGACAAGACTTCTCAGGTGATGGGAGGAATGAAAAATGTGAGCAGTTAAGAACTCCTGATCATTGAGGAGATATTTGAGACACAGAGCTCGATTAACTGCTAGCTAAGAGACATTGGAGAATACCGTTGCTTTTTGCCACTGTGTTTCAGCACAGCAAAGATACACATAAGATGCCAATCTTTCATCTGGATCTGAATTTCTACAGCCACAGCTGGGCAGGGGTTGACATTTAATTTGTCAAGATTTTTTGTTTGTAATTGCTTAATACTAATATCCACTGGAGTCCTCAGGCTGCTTTAGCAGAACTTAAATTTCCCAGAGTATCACATCACACAGCTTAAAACTACTGCAACTACTGTTTCTCTGCTAAAAGAGACGCACAGCAAAAATAGAGTCATCTAATACCAATTCATAACTACATCCCACCTACACATGTCCACAGCAAATACAGGAATTTCAGCTTAACTTCTTTTCAGGATCAAAGCGTACCAGATCAGGTAGTAGCTCTTAGAGCAAAGAGAAGAGGAAGAAAATCCTCCTCACCTTGCTCTCTTACGAGTGGAAGGAACCCACTCATCTCCCCAGCACCTGCAGGGATGGAAGGGAGTGAATTACTTTGATTACTTGGACCAAAATTCACCTGGGTCTTTTAAATCAGTGCCTCCACTTAACACATGTGCCTGGAAATCTGCCAGATTGGAAACACCAGTGACAGGCTGGATTGCAATCAAATCTAAAAGCAGGAAGGCTTAGCAAAATTCAGACCTCAATTCAAACTTTTCCCTCAAATCCTGAATTCTGGGTCTGAGCTTCAGGGTTGGATGCTTGTCTGCTCCAAAAAGATTAGTGTGAGATAAAAGCTAATGCTTCCCTCCCCTTTACCATAAAGGATGATTAAGTATCTGTCACCTGGAAATCATGCCTCTTTGGGACAATCTCTCTCAGTGGAAGCTGTTACAGGTGTCACCTTAGCAGGACTTTCTGCTTGTCATAAGATTTCTATTACTGCTACCCAGCCTTCGGGGTAGCATCTCAGACTTCTGAAACACACACAGAGGACTAAAAGAACTGAAAGTTAAGCTAACATTCAAGGGAATCATATTAAGAGGTGATTCCCATTTGGGTGCTGCACAGCAGAGACCAGTTGCACAAAACACGGACTCGATGATCCCAGAGGTCCCTTCCAACCATGAAGATTCTGTGATTCTGTGAAAACATGTTTGAAAGTGTCTTTTTTTTTTTAAAGTGGAAAACAATTATTTAAAGAACCTGAATGTAAATGAGAATGAAATGTTCTCCTGCGAGTTAAAACACTCCTTCCAACCTCTTTAATTTGACCTCCCTAAATGTCAAAGTGTTCTACATGTTCTAGGCCTCTTGGAGATCTGAGTGCTGACCATGGACCACTGATTAGCCAGAGGGCAGAACTAAGTCATGGAGAAGAGCAAAACCTCTTGCAATAATTAATTTGAATTCAGCCTAAATGTAAGCCGTAATGAAGATTTCCAGTAGGGAAAAAAGCAACCAGAGAACTGATGAAATACAAAAATCTTTAATAAATTAGCGCACTGCAAGTACTCTTCAACCCACCAAATTGGAAAAGGATGCACACTCTTTCATCCCAAAGTTCAGCATTGCTCATTTCAAGGGGAATGGTGTTAGTTCATTATAAAGACTAATTACCACTAAATTTGAAAATGTCCAGAAACCACATTTGTAGTCCAAATTTAACTTTTCCTTAGCTCAGCAAAGCAAGTAATGTGTTTAAATGCTTTACTGAAAAACAACCGCCAAAAAGTATAGTGTAATTGGTTTATGTCTGATAAACCTCCAGCGATAAGAGATTGACTGAACGTCTTAAGCTCACCTCAGAAGCAACACAAACAACATTTTCTGAATTAGACATCTTTTCTGACCCAGCCTTTGCAGAACAGACTCCTTGAGCAGAGCTTTCATATGTTTCTGGCATACAACCGTGTTACAAATGTCACTAAAATAGCTTCTTCACAGTTGTCTGTGTCTGATCCACACAAAATGTATTAAGATACAAATCAGTTAAAATGTGAGATAAGTGTCTAGTTAGGTGGATTTAAATATTCTTATCAGTTTCTGTTCTCAATGAGAATTCAGTTAGAATTAGTCTACCTAAGTTCACCATTTGTTGTTCATCAACCCCAAATTACATGATCTTGAGCCAACCAGAACTCAACGTACATGTTCATTTTCCCTTAGGATTTGTACCCCTGTTACGCAATGATGGAGAGAGAAAGAACCAAGCCCATTAGGAATGCTAAAATGAAAATATTGCAAGAAAACAAAAAAGCCCTCTACCATTAATTTTACTCATAGTCTTTTAGTACAGTCATCTCCTCTGAAGTTAGAGGCACACATATATAATCTGGGAAGTCTTCCAGATTTCTTTTTAAGGAAATGAAGTTCTCAACACTGGCTGCATTAAGAAGGATATTTTTGGTTTCCCACAATGCCATCAGCAGCGCTGAGTAGGGCTCCGAATACATACTTGGAGGTTGTGCAGTATGTAACTCTGTCCTTGTAAAGCTAAAAAAGCTGTCATCACCATACCATCTACGCTATGCATCCAAGTTTCCCAACAACTCTGCTGCATCACATGTTTGTGCATTGCCCTACAACAAAACCCATCCCAGAGCTGCCTACTTACAGCACAACTTTAATCCATGATATGAGTGTTGAAATAAAAAAAATAAATAAATAAAATAATGCCAGCTACTTTGTGAAAACCATCTTCAAAACGCACATTTTTTATATGAAGACATGTTCACTGATAACTAGAAAACCTAAAGAATTCCCAGTATTTCCCAATACCCACTTCTCCATGTAGCAGAAATATTTAGTCAATGTGCTACAGCCACAGTCCAAAATTGTTTCACCTCCCTCAAGTTACAAAATTCTCATTAGTTCTTCTCTTGAGTGCCCAGTCCTCCAGCGTTTCCTACCATAACTGATATGAGGTACTTCCATAAACTGAGAATTAATATATTAAGTAAATAAATAATAATAATAAAATAAAATCCACTGGGTTATATCAAACTAATTAGGATAATTAGAAATCTCTGAACTTTAGGGCTGTATCCTTGCTGCGGAGACAGATATGATGGAGACAGAAAGAATAAAGATCATTACGAGGGCTAAAAGGAGGATATTGCAAGAGAACAAGAAAACCTCATTGCTGAATTGTTTCATTGACTTATCTGGAGTTACAGTGATTTGCACAGGTAAAGACTGCTTCACTCAGCTGAACCAGCAAAGACCATCACGCCGAACGAATGTCAAAATACAACCATGTTCAGTACATACTACATTTGTTTATGTCAGATTTGAGAATGTCTCCATTTCGGAACGTGAAGAACATTGCACTGAATTTCCAGGGCGCCACAGAACCCAGGAATCTTGCCACTTGTTCACAGCGGAGCGTTTGGGATTAAAACATTTCTCGTGAATAAATTAATGAAATAATATAAAAATTGACAGCTCAGCTAGAACATCTGCTCATCCATAAAAAAAAGTCACTCCACCCAGCTGAGTGGGTGAAGTAAATTTTACAAGGTTGAATTAATGTAGGTACTGACAGAAATATGACCTTTTTAAATCAGCATAATTTAAAAATAAATTCTTAAGTAATAAAATAAATTAAAACACACACGCTATAGTGAGTGGAGTGAGATGGTCTGGATTACCCAACCATGGCTCTGCTCTGGTACTGGGTCTGCCCCATTAGTCCATAACATTCTTCTCTCCCACGTGCAAAGAAACCTATAGCACGTTGCACAGAAATCTGGCTTATAAGAAACACTTTCTTGAGATGGTATTCATGTGTGCTTGAAATTATCTGAAAAAGTAGTCTATATTGAGTTATTTCATTTTTCAGGATGAAGCCTTCACAAATGATACATCGTTAGAAGAAGAGAGGGGAGAGAGAGAGGTACCAAACACATGAAAAAAAATTTCTGAGAAGAGTCTGAAATGAAATAGATCTCATCAAGAAAGTTCAGCCTGTTACTTGCGTAGGACATAAATGCCAACTCAACAAAATTAAGTGCCAGCTGAACTTTAAGCAGAAATTTTCTTTCAAGACACGAGATGTCCAAAAGCAAAGCCTCCCATCTTTACTGACATGTAAAAGCAGAGGGAAAGCTGGTAAGAACTCAGGATTTTAAACGTGCAGATGCCATGGGAAAACTTGAGTGCTGTGTAACCACAAGGCCTAGCTTAAGAATAAATCCTCTTTAAATAAGAGAAATAGAAAAATACAGAAACGTGGTAGTTTATTGCGTATCTCCTTCCTTCAAAGGAGTGTTCTGTGAATCTCTCTGCTCACCTAATGGTTACAGGTATGAGATGTAAATGCTGTTCTGGCCCCAGTGTACATAAGCACCTCGATAATAAGGTTTCTCTGTCATAACCACATTAGAGCTGCAGATGTCCATGCACATACACGTTACATTGGGGCTATTCAGCTGCAGCAGGATTACAGTGCAAATTGGTCTGACCTATGGATGTAATTTTACTATCTTCACGGGGCTGATATGCTCGGTGATTATTCCTTGTCTTTATCTTTTGTGCTTGTTTGTTTGCTTATTTAAGTGGTAGCAGCGTAGTGACCATGACAAATAGCTTGGAGGATTCCAAACAGTTGAGTGTTTTCTCCTTTAGCGGCTTTATAGCGACTCTTTATCAGCAGCTTCTTCCTTCCTCTGCCTTGAGAACACTCCCCATGGCTTTGGGGTTTTCTCTTCCACTGAAACACGTGCATCGCTCACCCCAACACCTTGACTCCTCCAGTCCCTTGATGGATCTCCTCGGGGGCTGTCTGAGAGCAACAGGAGTGGCTGCAGTGGCCTGTTAAGGACAACTCTCCTTTTCATTCATTTACAATTAGCTCCTGTTGATGTGTTTTAAGAATGAAACTCCCAGCAGACCACTCGGAAGAGTTCAGATGGGAAAAGCCCCTTTGCAAAGATGCTCCAAACGTCCTTAGAGGCAGCTAACGTAAATCTACACACTGCTGTCAGGGAACTCCTGCATTTTGGTTCTCCTAGGCATAAGTTTTTCCGTGAGGAAAGTCCCTTGCCTCTCTGACTGGCAGTAGGAAAGGAAAAAAACCAAACCAAATAAACAAACAAACAAACAAACAAAAAACCCAAAAAACCAAAACCAACAACAAAACGTGTTCACAGGGCTGCTGCATTCAGAGAATAGCGTACCAGGCTGTGGGCAGGTATTTCAGTTTAGTTTAACAATACTGACCTTAGTGATGACACCGAAACAGCTACACAAATTATGTTTAACACCGCAGCTTCATGTGTATTCAGAAGCCAGCCTTAAGTTAATATAGTGTATTTTCAAAGTTACTATACGGTGCATGTTTAGAACTCGGAATGGAAGCCATTCCCTTGGCTCAGCATGTGAGATAAACCTGGTAAATTAGAGATTTGTTTATA
This sequence comes from Gallinago undulata, assembly GCA_026546715.1. NCBI lineage: Eukaryota > Metazoa > Chordata > Aves > Charadriiformes > Scolopacidae > Gallinago > Gallinago undulata. The sequence goes on from JAOTQQ010000063.1 coordinate 28,304,738, forward strand.
TTCTGAGCAGGTAACAAGAAAACAACATATCTACTGCAGTTCAAGGATTGCATTTCAAAAGTGGACTACAGTACATTTGCACTCTGGTACCATATTTACATTTATAACTTGTGTATTCTGCAGGTAGCGGGAGTAGTTGTTCTCTAAAGCCTTTTGGTAAAAAGAGTAGCATTTCTACTGTGATTAGGCTTGTTTACATTATCTTATTAAATTCAGAAATCACAATTCATCTGCAAACAGCTGCGTTTCACAAAATCTATATGCACTCGGGTTTTGTTGATAGGCAAAGTCTGAAGAGGGAAAGTCCAACTTCTGATTTGAGCTTTGAGCATAATTAGGTTTTCATTGAAGGCACATTAAGCACCTACCAAACCCCTGTCCGTGGCTGAGACCTCCAGACAACTGCTCCCATATAAATGATAAGTAATCACAAGAAAACAAGTTCTCAATTAATGTAACTGTAAACTGCTAACTTGGTCAGGATCCAAGGTTGCAGGGAGCTCCTGAGCCACATCAGCAAGCGCATACAGATCATGGAAGAGATGCAACCTTGCTCAACGGAGAGCATCTCGGTTGTGTTTCATAGGTATTCTTCACAATTCTTACAAGGGATAGTTCCAGCTCAGGAACAAAACCAGCCTTGCTCCAAGGGTATTGTATGTAAAGATTAACAGTGTCAAATGGTGACAGCGCTATCGTAAATTCCAAGCACACAAAAACTAAGATGTTAAATCCTATCTCTATAACTTCTGTTCCTCTCAATGCGAAATTCAGAAGGTGTTGAATGGAAGTGATCACAGAAAGTAGTAGCTTGATTGATAAAGTCCCTATCTGGTCATTTACGATCTGGCTGAAGGAGAAGCAGCTTTTGCCAGACAGAAAAGCAATTAATCTGCAAACAAGCCGAGGAACAGCAGGGCTGTGCATTGGAGTCTCAGGCTGCTGGGAGCTCATGAGAGGAGATAAGACTGCAGCCTGCTATTTATTGTACATTTTAATTAAGTGCTTGTTAACGGCAGTTATCTTAACAGTCATAAAATTACTGTTGTAATGCATTTTGTTTGAGGAAAAAAAAAAAAATATGGAGGGAGCCGAAGGACTTTATGAAAGCAGTCACAGATTGCTTTCACTTTAAATCAAAGAATAAATTCTGAAGAGGAGGGATGTTGCAATGATCTAAGCCGAGCCACTAATGGTTATTTAATGTGGCCATCAGTGTTTGTAAGTCCCTAGCATACGGAACGTACACAATAGCCTCCAAACCCTCTTTAACACTTATTTGAGATGACAGGAAAAATGAAACCGTTTGTGCTTTCAATGGAAAAGCAATCATTGGTACATTATATTCTGCTTGCCCTATCATGCTAATGCATGGTAAAAATGTCACCAAATGTATTTAAGGACCTGATGGAGTGTTGCTGTTTGATTCCTGTTACCGGGCTGATTAATAAAAATCTTCAATTTGTATGTAAATGCAGTAGGGTTTCATATCATCCGCATACCTGCACCTGGAGAAAATAATAAACTGAAGTTTAATGCAGCAATTATAAGCATTTATGGAACTCTTTAAAGAGGCTGCCTGCCTCCCCTGACCATCAAGATGAGATATTCACAGAGGAATATTACTGATGCTCAGACAAGCAGGGCTGCAGATGGTCCCCAGTGCAAATGCTGCCAATGCAGATTAACTCACTGACTCATACTCACTTTGGTACAACAATGTAAGCTACTTATTGTTAGACAAAAGTGTCATATTTTTCCCTACATCTGAAATAAAATCAAATCGAACTGTTCTTTTGGAGTAGTGGGAAGGGCGGCAATTAACATTTCAAATGAGGTCCGTTTGCATCATTTACACTTTTCCTGACATCACTTAATTCCCTTGTGCATATGTTCCCATGACAACATCATCACCACAGATAAAAATTGCATCGGTACAACAGAAACTCTTCAAGATGTATGACAACAGCTGTTTGTTTATTTTTTTTTTAAATCTCTCTAATGATCTTCAGACTTTTAACCAGTGACCCCCTAATGGCCGATCCTTAATAAAACAAAGTATGCAGCTATTTGCATCTTCACAGATGGATATTGGAAAGGGGTTTTTGTGGTTTGGGTACTAATGGAATAATAAGTACCAGGTATTGGATATGGTCATGTGGAGGAATACATTACAACACAGATAGATAGATATCAGTTTTGATGTATGCCCATGCACAGGCTCTGCTCACACAGCAATCCATGATTAAGTGCGTACGACATAGATGTTCTTAGTTTGTTGCAACCATTTGCTAATCTGCATTTGCAAATTTCAGCGAATGTGCTCGAAACGAGAAACAAACATATTCAACTCTAATCCCTGTGAGACACTACACTGGATAAATTATTGTTCTATTGTTTCAACACTGTATTTTTATTGGAGTACGATCCTTCACTATTAGCAGGGTACCAATGTGTTTTAGTGACTGTGATGCTTCTCACAGATTACCACCAAAGAATGAAATCAGTGAGCTACCAAAAGCACAACTATAATTAGTGTCTCATTTAATAGTCTCAGACAAGGCTTTAACGTATCCCATCCACAACTCTGCTCTGTTGACACTGAAGAGCTGATTTTATTCTGCTTCCCGTGGTGCAGGATCGAGCCACTCTCCTTCAAGAAGTTTAGTGGAAGATCACCCTTGTTTTGAAGCCAGCCTCCAGCTTGTCACCAAACAATAGCTCTCGGGCTCAGCTGTGGCACGTTTGGCTAGCACACAGCATGTTCCCTGCCTCTTCTGAGGTAAAAGCAAATGCACATCCTGCTCAGATAGTCAACCATAAAGCACACCAAGAGTCACTTTGGGGCATGCTTTTTGACAGGTAACTGCTCTAGAGGCAGCTTCCCAACACACGCATTGACAGACTGAATAAATCCTTACCAAGAAAGCCTCTCCCTCCAGATGTAGATCTAAATCCAAATTCCAAGCAATATTGTAACTGTCGGGAGAAAAGCATCTGTATTCGTGCTCTCCAGACCCACAGAGGAATCAGAACCCGTTCTGGGGGAGGGGAACTTGGCAATTACCAGCCAAATAATTGTTTGTTTACCATCCCAAATAGCAAGTGTAGATTCAGACAATCAGCAGCACAATAACAACAGGCTGCAGAGGAAGAGCTCCGCTACCAAGACGCCCCACAGAACCATCCGTCACTGTATTCACGGTTGGGCGACAGGCCAGACAATGGCAGCAACTAGCCAGAAGGTGACTGAGAGCAGCCCCAGTTTCTTGACAAGCTCACAGACATTATCTGCTTTTCAGCCAAGGTTCCATCCGACCTGATCTGGTCTTGCAACTCCAGTTGGTGAACTTGCAAGGATTTGACTCCCGCCGTCGTTCCCACGCACCGCTCCGATCACCCATCCCCACTCCAGAAGGACAGGGGGAAGCAGACGAAGCATCACCATCACCAGACCTACACTGTGACTAAGATGATGAGTTGCATCATCAACATTTGATCTAAACTCCATCAAACTGAACGGGAACTCCATTGTTGTCGCCGGTAGGGCTTTGGATTAGAAACCTCAAGTCTCAACCAACTCCAACCATACAGCTCTGCCTGTCTCTTAGGGAAAAAAACACCCTGGTATCAACGCTGTGAGAGGAGGGAGAGATGATCCTGCAGAACCAAGGAGCTGAGCAGGAGGAAAGCCTATGAGAGGCCACTTCACACGTTATCAACAGAACCGGCAGCTAAATTCAGATGATAAAGTTCTTTATTGCCATCACAACACAAGAAACAAAGCTTGCCAGCCAGTTTTCAGATCCCAAGCAGGCTCTGCAACAATTACTAAAAAAACCCAAGTATTTACCATCAATACTGAATGATAAATATGGAGTCCCACAATGACAGTTTAGTAGAAACACTTCTGACTACATTTTAGGGAAGACATGAGACTGGTAAAGTCAAGAAATTAGGTTTCATTTGGAAACAGGATTACAGAATTTCAAGAAATCTCATACGAATTCAAAAGTCAAAGGTATTGTAGATTTTCCCTTTCTTCCTCTCCCTCTTTGGCCCAGAACCCTGTTGTTTCTTATGTCGTAATATTCTCCAAAACAATAAAGATTTCATTTTTATTTTTTTTTTATAGCTCTGTCATCATATTAGGATAACGAATCCATGTATATTGCTTAAACCTTGCTCTTTGCCCTGTAGAAGTACGGAGAAAATGGGAACTTAAAACGTGAATAGACCTGCTTCTTAGAAAATACGAAATGACAGTCACAAATAGCCATCCACCAAATTCACTCCATTCTCTGGAAAATGCTTGTTTCAGTACAAGTCTGTGAATGAGCCAAGAGTTAAACAGCATTTGCAGGATAGAAATACTCTTTTTTTTAAAAAAATAATCCTGCAGCGATGTCATCCTGTCTTCAAGTCAAGTTCACTTTTACCATCCTCTATTACTGTTGACCTTGACATAAATAAGCAAAATACTAAATCTCATGTATACAGTAACCACATGTATAGAGAATACTTCGTTATCGCATTTACATTTATATGAATTCTCCTTCAACGCACGCAGAACCACCACTGATGACTTGCAAACCCCAGTACGTACCAAGATACCGTCACGATGTTATGTCAACAGTAAATACTGGACATATTGAAAATGCCTTCAGAGATTCGCAACACCATTTTGTTGGCAGTTTTTAACAGGCAGCTTCAAAAAACCTGCAGTCAGTATCTATGCAGCTTCAGATAAATCTACGTCCCCATGACCTTACAACAACTTTATATGTTGATTTTTTTTTATTTTTTTTTTTTACATTCTTTCTTAGAAAGCTTCTAAAAAGCCTGTCCAGCCACAAGTAGGCTTGCACTGGAGAAGCATGCTGCTGCTACTTCTTCTTCTTCTTCCTACGTGGGAGGAAGCACAATGACTTTACAGTCACAGTGCCATAGCTCTGGCTTCATCGCTGTCACACCCAACAGTCCAGGAGCATCACCCCATCTGCTAAACAGGATCACACCTCTCGTTCCAACTTCACAAGCAAGAGAAGTTTGATCCGTCACTTTTATGAAGTGACCTGAGAACCTCAGGTGAAGGGGACTGGGTACTTTTGTTGGTCCTTCCCTCCTTTATAACCGCTTGTAAAATGACTAATTGGCTTTAGATCGACCTACAGATTTTTGAAACTCTGTACCTACCTCCTCATATCTACACACATGTATCTCCACCTTGATTTCTAACTCTATACCTCTTTCAAGAATCTCACTATTAAGTCTTAAACATGTAGGCTCTGAGCCTTTGAGCAACAGCCCCAAGCTGTGGTTTGTAGAGCACATTTAGAGCGCTGTATTAAATGCTTGTTGATGGCTTGAAAGGAGCTGGACAGCTACATAGTGATGGCATCTCATCTCTTTGGACACCTCACCAGCTTATCACACAAGAAAGTAACATAAAGGGATTCTTAGTGTCATTCAGTTGGTGGGAACCAGGCTAAGAGCCAGCTAAAAAGTTCTGACAGGCATCTTAACGTATAGCACATACTGTGAAAAGATCTCTGGTGTCCTGCAGCTGTCTCCTATGACAAAGCTGCTGTGTGAATACAAATTATTTTGTCAAAAAAAAAAAAAATAACCCACTAAAAATTGTCCTTAAATAATATACTTAGATAAGTTTTGAATAGTTAAAATAATAACTAATATAATACTGAATCCCTTCAGATCTGCTGCATTTCAGACAGTCGGTCCATTTTGTAGTCATCACTGGTATCTTCTGCTGTCCTCTTCAGCTCAGGCCAGCTTCACACAGCTCACCTAGTTATATTTTGTTATATTTGTTATGGCACGGGTGTTTGTAACCCGGTGAGGAACAAGCTGTAGTGTTGATATAGTAACAGTGGCGCAAACATGCCCTACTTTTGTAGAACGTAGGGCTGGTCTACACGGTGATGGGACTGCATCACAGGCTGCAGTATTCTCCCCGTACTATTAACTCTTTGCTAATTACTGCGTGTTCGTGCAAGGTGAGGTATAGCTTACTCTTATGCAAAACACAGAACAAACCACTTCACACCAACTAAAACAGACTAAAGGTGCTAAGGGGGATATTGCAGGGCGCCAGGGCTGGATGGTCCCAAAGAGTTGATGTTCCCTCACCTTGCAAACCCCCAGCCCGCTCGAGCTCCCAGCCACAGGCAGAGAGAGGGCTTCAGCACGGGGTGGCTGGTTGTGGCCAAAAACCCACCAAGAGCTTCCCGGCGTGGCTTTCCCTGTGCCAGCAGCCGGGAATGCTCCCAAGCGTTGTTTAATTTCCTCAATGTAGCCTACGTGTCTGCACGGGGGAGCGGGGGTGAACACCAAAGCTCTTTGGCAGCCGCCCCTTCGTGCGGGTAAGCATTTTTCCACTCCTGTGGATGGGAAATATCAGCACATTTGTATCAAATTAATTATCAGCGATGTTAAAAGTAGTAAAAGTTGTGTTTAGACAAGGCTTTAAAACTCCTTTCCTCTCCATTTGGAAAGTCGGTTTTACTGTTCGCCTACAGTATTTTCAATGGTTTCATGTATCATTCTCTGCTCAAGTCCAGGACTCTGCATGGTTTGGTGGAAGAGAATGGGTCTTATTACTCTGAGTTTTATTTCAGTTTTAAATGACCACTGTAAAGATAAATTGCTTCAAAAAAATACCTCCAAATCATTAGAAATACTTCCTAACCTTGCCATAAAGATTTCTTTTACCACCGCGACCTTAATGAGAATGTTTCCCCTAAGAATTGCAGAGAGTTTTATGAGAAAGCAGCAACAAAACAGTGAGGAACCTTGGCAACATTGAGAAAAGAAAAATCAATAAAAGAAAAAACAAAGCAAAACAAAAATAAAATAATCTCTCAGAAAAAAGGCCAATACCAACTTTTAAGATGACCAAACTCTAATATCCTCTCATTTGTAAGTTTAATTTGTTTTCTGTACTATTTTTATCTCACTGAACTGCTATTATGTGAAGTACAGAAAAAAAAGGTCTTTTACTTAGAAGAATTCTTGACTAGCTTTCTCCTACATATGATATTCTTGGGAAAACAGGATATCACTTTAATAGATGGAAAGAACAGTCCACAGCCACAATACACAAAACCTGATCTACAGCCTTAACTAACCCACTGCTTCACATATGCCTGGTTTTAAGCATGTGACGTGCTCCTTAAAAGCCACCAATTCCCATCAAACACCTCAATGGACCTAGAAATGAAGCACCAGTTCGAGCACTCTGCCAAACCTCTGCCTACCATCCCATAATATAACCTCAGCCTACCTCCAAAAAAACCCAAGGAACAGCAGTAAAGACATAATCCTAAACTTGGTGAGAAGCTGTCACAGCCATAAAAAGGACATTCTGGAGAAACCCTGACCTCCCTGCTATCCACAGGTCTTCTGCACTGTGAAACTACTCATGAGATACGCTCTGAGAAAGGAAGGCTCAAAAGAAAACACTTGTATTTTGGGTATATTTTCCCACTGCACGTTCATCATTTGAAAACAGTCATATTTCCTAAAAGATTAGGATCCGACATTTGGATTTTCAGCAAAAATCCCAACATTTTAAATAAAATTTTGCTAAACTTTCTATGTAGTGAAAAAGCGTTTTTTTCCTCTCCAGAACCAAGCTGTGCAAAAAATGTTGAGCCTTCAGTTGATTGACAGTTCTGGGAAGGGACGGAGAAAGACGTTTGCAGTTCTTTCACTAGTTAATGCATTGATTTATTGCACAGTTACACCATGGCAAAAGCCATTCTGAAAAAAAATGCATCGTGTTCGGTTACACATTTTGAAATTTGGTGACTGCCACAGGTATATGGCATTTATTTTTTAAAAAAGCAACGCTTCTGTCTTGAGAATTTATTCCACTTACATACAATTTGAGAACAAGTTGTTCTTGAAGCAGCAAGAAAGTGAAACTACCCAAACAGGAGAAAAAACATCACCACTGAAGACTGAAACTCCCCAAATTATGTTTTATTCTGAGCCTGTAATCATAGTAATACCTTTCAGAGAGATGGAAAGGCAACTCCTCTTCTATGGCCATGAGCTTCTCACATTGGAAGCCAAAGAATCGTGCACCGCAGTGATTCTTCCAATGTTCACACCATCTTGACCGAGACCACCATCCTTTTTTACATCATAAATACAATATGGCATAAAATACTGCTCTCTTCCAAGAAGTGAAAGGAACAATCCTACAATGAGATCCACACTTTATCAGACCTTAAACACATCCAATTCTGTAAGAAGAGAAGTAGAACTCCAACTGTTTTTACTGTTTTCTACAACTGCTCTATCAGGTCTGGTACCGTATATGTGTTTGTAGTGGAAGCCAAAGAACTGAATAAAACAAGATCTTACCTTTTGATCTCCTAGTATACATGCTGACAAGTTCTTTTAGGGTATATGCCAATAGTTGGGATGGATACTATTTCACAAATTTTTGAAGAAAAGTCGTCTATTTATGTGCAGAAATGTACTTTTCAAAGTTCAATATAATGACAAATATTTATTCAGTAATCCTAAAGCACTCTGCAGACTTCACAGACAGAGAAATATAAACAGGGAACATTTTACCAACCACTGAATTCTAGTATCTCCAGGATGGAGGATAGCAACCATGGAATATAGCACCACAATACCATATATAAGATGAGGATATGAAAAAAAAAAAAAAAAAAAACAACAGGAAAAAATAAGCAGCTGTAACTTAAACTAACTGCTTAAACTCTGGCCAACACAACAAAACCTGCATTCCTCCTTCTCCTAGAAGCGCCTACGTGTCTTTAATGAAATGGCCACAAACTCAATATTACGTCTCAGGGAGAAAGTTACCGTCTTCTCCATCCGGTGTCCCTCCCCGTTCCCATCACTAGCTATTACATTGATGCAGAGACTGACTCCAAGAGAAAAATACCACTCACTAATTACCATAGAGTGGTGTTCATTCAGCACTTCAGTTTTCCTTGGAGACTTCTTACCCAAACATTAACCCTCAACCAAACCAACCTCAGCTGTTTCAACATTCTCTCTCTCTTTTTTTTATTTTTAATATGTATATAAAAAAGAACAACCAGACCAGTTGCAGTCAGACTTCTTGGCAATTTAACATTTTTAACCAAAGTAATTTATAAATTATGCAAGTGGAATATTTATTTATGTGAAGAATTTTGTGGTGTTTTTTTTTTTTAAAGGTGGGACTGGAACTGCTGTTACACAGTAAGCGACTGAGAAATCTCTTGTATAAACTTCATGACAGCACAAGTTTGCTTTTGTTGAGGGCATACATACATTTTAATTAAACAGCTTAATTGTGAGACAGTTGCTTAGATAGCTGTGCGAACTGGGAACGGGTTTGATCTGCCCTAATAGAAAAGATGGAGTAATTTAAACATAACAAAACTAGAGTGTTCTTCTCTCTGCAGTAAGAGGGGAAAGACACACAGCGGGAACTAAAGGAGGACTTGAAAGGAGCCGTGCTGGCTGCCTACCAGGGTCCCCCCCTATTTGCACACCAAAGGTACCAGACATCTGGGGGAGAGCCCGCGCGGTGCCTTATTGCCTTCTTCTGCAGGGTCCGCGCCGAGGGAATTCTCCCCCGGCCAGAAATGGGGCTTCCAACCCTTTTATGCCTCTCCGGCCTGTTTACCTACCATAACGGGGTCAGAGCACAGGAAGAAATCTTACCCCCGCGTTCGAGGAGGAGAAGGCTGCAAACCGAAGGACCTGGCCACGTGTGGGGTTCAGCCGGCGGCGGCAACGCCGGGAACTGGGGGTGCTAACGTCAACCCCAAAAGTAGAACAGAAAACCCCAGCTCGGCTGCCACTGCTTGAACCCTACTTTCAGACTAAAGTCACGTTGGAGAAGTCCTTCCAGCTATTATAATGGGTATCGTAGAAATGCTAAGTTTTGGGGGGTTTTCAGCCTATTTTTAGATAATTACTGCAGAGCAAGATGCTAAACCAGTGCCATATGCATTGTATTTTCCACACATACATCAATAGTGCAGTCGGTAAGTACGGTCATATCTGAACGTACACACCATCTTATTTTTTTATTTTCCTGGATGTTCTTTGGAGGTGGTTCCCCCCCTCCTTCCCCAGCTGATCACCGGATCACCACAGCCTCCCAGGGCAATGCTGTGCTTGGACATCCTCCAGCTCTGGACACTCCAGAGTGTAAAGTCAAGTCGAAAAAGGAGGAAAATAGAGAAGGATGAAGGGACCGAGAGGAAGGAAACTATCAAATATCACAATCCCAACAAGCCATTACTTTTCTCTGGGATCAGCCAGAGGGTTAGTAATACTCTTCTAACTCCATGTCAAACAAGAGTGGCAAATTAGAAACAAATTAGTAAACGTAGTAAAACAGTGACTACCAAATGGGTTCCTTGCAAGCACAACCTCAAATATTTCAGTCTAAAGCTCAAAGCAGAACCTAAACGACACTTTAGTAAAACACTGTTTTGCCCAGACCAACAGCAAGAATTGTGCCCAGATACGTGTGACATGGGGACGGGGGTAGGCAAATTAACTATTTTAAACCACAGCATACTAGCAGGAGAGCTGGCCAACTGCTACAGCATTTGAAATCTTTTGTAAAGGAGTTATTTTGATAAAATTTAACTGCTGTAAAACCAGCAGTTTAAACTGTTTAACCAGTTTAAAAATTCCCAATATATTTTTTAATGGAATCCCAGCTCCAGCGTATCAGGTAACATGTCCTAGTGAAACAAAGCATTCCTGTTTTTCAGCCAACTAATAATCAGGTTGCACTGGGTACCCCTTAATGGAAAAGAACAATTGTTATTAAAGGAACACAGCAATTAAATCACCAGGGCTAAATTGCCACATCCTCCCAGTTAGCTCTGGGAGTGGGCTTTTTGTGGTGTAATCTCCACGAAAATTTCTTCACGAAGATTCTCTTGCAATGCGTCACAGGGGGAAGAAGGCAAAGGTTTGCTCTCCACCTCTCTTCAAAAGCTGCTCCTAATCCTGGAGGAACTTTAAGATTTTGGGAGACCAAAGCTCCCCGTTCAGAGGCACTAGATGACCACAGCCAGCCAGAGCCATCATAGAATCATAGAATGGTTTGGGTTGGAAGGGACCTTAGAGATCATTGACTTCCTCCCACCACACCAGGTTGCTCCAAGCCCCATCCAGCCTGGCCTTGAACCCCTCCAGGGATGGGGCAGGGATCTTTGCCGTGGTCTCCCTGCTTTCCTTCAGACAGAAGGTCCCTACAAAAATTACTGTGGTTTGCAAATGTATCACCTTTTAATTGAAACTTTTTGTGGTAGGAAGGCACGTATTACCTCTCAGATCCATCTCCAGGCTATATTCACAAGCTCATATGGTAGAAGCTTCCACAGCAGGTAATTTGGGTGGGTGGCACAGCTGAAGCTCTCCAGTTGCCGTTCTGAAAGCAGGCGTTGAGATCTCCACGTAGATGCACAGATCTCAGAAGCATGATCCGGCCCCCGGACATGAGAGGTTTCCTATAAAGAACAGCGTTACTATAATCCCTCTCTTGTCATGAAATATTCAATTTTCTTTTTCATTCTCGGAAAATAAAACGCTAAATTACCCAGTTTAGTAGGTCAATGTCAAAACTCCCGATAGAAAAAAAAAAAAAAAAAGAATCTTCCTAAGAGAGTTTCTTAAAACCTGTATAATCAGGTTGGTAATGCTGCCCACAGGGAAAAGCCATTAGCAGAAATCTCTTAACACGTTTCAAAAAGCTGAACCTGAGTGGATTGTGGGTGTGCCTAACTGTTTGTTATGTTGTGAGCAGCCCAACTCATCGGCAAAGCGTTGCCACATCTCAGCACGTTGGTTGCCCTCCCCACGTACTCGGTGTAGGAATCTGCTAGAGCAGCCGGCGGGCAGGTTTCGTGAAGACCAAGAAAGGGAGACATCATCTTCCTCACATAACTGGAAGACATTCTGCAGTTGTTTCGAAGGGTTAAACTCTAAACTCCCGAGCTTCAACACTCAGAAATTCTATGCACTCTCTTTTGAGAGGACTCTTCCTTCCTTCCCATCCGCCGACACAATGGGGAAAGCTTTGTTATCGTTAATCGTCTTCGGAGCCCTGGGGATTCTCGGAGCAGGAGCACCACAAAAAGCCCACGCAGCAAAGTTTCTCTCCGAGTTCACTCGTGCAGATTTTCATTAGTGGCCGGATTTATTTCTAAGCTGGGGACACGGGTAATGGTCCAGCCAAAGTCAAAAAAAAAGAACTACATCTTCGATAAATATCAGCAGAATCAATATTAAAAAAAAAAAAAAAAAAGGAATTGAACTCTTTATTTTTTCCTTCCTTGTGCCGTGAAGATCTGTAATCTGAAGTGGGGAAAAAAAGATGGATATCGGGTTTTTTTTAGTATAAAACCAAATAATGTCTTGCACTGCACGAAACATCACCCGATATTAGAAAAGGTAAGATAGACAGTCTGAACAGAGAGGGAAATATAGCAAAAATGATATGGTTTTGAGAGAGAATGATTGTGTCTTAACAGAGAGTAATCTATCCAGACAAAACACCTTAAATAGCAGGTACCGTATGAGTTTAGCTGCAATTATTTGATTAATTCATCTTGTCAGCCTCCTAACAAAAAGCCCCCCCAAAAAAGCAGCCTGTCTCAATTTCTGGAGACTTTGAAGGAAAAGGATATCCTGTAGAAATTAAAGAAAAGCAACATGGCTGAGAAAACATTTGTAAATAACTCATCAAGGTTCTGATTAGATCTCCAACTCCTTGATCTAAATGTCTTGCTTTTTTTCATGCATTCGGCTACATAAAACTAGTTGAAAAGATAAACTCAGTAGAGAAATAAACAAGGACAACACACTCAGTCCTGATTTCTCAAACGGGCTTTTTATCTGCAGGTGCAAATTCTGCACTTATATAGAGATATTTTTTTTTCAATTTAATGCCCGGTTTTCTTAAAAGTATGGTTCTAGCATGAATATTACCAATGGGCTATCTGAAGCTGGGAGATACAAGGCTCAGATGCGGCAAAGCGAGGTTTTAAAACTCTTCAGGCCACACTTGTGAATTCCCCAAACAATCCAGCCACACAATTCTGTAACTAAAAACAAACCAACAGCTTCTGCTGGAGAGCCCGGTCTCGGCATCCCCGGTGCCGCACCGACTGCACAGGGCATTGGTGCTGAAAACTGCGCGAACGCCAAGGACTTGTGCAAGTGCATGTCAAGTTAAATGTCCCTGCCAATCCACAAAATGATTATATTTGTGCATAATTGCAGTAACTATGCATGCAGGTTAGGCCCATGGCATTGATTTTCATGTGCCTACCCTCCTGCTACTACAATATTGATAATTTGAATCTAATTTCTTCTCGTTGTTGGTACAGCTAACAAGATGCTCTGTGTGTGTGTGCGCGGTGGGCTGTGAGCTAAGACTTTAAGGCACAAAGTCTTCGCTCCGCAGAAACTGCAATCTAAACCAAAAAAAAATAAAATAAAACAAAAGAAACTTGTGCACCGGAGAGTGGATTGGTCTTCACTCCACTGTGTCTCCAACAGGAGATGACAGGAACAGTAAGGCAGGAGGATTGGGCAGAGCACACCAGAAACAACCAGGCACGTGACGGAAAAGTTCACAGCGAGGGTGAAGACCTGGGACCTGGGCTCCGAAGAGTGGGCACATTTTACATCAGCTTTCTATTCATAAAAAAGAGGTTTTCAACATTTTCCCACTTCAGTAGGACACCGGGAAGATAAATACAGTAAGGAAGAACAGGTGGTGACCAAACTGTGGCAACAGTAACCACGGCTGTGGACATATCTGAGGTTAAGATAAGAGACCTCACCAGAATGCAGTAGGAGATCATAGAATCATAGAATCATTGGATTCTATGGAATGGGACCTTAAAGATCATCGAGTTCCAACCCCCCTGCCATGGGCAGGGACACCTCCCACCACACCAGGTTGCTCCAAG
>JAOTQQ010000063.1:28340914-28376013 GCA_026546715.1 Gallinago undulata
GTCTGATGGAAAAACCATCCCACGGGGGTGGTTGTTGGGGCGGGGGGGGGGACAACAGGGGGGTGCCCCTCCATCCTTCTCCCCCCCATCCCAATTTACCGTCGGGAAGTGATGTCAGCGGCTGGCTCGTCCCCCCCCCCCGGGCAGGCAGAGCCCCCAGGCCGGCTGCTTTTGTTCCCAGGCTCTTCCTTAGCATCTCTGCCTTGGGAGGGAGGGGGGTGTGGGGAGAGCGTGCCCCCCCACCCCCTTTTCCTCTCCTTACAGTCCTGAAAATGGCATAATTAGGGAGGTGGTGATTAAATAGCTTTTCTGGTTTTGGTGACAGAGCCCGCGGAGGAGGGGAGGGGGGGGGGTGATGGGGGGGGGGGGGGGAGCAGGAGTTAGAACTGAAGTTAAAGTACAAACAGCGGCGCATAGCTGACATGCTTCACGTTTTGAGTACAAGATATGCAAATGCGCCGTATTGACATTTTGAGGTCATAGTGATAGGAATGTATTATTTATAGGATTGGGTTGTGCGGGGCCGATAAACTACGTTTTAAATCCGAGGCGTCTGTAAGCGATAAGATTTATATATACGTGTGCATTATATATGTGTGTGTGTGTGTCTATATACGTGTTTTTATATACCTGTTGTTAATATTTCACGATTAATACTCTCCCTGGCATTGCGGTGGGGAGAGCCCTCCCCGGGTGCCTGCCTGTGACCTCCCCGGGCTACCGGTAGCCACGGTGGGAGTGGAGCTGGCCCTGGCCCTCCGGGGACCCCAGGGAAGGGACCCACGGAGTTTTGAGATGTCATGCTTTCTTCTCCCCCCCCACTCCATCCCCTTCCTTTCCCCCCCTCCGTCCTCTCCGGGCACAGCGTGCCCTGGAAATGGCGTTGGTCTCCCGGCAGCTCTGTCCTTCTGCCAGGAGCTGGTGTGTGTCCCTCCCCCCCAATTTCTTTTGCTGCTGAAACGGGGGGGAAACTCCGTGGGTGGGTGGGTGGTTAGAAAACTGAGTGTTTCTCATGTAAATTTTACCCAGTCTCTCTGCTCTTCGTGTCCCTTCGCCAACTCTTGCTGGGGGGGGTTTGAAATAAATAATAATAAAAAAAAAAAGATTCATAGCATGTAAAATGGGAGGGGTGGGGGGGAGTGGGGGGGGGGAAGAGAAAGCTAGAGGCAAATTTCCACATCCCCTTCCTCTGGACATCCTGGTGGGTTTTCCATAGAAACTTTCACACAGCGGCCAGGCAGAGGCTTAAAGGGGATGGAAGAAAATAATGAGCCCACGATGGGAAAACAATTGCCTCCCCAGCTTTCCACCTCCATTAAAGGCTCCTTCGCCTCCGCAGCGCAGCCCCTCGGCTCCCGGTCCCCGCAGAGCCCTCTGCCTTCCCCCCCCCAGGCCGGCGGGGATGCTCCGGGGGCAGCCCTGGGAAAGCCCCCCCCTTTGGCTGCTGGAAGTGAGAACTCGGTTTTCCCTGCGGGGGGGGGGGGGGGAGGCAGCCTTTGTGCCTGGCCTGGCTTCCCTAACGCGGAGAAAATACCCATTAATTTTGTGAGGAAACAATTTTTTTTATGTGTGTTTCAACAAAACATTAAAAATCCTACTGGTGGGGTTTTTTTTGTCTTTTTTTTTTTTAATTTTGTTTTTTTTTTTTAGAAATCACTCTCGCAGCTTGACAGCCTCACTGGAGCCCTGGCCAGGCCTGCCCGAGACGGCGCGGAGAGGCCTCTCCCTCTCCCTCTCCCTCTCCGTTGGCTGCTCTTTTCCTGTCTAATCAATTATCTCCCTAGCTAGTCCTTCTCAAAGGTGAGAGCTCATTATGCATATTCATAAATCACAGCTCCCAGCCCTGACACTGATTGATGTAATCATCTCCCGCTCCCTCCCTGTCTGCGCGGGGCCGGCCGGAGGAAGCGCCGGCGAGGAGGAGGAGGAAGAGGAGGAGGAGGAGAAAGAGACTTCCAACTTGTCAGCCCCACTTTTGCTGGCCAAAGTGCCCATCGCAGCCCCGGGGAAACCACGGGAGAGAGCCCTGGGAGAGGAAAAATACCCGGGATAACCGCAAGGACGAGATCCAGCGCAGTTTTCACACCCGGGCATCACCCCACGCATGGAAATATTCTCCCCACCCCAAATCTTTGGCGTTAGCCAGCGCGCCCGCTTTTATTTTCCTCCGATAGTTAAAGCTGGCTTATCCCCATCAGGGCAGACACAGGCATTCTGATGGTGAGTATTTAGCTACAAAACGTCTTTAATGCTATACCTGCAGCTGCGCTCGGTAGCTATATTGTAAAAAAAAAATAAATAAAAATAAAAGGAAAAAGTTGTGACCATGTGCCGTGAGGGTGTGAGGGCTCCTCCAGCCCAGCCTCCCAGCTTTTCCAGCCAGGAACGCCTGTCTCAGCTGTGATTTGTTTCCCAAAGCATGGCTTCAGCATGGCAGCCTTGGAGATGCCGCTCAGATTTTACGTGGTTTACCTGTATGGTTGATATTTACATTTTAAAAATACCCCTTTTTTATCACTTTGATCAGAACGATCAGTGTACTAAAGTAATAATACAAAAATATATGCCCTGGAAATCATAACAAGATACAAATCAAAGGGAGCCCTAATCAAGTACTTTTGAGGGTGTTATCTTCCTTGTTAACAAATGGTAATAAGAAAATTAAGGCTTATAGCTTGCTTGCGTTTTATCTAAGAAAACCAATAAAGATATCAGATGTTCTTTGGTTTATATGTTTGAGTGTAAAGCGGAATAATGAAGAACACGTACCTTCTACTTGCTTTCTGGGCGTTAACCCTTTAGGGTGCCGGCGCCGTTCTGAAGCCTGTGCTGCCACCCGGGGTTTGGAGGCCCGTTGTCGCCGCAGCCAAGACAACATCTTTTTTTATTAAATGCTGAAATTGGAACAAAGCAACAATGGCTGCTTGCTAACTATGCATGTCCAACAGGCCTCTTTACTATTCAGCAAATGGAGGATATTAAACAACATTTTGCTTAAAGGTACACTGAGGCCATTTCCATTAGGACATGGTGTCATTCATTTATTCACATGTTAAGTGGATGTCCTTGTGGCTAATGAGTAATAATCAACAGTGACTCCACTTTATTCCTTTGCTCCCAGCAATGTTAAATACTCTGATGGAGTCTCTTTGCTGACACACTAGAGAATATGGTTAAAAAGTGCTAAAGGACATTTTCAGCGTAGAGCAGCCGCACACAGGCGGGCTGGAAATGGCACTTTTATTACAGTCTATTCTATTAGGCTTTGTTCCCGTTTAAGGCACGGCGCGTGGAAACCACTGATATTTATTTGAAGGTAGTTTATACCTTAAGAGCCGAGAACTCTCTCCATTTGAGAGTCCATTCAGTTATTGCTGGGAGATGAGCTCTCGTCCGGCTGGTTTATTAAAAGATAAAATTAAAAAAAATATCAAACCGTACCTTCTCAGAGAACTGTTAGTGGAGGAGTGATTTTGGACAAAACCTTTCCTGCAAAAAAAATAATAATCTAGTTCAACATTTATTTTATAAAATAAACTAACTCTCCCACCAGCTAATTAATCCATTTTATTACATCAGCCTCAGCAGCTAAGTAGGCTAATTAACTATATTAATATATATTTTTCCCTTTACACGATTGCTTACGCTGGAGTGTGCAGCTTGGTTGTCTCCTGTGTCAATTCCTAAAGTTTGAAAGGTATAAATGAATCATTCTTGGTCACGATTAAGCTTAAGTTAGAAATAAAATATGTCAATCAATCCGGTTGGAAATGTTCCTGCTGTCTAAGCTGGTTATGCAAAACACTCTAAGGTGTGTAGGCATGCTCAATTAGGTCAAGGGATCTGATGGCACTCCTCGCCATAAATGTGTGTCACTTGGATTCCTCATTATTTTTAGCAGTGGTGAAAATACATGTCAGTAGGCCAGCTAGCCAGGCTAGAATAAAATTACTTACCAAGTATGCATAAAACTGAGGTTTTAATACATTCCTATTATGCTTATTTTCAAGAAAAACAGCGAAAGGAAAATATGTCTCTCTCTCTGTCTCAAATATATAAGTCACTCTTTTGGATTTCTCAGCTGTCATTAGTTTAATTTACGCCCGACTATGCAACACTCAGGATACCTTAAGCAGTAAAATTTAAGTGCCTAAAAACATAAATGTAATGTGAAATTAGATACAAGGAGTAAAACATCAATTTGCTCTGTTCCAGTCTAACCTGCTTCCAAGAGAGGTAAAGCACAAGCTTTGCTGGGAGATTAGACCAGCCCCATTCCAAAATAATTTAAGGAAGAAGGACATTCGAGATGGGCGCTAGCGCCCGAGCTCTCAGATGGAGAATTCTGTGAGCAGTTCCTGCAGAAGACAACCTCAGACACTTAGGCTTGGTCGAGAGGTTTCACCTGGTGTGCTAAACCATGGCCTGATACTAACAGAAATGTCTCCATGTAATTCCAGGGAAAAAAAAAGCTGGGAAAAGCAAGTTTTAGTGCTCATGGCTGCCCTCCTGGCACCTGGTGGAGTCACCGAATCGGTTAAATCCTTTGGTTTTAAACTCTCCCTGCTGGTCCTCTGAACCACACGGAGACCTTGGGCTTGGGCACAAGGAACGGAATGAGAAACCAGTGTAAACCAGCCCAACACCCCCGCCTATTTTTGTTATGAAAAAAACCCCGACAGACCTAAATGCAGGAAACTGGGAAGCTGAAAGAACAACCTTTCTGCCGAGAGCGAGAGGCAGGAGTAACGCTGCAGGTAAGGCTGGGGTTTCTTAAACACCATTGTTGGACGTGGTGTTGTCCCGATGGCAGTGTCCCTTTAAGAACAGCACCACGCAGCTAATATTTTCTTTACTGCCCATAAACCGCAATTAAACCTCGTGAATTAATATATTCACTTCGGGAAGGATTCTCGTTCTTTTCTTTGGCTATCAAAATGGAGCCATCATCAGTCAGTTCCTTAAATAGGAGAATCCAGAGAGTAAGTAAATGGAAGAGCTTTCAAATGCGGGGCTGAAAATGCCCAATGAATGTGTAGGGGGCTTCAATAAAAAAGATTTTGACTTGTGTTTTCACCCCTTTCCCACTTTGCTCATTGTTTACTGACACTGCTATGGACACAGCATTCAGTCCCTGCCCGCCCCAGCCCTGGGATGTAAAAATGTCATCTCTATTGTGCTGCCGGGCTGGCTTTGATGCTGCCGCGGCCCTTTGTGTGCCCTTCTCAATCCCTTTATAAGGCTGTCCTGATTGTCCACACTGAACATCGCCACAAAAGCTCGTCTTATTGAGAAAATAAAAAAGTCAGAGAGGGGCCAAATGATGGGAGATTGGGCCTTTGCTGTAAAAGACCTACTGTTCACAGTCAGCGCAGACATTTTTTTCACCGAGGAATTACAAAGTTGGGACAGCGGCCGCACCAGCAAAGCCATTTTAGACACTTTCTTCTTAAATTGTATTTATGATTACAGTTATAGTGGGTTTTTTTTTTAAAGATCACATACTCCTGAAGTCAAACATTGAGTCCTACAAGCGGTTGCGGAGGGTAATTTCCCCTTTCCAAAGGAAAAAATACTGCATAACTCTCACGTGCGTGTTTCATCGGGGACGTTTAGACAAACAGATAGTATGGAAAATCAACGACATATATACTACAAGAAGGGCTTGTGGTGGAAGTTAAATAAGCCAGACATGGACCCCCATCTCCCCCTGCCGCGTAGGAGCACACGGATTTGCACCCGAGAACCTGAGACCGAGGGTTTAAATTGTCGCTCTGGAAAAACCTCTACCAGTTGTTCTTCCCCCCCCCCCCCCCCCCCAGTATCCTAACTTGTACCAGTGTCCGTGGGCAGGAGGGAGACAAAGGCTGGATAAGGTCTTATTCTTTGGGACCAGGGGGGGGGGGAGGCTATCGGAATGGGAGGCCGGTGATTTCATGGCTTTTGTTACCGAGGTTAGGGACCGAATTCTCTCACTGAATTAGAATGGTAACAAGTGGGACTGGGGATCTCTGGGGCTTTTGTAGTGCACTCATCTGAGAGATTGCGCTTTTCTCAGCCCTTCAGATTTATTTTGCCAAAGTTACAGGGCAATTATGGAAATGCGCCCTTTGAAGCCGGGCCGATTTCTCTTTATTTTCTGCCCCCCCCCCTTCCCAAAGCAAAGCCTCCCTCGCCTCCTTTCTTCAGCAAGTCAGCAGCCATTAGGCAGCGGGGTTTCGAGTGGCCATTCAAATATTCTTTTGAATAGTGCGAGAAAGTTTTTAAAAAATATACGTTAAAAAAAAAAAATCAAAACAACCCCACCAAACAGACTTTGAAGCTTTTTGGGGAGGAAGTGTAAAATAACAGCGAGGTAACGAGGTCCTAGAGAAGGCTGTGTGTGCTCCAGGCGCTGGAACGTGCGATGCTCCCCACCAAAAGAGGCTCGGGGTGGTGGGACGGGGGCTGGCCGGTGGCAGGGGGGGGGTTGCCAGGCCGGCAGCTCCTCTCCCCCCTCCCTCACGCCCCCCCCGAGCAGGGGCCCAGCACAAACAGGATGGCACTTTCGCGCCTCCGTACATTTTTTATCACGGGAGGTTGGAATCTCGGGGCTGCGTGTGAGCTAAGAGGGCACAGTTTTTACCTTACTTGCTGGAACCAGCTGGTGAGACCTGGAGCTGGCAGGCTTTTTGTGAGCAGGACTGCTTTTTGCCCAGAAACTCAGTTCTGTACATCTCTCTCCGCTCCCTTCTCCGTTTCTTTACTTGCACCGGGCTACTTTGCTCTTGTAAGATAAATTGGGGGCTTTCTGGGCCATTTAAGAAATGCTGTGGGCCAAATTCAGACTTGGTGTAAGAGGGAGGAGATGCTATTGGTGTCCCTGAGAGTTATATACACTTACACGGGACCTCAGCCCGGCCTGAAACGTGGACCTTCCATCATCACCAAAACATGGAAGGAACATCAAAGTTTCTTATCTGAGCGTTGTAACTGAGGTGCAGATACCCTTTTTCACTTTCTATGGAGTTTAGGAGGGATCCTAGGACCACATCTACAGCAGCACAGAGCGTAAGAGACTTGTGTTTTCTCTTTAGGGCTTACAAATTTTGCAGCAGACAGTTCCTCCTACTCATGAATCTATGCAAAAGCATGAAAACCCAGCCCGGGTCCTCTACAGAAGCATGCTTACAATGAATCGATACTAGTATTTCTGAGGGTAGCTGCAGAAGGTTGAACACTGCATCTGTAGCATTCAGCACTGCCTACAGAGGTCTCAGCAAACTAGTTTCATGTGCATCGGGCTCAGAGAAGCTGCAGTAGGTACCACAGGAACATCACCAGCTTCCCAAACTTCTCCTCATCCTCCTCCCCTAGTTCCCTTTCACACATGGAAATTTCTTCCCCAGCCTCACATGAGTGCTGAGGATTCCTCCCTATTCCTCTGTACCTTCCCCCAATCTACCATCACCTTAATTTTTTTTTTTTTCCTGGAACTCATCCCACTAGTGGGACGAATTCCAAATCTACCCAAACTGGATCCATTGTTTAAAAGCCCTCCAGGAGCTTTGGGGTGTCTGATTCATTTCAACCTGCAGCTGGGTACGGTGTGCTCTCATTTCGTTTGCAATAAAGAGAGGAGGACTTGTGGGATACAGATCTAGGTTCAGGTTTGGGTACGAAACCTTCAAAGGGCTTTAGGCTCTTAATACGCTGGTCTACTCCAAGAACATTTCCAATCTTAGAAACTTAAAAGTCAAGTTAAGAAAAGACAAACTTGCTAATAATACCAAGCAGCTATTCCAACTGTAAACAGGATGGGGAGTTGATTCCTCTGAAAAGTGGTGGTATTCGTGCTGTTGGTACGTTCTGATGTAACCCTAGGAAACAGGCAATGGCAAAATGACCGTGCCTTGCTAGGGAAACCATTCAGGGAAATTAATGCAACCCTTCCATTTCTGCCTTTGACAATTTCTATTTACTTTTATATTTAAAATTCTACCTAAAACCCAAACAGCACACATGTTTGGAGCCTCAGCCTCATCACAGGTGCTGCAAAGTGTCAGCTGGCAGCCCACAAGCCAGATATCACCCTGCAAGCCACAGGCAGAGCTTGCCTGGCTCCTGGCTTTTTCCTCGGGGGAGATGAAGAATAGCTGTCTGGGCAGCACATCCACAACCTGCCTTTCTAGCTCTCACTCCTCGCTGCCCTGTACAGGATCCCCAAGCCTGCACAGTCCCCACGGGAGGAGAGGTGTCTCCAGACTGCCTTCAGGTACCTCCAAGATGAGCTGGACCCTTGTCCCACAGCAGAGGACAGTTCGACGTGCCTTTGGGGTAGCTTGGAGCTGTGAGTAATAATTGCCACGTGCATCCCCCCTGAGAAAGGGTTTGCCAGCGTCCCCAGGTGAGGACCCTTGAGCAGTCCTGCTTCTCCTCTCCGGCAGCTCCAGCCTGCAGGTGGTTTTTTTTTTTGCAGTAATCCAGCCTTAAGGCCACCGACGCATAGATCACCACGACAAAGCCTCTGCCTGGAGGTAAAGGTCACAGATTTTGAATACTTTAGATATTTTGTAAGCCACTTTTGAAGACTGTAAAGAAAAGAGGTTTCCATGTTTGGTGCTGTCAGAAACGACCCTCAGGACGCAACGCTTCTCTGCGTGCTTGGGTCAAAGCCCACCACTAGGTAGGGCAGCAGGGTGAGATCTTCCAGATGCCTCGTCTTACAGGGAATAATTCTGGCTCATCTGGCTTGAGTTTTAACCCCTGGGCCTTGCGTTTACTCTGTGACAGTCAGTGTCTTGAAGGTTTAGAAATAGAGGCGTGGGCATTATAACCTAAGATGATAAACTCATTTACAGAACATGAGATGATGTCTCCCTACTACTTCTACAAATGGACTTTGGATACGGGTGTCTATTATTTGACTGTCAGTGGGAAGTGTATGTCTCATAAGGCTCTGACCTGGTTATCTTCTAACCTTGAGCAATTAATCACCAGCATCTAATAGAGAGTAGAAGCGCATGGAGAGCATTTGGTGTCCAGCCTGCTCAAAACAACGCTTTCACCTTCCCTACAACCATCAGACCTAGAGCTTCCCTCAACGTGGAACCACTGCTTTCCTTTGGAAGAAGAACTGGCACAAAATGAACCTTCCCCTGTATGGGGAACCTGCCAATTCCAGCCTCTATAAAAAAAATAATATAAATACAAAACCCAAAAAAGCCCCAGAATACCCAAAACCGTGCAGGAAAGCCACCAAATTCCAAGGGCTCAGCTATCAGCCGTGCCGCACGCGGGAGCAGAGGAGAACAGAACAGGTCCCTGTTCCACCACCACGGGGGTTACCTGCCTTTCTAGAGCCTGTGTCTGCAGGAGCGGGCTGGGAGAAGACCCAAAACCGCCATTCTTTCATGCTGGTGGGGAGGGCTGGGGGCTTTCCCTGCTCTTCTGGTTGTAAGCAGGAGGAATGGCTTTGTCTGCAGCAGGCTGTGGGAAGTCGGAGTAAGGCAGGGAGGAATCAGGCCCCCATCAATTCTTTGTAGTACTGGGGCTTTGTTTTGAAGTGCAACAAAAATACAGGTGGCGGAGGAGATAATGCACGGCACCGTTCCTCTGGGACACTCGGGGAGACGGTAAGGAATTCCAAAATACGGAGCGTGGGGTTTTTTTTCTAGCATTGATCACAAACGTTAGTTCAAGAAAACACCCAGAAGTAGCAAATATGCAAATTTGTAACGAAAGAAGAACCTGCAAGTACCCACTATGTCAGAGAATTTGTTTAAGGATATTTGATCCTCGTGCAGAGTTTATCAGATTACAGTCTTAATTTGCACATTCAGTTTTGGGGTTTTTTTTCATAAAACGAGGGAGGTTCCCTTTTAAAAATCTTTTTTCTTTCTTTTCTGCTCCAATACTTGTACTGGAGCTATATCACTTCTGCTAGGATACAAGAAGTCTGTTTACAGCGTAATATAAATCTGGGTTGGAAAATACCAATTTCATATAAATTAGATGGCAGAGCACTGTTCCGCTATTTTTGTTGTCTAAATTATATGGAAATTGGTCTTATGCAAGGAGTAAGTCCTCACAGAACAGGGCCCTTAGGCTTTTGGTTTAATTATCATAAGCTTCCATTTAATTAAACTTATTAAATGGTTTGGTGTAAGAGCAGGCTATCGTTTTGCAGAAGCTTTCTGGAAGAGAAAAATATTTATGCCCTATCTCCTTGGGAAGGAAATAAAATTTTCCTTCAGAGATGTCTCCCTAGGTATAAGAGTGAGGGTCACCTGGGCCATCCTCCCAGGCACCTTCAAACTCTTCATACTCGGAGGCATTTCAACCTGCTCCTTCCTATTTGGCCAATGAGTAAGTTGAGTTTTTCCCATGGCTGGTATTTCAGTTTTGGGGGCTAGAAATTAGGAGATAATGCTGGTATAAGGAGCAGCAGATGCAAACAAACCATGAATATCTGGAAACTAAAATAAGGTCCCAAACCATCAGAATAGGGAGGCTCTGAAACAGCAAAAAAACCCACCCAAAAACCTCTAAACGTGGCTCTGTGTACCGACTCCTTTAAGAAAAAAAGGAACAATTAGAAGAATAATTAGCTGAACATGTGAAATTGAGATGCTTCTTCAGGGACAGGTGAGAAGCTGATTAATAAGAGGGAGAAGGGCCACTGTGTGTCAGGGACCTAATAAATACATTTAAGGACAAATAGGTAGAAAAAGAAAGCACACATTACTAATGTTGATAGAAAGCCTTAACTGCCTAATGAATTTCAGAAATTGGTTGAGAATAGTTAATCTGTGTGATAACATGACCCTCAGGGTTAGTTAGATCTGTGAATTCTTATCCCCCTGGGGACTTAGCAAGTTTCCAGAGATTCACACCAAATTCTTACAAGGAAAAGGCATTCACAGTTGGAAGATTTCATGCAGGTTTTGCTTCTGAAAGCTCATGTTACGCAAAAACCAATATACTGAGATAATGGCAGAGTGAAACTCGGTACTAGCCACCCTGTTAATTAAAATTTTCACTTTCTAACAAACAATCATGCACGTTTGGATTTATTATGGGATCACATATAACTCTAAATGAAAGGAAGTGGTTTACCATAACAATAGATGATTCTTAGTTGCTTCTCTATGCTAAATTAAGCTCTGTATATCTATGTGCCGACAAGCAAATGTATCAGTTGGTATTTTCTTCATTGGATCAGGCAGTTCTTACACACCCTTTACAAAAATTTCATGGGAGACTGACAGAAAAACCCACCTAACTTATGTAGACTAGAGCTATAAAGGGCTTAGGAATTGCAGTCTCATCAGTGCTTTAGGAAGGCTGCCAATGGCAAGGCAAACCCAAATATTTCAGAGAGAGCTCAGAAGAAAAAAGCAGGCCAGCGTAACACGCTACTGACCCGAGCAGCAGTGTGGTCCTGAGGTTTCTTCTTCTTCTTCTTCTGGGGCCAGCGGGCACCAGTGCTGCTGGGGGGGAGCAAAATGGGTCCCTTTTTGAGCAGGGGAGGCTGGAAATGCCAGTTCTTGTTTGCCTGAGATGCTGTGTCCTGGCTGGCCTGGGAGAGAGGTGCAAAACGATTTTCTTTCAAAATTCACAGAATCACAGAATCTTAGTGGTTGGAAGGGACCTTTGAGATCATCGAGTCCAACCACATAAAAAAATCTTCTGTCCCTCACAGAAGGCAGTTTCTACACCTACCCCCCCCCCACACGCAGAGGATGAGGATTTCCAAAAGAGTTTAGGGCAGTTAGGTGCCCAAATCCCACTGAAATCTCCTTTGAAAAATCTCAGCTGTACCCATTAGTGACACGTCACAGCAGCAGCTTTTTCTTTTGAAGACTGGATTTCATTCTTCTTAATATGGATGTAAGGGGGCAGAAGGGGGTGAAGAAGGACAGGCCCCTGAGCCCGCAGAGTTGGCAGCCCCAAGGACTGAAAGGACAAACGTGTCCCCACGTGAGGGGGGAATCTGGATTCACAACCAACCTGTGCTTTCCTCCAAACCACAATCCAGGGCTTGCGTTCCTGCACAGCGACTTTCAAAGGTCTTAAAAGAGGTAAGTGAGACCAGAGAGTGATGGTCCTGAAAATAAAAAGCAGATACGCATTTTGTGCACGTATCTCTGACTATATACCTCTGGCTCACCCTCTTTAAAAAAAAAAAAAGCAAGATTTGTTTGTAACAGTGACATTAATATAAATGGTGTTGAAGGCATACTTTTCAGCTGATATTGCAAAAGTGAATGCTCACCACATAGTTGTGCATAGGAGGTCCTGCTGAAAATACTTATATATAATTTAACAAAAAAGAAGCTTTTGTACTAAGAAATTATGGCTTAAAGCTTTCTTATTTGGGAAAATTCCAGCCTTTGTGCTCATATCCCAGTTATTACAGTAAAGACTTCCAAATGGGAGATATTTTAGAAGAAAACAGTACCAGAGTGATAAGGGTACTGTGCTTATTTTTCTTCAAGCAGTGGTATGCTTTTAGTTTGAGAAGGAATTTTAAAAGGTTCTAGATGAGATGGTACAAATCAAACATATTCTTATAATATTTATATAAAATATGTCAAGAAAAAGGAGTAACAGGGACTCTAAAAATCATTGCCTGAGAAACAGGAACAATAGCAGGGCCAGAATGCATCTTATTGACCATAGCTACATGGAGCTAAAAATGTATGAGTCTGTCTGTAGCACAGGACAATAAAAGTGATTTTAGAAACATAAACCCATTTTTAAGTAAGAACAACATCTTGTTTGTCATCCCATTTAACCGCCCATTAAACAAGGCTTTTGTGGGAAGTCTTGTACTTGGAAGAGTTTTGTGGACTGCCATTGCTAAAAACACATGCACTGCCCAAACCAAGGTGACGTATTTTGACTCTGGAATTAGTATTTGCTTCTGCAGAATCTTTTCCTGGAGGGGTATTAACATACAGACAACATTAACAGGAAGAAAATTTATTAGCAATGACAGAAAGGCAAGGAAGATGGGTGAGCAAGATCCAAGGGTATGAGGGGAAAGATCAAAAAACATCACAGAGTCTATCGTCAGCCTGTTCCTGGGTACAAGAGAAAGTGAAGCTTCAAAAAGATGAGAAGAAAGCTGACGATGGGGTGACAGAAGCAGCTCCTCTCCAGGACAACGACAGAACAGTAATTACAGACAGCGATGACATGTGATGGAGAGTTTCACCCTCCAACTTTACAGGAAAGGATCTGGGCAAAACACATGTATCAGCAGAGCCTGCCATAGGGGGGGTAGGGAGTGGAAGGGAAGGTGGAACGCATCCTCTGAGATGCTTACGGTCTCAGGAGTGAGGAGAACCTGGCGCGAGAGAAACAGGGAGCTGTGTCCTCTCCGGCTGCCTCCCCACAGGCAGAGGGGGACGGTTTTCATCTGGCTCAAAGCAGAAGTAAAGCAAAATAAAGAGATGCCACGTTTCACCTTTCAATAAGGCACCGGAAAAGTACCAGTCCAAAAAAAAAAAAAAAAAAAGGAACTGCACTCTTTTCATCAAAGGAATGAGCAATTAGGTTATTAGACAATATTCAAAGTCATAATTTTAATTATATCTCCTATCAAGTCCAACTGACAGCAACCAACCCACTCCTAAACCATTTGATATTATTTTCCATTAAAATATTTCTAGTTCATTTGGCTATAATTATTAAAATTTCTTCGTATCTTATCTTGTCAAGAAAAATTGCTCACATGAAGCTCCTGCCCAAACTGCGTGGCTTTTCTGTTTGCAGCACATCAGCATCCAGGGAACCAGCCAGGGCCGTGGGACGGCGCTTCCTTCTAAATAGCACCTCATGGAAATGTCCCACGGGGGGGGGACACGCTTACGGTGTCCTGGAAACTCAGTGTTTGCTCAAAGTTGTGCTCCATGGATTTCTGTCCCATCCTACTGCTCACGTACCGACCGGTCCTTTGCCTCGGTGGGTGGGTGACCGGCCGGGGAACGGTGGGAGCACCATTCTCTGGCTGGTGCAGAGAATTGGGGGCCACCTACAAGCATTAGGTGTGACCAAAGACCCCTCCCTTGTCAGCTCTGCAAAGCTTATCTAGAGATTCCTGCCAGCCCCAAAAGAAATAAAAGCAGATTTTATTTTTTCCACCCCGTTTGCACGCACACACGCGTGCTCCCTCTCTCTCCCACACACGGATACTGTAAGGACCAATAAAAGGTCAAAAGTGAATAAATGAAAGAAATTAATGAAAATGAAGTGGAAGACTGTAATCACACCCAACCATGCAAAAAAAAAGAAAAAAGCTCTGGACAAATTAATATGTAATACACTACGTCAGACGGATGTTCAAATAGGAACAAAAAGAAATAATGAGGAAAACCATACAATGCTGGCTTGAGAACCTTCAAAATATGAAAAAAAAAAAAAAAACAACCCCAAAAAACCCTCCAAAAGAGGATAATTCTCCATTTAGCCTGGAGCAGGAATACAGCTGGATTCTGATCCATTGATCCCACTGCCTTCAACAAAATCCCCATCCAGGTTGGTGAGCAGCTAACCCCAGCCACGGGGTTCTGCCTGGCTTTCACAGAATTGTCCTTACTGCTCCTCCCTAACTATTATTGCCCACAATTTTTAACCACGAAAAGCACAAGCGTTTTCTTTAACGTGCTAGGATTCAGCATCCTAAACACGTCAACAAGCTTCTGCCAGTGGGAGAGCTGTGGTGGGTACCTTTAGGGAACAGATACAGCGGCAGACAGGGTTCCCAGCATCACAGTGGCACCTGTGGAGGCACAAACCTCAGCTCCCCGAAACCTCCAGAGCTTCCCAGCCAGTTCTGTCCACTCACTCAAAAAGACTCAAAAAGTGTGCCGTTGCTTGGGGAGAGAGAGGGTACTCTCAGTCATCAGTGATTCACAGCAATTTCACACCCTCTCCATTTCCCGGTGTCAAAATGCTCGAGTTTTATTGCGGCCACGTAAGTGGTTTTCAATCCACTCCTTTAAGACAAACTGTATTGGATGTGGATTGATGCCGGTAACTTTTTGTAAATTTATCACTGTAATTTTGCATTTCAGAATCCCGTTTTCAGATATTAGAAATGACAGTTGTAAGATATAATATATACAACAGATTAATGAAATGGTCTTCTGAGGGTGCCTGCTGCTGTTAAGAAACAGGTGGATTTTGCAGTGAAACCAGTTACAGAATCACAGAATCACAGAATCTTCTAGGTTGGAAGGGACCTTAAAGATCATCTTGTCCAACCGTCAACCTAACTGACAAAAACAGACACCCACACAACCAACAAGGAGCATCACCATCACTAAACCATACCTCCCAGTTCTTAAAAAGCAAAGCAAAACACCTTCCCAGGGAAGACTTGCATTTTGGAAAACCCATTGCCTTTCTTTGTCCCACGGTACAAATGGCCACAGGAGCCAGCTGTGCATCGACTCTAATGTCCTCCTGTGGTCTGGTGTGTCCCTTGACCCGCGGCACCACCAGGTCTTTGCTGCACCTTTGGTGGATCATCTGCCCGCTTCCTGCACGAGCAGCCCCTGCTCTGCTGCCCTCTGCAAGTTTGCTCTCAAGCAGGTGGTTATCCTTCATCAAGCAGATGCTTAAACAGCTGGAACTTCCCCCTCAAAAAAGCACCCAACAATTATCTTTTTTTGTACTTATCTGTTGTCAGCTTGTCTCATTTCTGATGTGGTTTCACTGGCTGACTTTACTCAGCCACCTGCAATACCTCATTTAAAGGTCAGCAGCCTTTACACGTTGATTTTCCTGAAGGTCTGTGCCTGTTACACAAACCATCCTTAAAATAAATAAAACTTGAGCCGCTTGAATTTTCTGTATTGGACTGTCCTTTATCTTTCCTTGCCCATTGGAACTCCTGTTTTCCCGTGTGGAAAGGTGTCCTCGTTAGCATAAGAACCTGCATCACCCACCTTAGTTTAAGTCCTGCTCAGTTCCTTCCCCCGCGGAGAAACATTGCTCCAGCCACACCGATGGGCAGTCTAAAGTGTTTACTGGTACCATGGAAGGCACCCGCTGGCTCAACAAGCCTTTCATCTGCCAGAGAGGCAGGAGAACCTCAGATTACTGTTAGGTTGCCAGATTATCTTTAACTTGAGGTCTGGGCCATCACAGTTCCCTCCACTGCCTCCTCAAGATAGATCCAGAAGGTGCCAGGAGACACCAAATCCTGTCTGTTGCTGCCTGTGATCTTGAAGCTGACACTTCCCTCACCTTGCTCTTGGGCAGGACTAATGGTTGAGTCTCTTCAAAGGGGGTTTTAAGAGCTGGGTGAATGATTTCTTGTCCAAACAGTAAAAGCAGTTCTTGACTCATCACGCCAGGTTGAGCAAAATGCCTTTTGGAAGCAAACAAAGCCGTTATAGACTTTCCCATCCACTTATTTGAATTTGTCTGCAATCAGCTCAGGCCCAGGACTTGGTGCCCCGTCCTATCTGCGCTTTGAATCTCTGAAGAATTTCTGAAGAAATCAACTCCCTGAGTGGTAAGATCGTGAGTTTGCATACGGTGAAAGGCAGGAGTCCAGGAACAGAGCCCTGAAGCTGAAACCCCATCCCTCCCTATCTCAGTTACATCTGATAGCTGGGGAAAGGGAGAATTGCTTATCAGTAATTTTATACTCTAGAAGTACAAGCCCGACTTCTCCACGGCTGTGCATGAGAATTACTCATTTCACTACCAAATGGAGTAGGGGCATTACCCTGCTGCTGCTCTGTTATAAACGAGGGTGAGAGGCACGGCAGGTCTGGAGCACTTCTGAGAGTCCGTGGTGCCACGACTGCAAATTGTCTTCTATTTTTGTTATCAAGGAAGGGAAAGAAAGTGGCCCTCGCTGAGCAGAATGCTGCTGCAGCAAGATTGCTTCTCGTTTCTGACCTACCTTGTTTATAAAGTTACACATTTACTTCTGAAGTCAGTGGAGCTATCATGGATTCGAACTTCAGGTAATTAGGAGAAAGCATCAGGTCATAAAAACGCAGACTGTGTTCTACCAAGTGAGGCAGGCAGGGTTTGGTGGTCTTGACTGTGAGGAACAGCATCGAGCCGCAGAAAGTATATTCAACAATAAACTGCAAAAATCGTGGTTGGCTGTGACACCCATCTTGATGGGCTTTACAACATTATCCTGATTAATTTCATCCGTCTTGTTTCCTTTTACCATCTGTCCAGCTTCTTCCCCTTCCACGCAAATACTCCTCTCTGAGCTGGTACTCCTTACTTTGTCCTGGTGGAGGTGCCTCTAGTTTGTTTTGTTTAAAAAAAAGAATTTCTATTCCCTTATGCCAGAAGAGAAACATGACAACTTATTCAAATAATTAAAGGCTTATTGTTAAAACAGAAAATACCGAACAAGTTAATTAAAACATTTAATATTTAATGCATTGTGTCTTCCCACTATTTTACACAGCCCACCAGGATAATACTGACATGCTCTGAAAGTGAATATACTCAGGAACTCAGCCTCTGTTCCAACTGCAATAGTACAGAATGGAAACTAGGAACTGCTCAACAGAACTGCAGATAGAGAAAGATTTAACAGAGTAAACCGATAAAGATACCCATGAACCTCCATTTACCCTCAAAATGTATATATTTTTTTTCAAGTACCATCAACCCTTTTGAGAAAAAAAAAGAAAAAAAGAAAAAAGAAAAGAAAAAAAATCTACTTGATTGAGTATATACATATTTCTGTGAGGCAACAACAAAGTCTGGAATTATAGTATACCAAAATATTTTTGTAATTGCTGCTAAAAGCCAGCCATTTTCTGATGCTGTACTAAATCATAATATAATACCCCTTACCAGCTGAATATACGGCAGGGGCCAAGCGGCCCTGAGCAGTATTTATGTTAATTAAAAATAATTTCTTTGCAAAAGTTTTAGTCTTAGCAAACAATTTCAACTTAATGTGCACCTCTGAATTTACCTTTCTTCTTATGTCAAGAAAGTATTTGCAGCAACATTGTCATTAGGCAGTTATGTTTGTGATATTAGGTACATATGATGGCAATTAGAGGCAGAACCTCCGAAAATCCTGGTAGTATACCCAGGCATGGCTATAGCTATTTTAAGCAGATTTATACTTAGGGCATCAAAGAATGTCACAGAGAGAAGAAAATATGGTAACTGTTGCTTTAAATTATAGCTATCATTACTTCAAAAGGATATTCAATCAAAAACCACTGCAGACTAAAACTATTTATGTCTTCTGACACTGAAAGGAAAGTAGGCAGTTTCAGCCTGTCATCTCTTAATTCTTTTTTTTTTCTTTTTTTTTTTTTTCCATTTTTTAATAAAAGAAAAGTACTGTTTGGTCTGTAAGAAACAAGTTATAAGTCCAGGAGGAATGAGTCAGAACAGGTCTCCTGCTTGTTTTTGACCTTTCCCTGCCTGTCAGCCTCATTAAGTACTGCAGGTTCTTTGCTGGTTATTTGACAAAAGCTATCGGAAAAATGGAACAAAACTCTGCAACGGCACTGACTTTGGCTACTTGGAGGAGGTAACACTCAGTGTTTGCCCAACAAAACAGCTTGTGTGCCAAGTAGTAACAGGTAGAGCTTTCTTTACTCACACGAAAACTTTTCCTGACAAATCAAAAAGTCAGGAGTGAAGGCATCATTGGTTGCAGAGTTATGATTTTGAACAAAATCATAAGATATTATCCAGATTAAATAATTCGTGGCCTGTTCTAGCAACAAGAACAGAGCTCCTATTAGTAAAATGTTTAAATCCAGGAACTTTCCGTTCCACAATCGGTTGGCCATTTGGGGTGGCCTACAAAAATTAGCAGTTAGAAATTTCAGAAATTAAATAAAGTAAAAAAAAAAAAAAAAAAGCTATTTTCTTTTGATGTGCCTTCTACCCCTTCCCCTCCTGATGCGCTTAATGTGCTGAGCAAATACTGACAGGGAAATATCATTAAATAAAAAAAAAAAAAGAAGAAAGGCCTAAAAATGAGTGAAAAGGATCTCAAGGCAAGAGAAAGGAAAAAAAGGACGTGTCCTCCATGCGAAAGACATTCCTTAAGAAAATGAGGACCCCCTATCCCCAGCTGCGGGGAAGAAGTAAGATGCACAGGTCTGCAATTGAGCCCAAATCAAGAATCGAGCCTGCTTTGCAATTTCCAGAAAGCAGGACCATTTCTGAAGAACATTTTGAACCAAGTGGCTCCCAAAGCACCAGAGATGGCCGTAACCGTGGCTGAGGGCTCCTGCGAGGGTCTCTTCAGCACGGAGAGCAATACACCAGGTAAGCACTCGAGCCCCTCCACTATCAAATGTTTCTTGTCGATTTTTTTGCTCCCATTATAGCCAGTTTAAGACCCAATTACCTGGTGGGGTAGCACTAGGCAGGATCATGGCTTGGTGGAAGGCAGAGGGGGGCTTCGAAATTAAAAAAGGCAATCGTGGACCAGGATTGCTGAAACCATTCTCCTTATCCCAGTCCCAGCACTGAAGCCTCACTGGCTCTGCTTGAAGTTTCTCCTCCGCACCTGCAGTGAGAGGGAAGCCAAAATCAAACAGAACACAGGGCCTGGAATTTAGAAAAATGTCCAGTAAAAAGCAAGCAAAGAAAGCGACCGAGTGTAACACGTCTGGCCACTTTTTTTTCCATTGTTGGCATTTTAGCTGTATTTCAAAACAAGCACATAGCATCTTCATAATTTGCTATTGTGATTTTTTTTTTTGTTAAAGTTCCCTCAATAGAATCTATTTCTGAAAAAAAAAATGACATTGCTCTGCTCCCCTTTCCAATTCTGCAATATTGGCTAATTAGCAAGCATTTTGGTACAAATCCATAAACAGTACAATCACCGTAGCGAAAAAGCAAGTTACCTGACCCACCTCGAAATAAATAAACAGTCTCCTGTTGGTATCTATTCTCAGCAAAGTTACTGATAGTAGTTTGCTCCGGCACAGAGTCCAGAACAACTTTTCCCCACCGAGATTCACGTGCCTTTTGGTCACAAACATCATCCCAGCCAGGTTGGGTTTTTTTTTGCTGCGTGAGCAGGAGAGAGCCCAGAGACTAGGGAGCAAAAGCAAGTATCTTCCCTGAGGTGAATTAAAATAAATAATAATAATTAAAAATAAATAAATTGCTGAAAACCTAATGGAAATTACAGACATAATGAAGGGACAAAAGAGGCTACATGGAGAAGTAGTGGAAGAACAAGCAAGTGACACTGAAAACAGGAAGAGATGATCCAAACCTTCTCAATGCTTCATTCCAGGGGGCCACTGCCCCTTCCCAAGGGGGTCACTGTACTTTCTAGATGTCATAAATGACCTCCCTGATGATAGCTGACCTCGCCGCAGACACAGACGCAACGAGGCTGCTGGGACCGGAGCACAGACAGTCCCTCTGAGAAGTCACCGAGAAGGAAAAAGGCTGGGGACAGTCAGCTGTGTGTCTTTTCATTACAGGTAACTACCACTTTAAGCAAATTGTTTCAGGGATTGGAATGTAGCAATAACTGATCTAATTAGTGTAGGCTGTAATTTAGGAGGGTTCATTATGTCACAGACATTATGACTCCTGGGTATTACTAAGGGACTCATTTGTAGTACTTGAAATGAATTTCTCTGAACACATATAATGTCACCCATATAACTAGTATGTAGCTTTAAGATGATCTGACATATTTAAAATCTCTGACTTTGAGCAGGATTAAGTTTCCAGACAGTAATAAACAAATCAGCAAATAGTACAGATTTACTTCTTGCCAGGAGAAGGAAAAAGAAAAAAAAAAAAAAAAAGATTTAATGGCTATTTCAGGTTGAAATGGCAAGTAAACTCTGTGACAAAACTACAAAGCAAACTAATAAATCATGCCAGAGGAAATATATATCGTGATTAAAGACACACACACACACAAACTCGACAAAGACATTGCGTTTCTGGGTACAATACCTGTTTACTTCATCTAACAAGGAAAAAGTTTAACAGCTTCTTAAGAGAAGTCAGTTGTTTATTATTTCTGCTCTCTTATAAAGCCCCCGTGAGCCTTCCTTCAGCAGGAGAGCAAGCCTACACGTCAGGGAACAAACCCAACTCTCTGAAATACATAATCAGACAAATGCAGAAAAGCATGTAAGCAGGTTTCAGTAGTACAATGTAAAGTACTAAAGTAAAAACCGAGTTATAATTAAGTTTAAATTGGTAATGTGAAAAGGTTACAAGTACAATCTCTATTATTTGCTTCCCTGCAGGGGTCTCTCCCCAACTATTTCATAGTTCTTTGCTTTTATGACCTAAAAAGTTCGTTCTCGCACAGATACAGATACGCCTTTCCTTTTTACTTACGTAACATCTGGTATTAAAAAAAAAAAAAAAAAGATAGAAAATTCTTCTGGAGAGCACTTATGCATACGCTTAACGTTAAGCAGTCCTTAGAGCCCCTGCCTGCACCTTCTCAAATCAATATTAAAGGCTGTTAATTTCATTTGTTCATGATCCCCACTCAAGGGGAAAATGTTATCCTGACATTGACATTAGTGTCTTCTACGGTGTCCTATTCTGAGCACACCGTTCTTCAGACCTGATCTAAAATTAACTTAAACCAATTAATTCTTTGCTTACTTTCGTATGATTTGCGTTGGATCCGCCTTCTTTGGGGGAGCCACAACTTACAGGTTATTTGTTTCTCAACTTCCTTTTGAAAGCTTGACTTTAACAAAATTAATTTTAAAAGTCTTCGTTTACAAAGCAGAATATTAGCATTAAAACCTGTACACGGAATGCAGCAGTGCTCAATCAGTAATGGGCATGCCAGGTTGTGTATGAAGGCAATAGGAAAAGGCTGCAGCACGAGCTGCTTTTGTTTCACTGGGGGCTTGGAGCACCCCTGGACTAAAATCAGAAACTTTACAAATGATTTTGAAAAAAATTCTTTCCCCTAGAAAGCTACAGACCTAACTGGATAACTTATTCCCATTCCTTCCTGATACAGATGGGGGCTCAATATCCCCTAAATGGTTTTTAAAAATCTCAGATATAAATTTAATTTCCAGATACAAATTAGATTCCCATTCTCCTACAAAACCTTCTTTAATGTTGTTACCACCGGTATCCTTTTTGGCTGTCTAGGTATCAAATATATTTTTAAGTGGGTGCTGAACCAGCTAGAAAGACTGACTCTATTTAGTCTTTAATTAAATGCTGATGGATTTCCTTCAATAGCATTAAGCTCCGAAGTGAAAAAACATAATTAAATGATGCTCCTACGCCGGCAATGATCAGCATTCTTGCATGCAAGGTGTGGTAGCAGAGTAAGCTAAGGATTACTTCTCTGTTTTCGTTTTCATATTAAAGTTCTCATAGCTCATGAGTAACCTTATTCTGTATGCATGAAACACAAACCAGGTGATTGTCCTAAGGATGCAGTGGATTTATAAAAGTCCATTAATCTGATTAATAATTGGATTGCTGACAAGTTAAGTGTCTCAGTGCTGTTAAAACTAAGTATATTTTAAACATATCTGACTTCCTCCCATTATCTGTCATCTCACTGAAGAGGTGGGCAAATAAAAGGTTGCTATCATAAGAGGTTGCTACCCTGTGGAAGCCCCTGTATCGTTAACAAGCAGAGGAAAGCCCCAATATGAAGAGCTGGGGGATTGTACAAGGTTTTGGGACATAGGAACTGAATGACAGCAGAAAAGGAGGGCTATTAAGGTTAATCTTTAACGCTCCTGTCCTAAATATTTCCAATACTAGTGAACTGCAATTTCCACGTGTATATCTAAAGCATTCCTTTTTCGTGGACATGTTCTACGTGATGTCTTAGCAGAATCCAAGAGATACAGACTCTGATCTTAGCTTCGCCAATGACCTGCCCTGTGACCCTGGATAAATCATTCCACTGTTCTGTTTCTTTTCTGGCTTTTGCCTGTCTTACTTCTTCAGAGCATGAGTTCTTCGTATGAGGAGCCAACATTTAGTTACATTTTTTTTTCCCCAACTTGTCGAGGCTGTGATCTCAGATGAAGCCTGTAGGTACTCCTGAAAATAATAAAAATGGTGCTGAGGGATAGATGGTACTGACATTCACAACCCTCATCCCAGCCCAAGAAATACATCACCATCAGCACAATTACACCTACAATACTTTGTCATGGGTTTTGGCCATGACTTAGTGGGGTACAGGTGGGAAAACACACCTCTGTAGCTCACTGAGGAAAGTAATTTACGTTAACTGATGGAACTATTTTCTCCATATTGCAAACATCAGACTAAGGCCACAATCCCAGTTAGACTGAAGAGCAAAAGGAAATTGTATCACTGTTCCAGGATGAATTAAGATGAGCCATTCTTTGTCTTTGACCCCCCTCCCCTAGCACTGTGCTAAACACGAGGATTTTTGAACATAAAGAACAAAGTGCTACTCACGCTAGATCAAAGCATAGCTGCTAGGTAGGACTGTCCAAGATATGAATTTTAACATTTTAACCCCCTCCCCTGACTAGCAGAGGTCACATCTTACCCACCTCAGAAG
Source organism: Gallinago undulata (assembly GCA_026546715.1). Lineage (NCBI taxonomy): Eukaryota > Metazoa > Chordata > Aves > Charadriiformes > Scolopacidae > Gallinago > Gallinago undulata. The sequence continues at coordinate 28,364,439 of JAOTQQ010000063.1, forward strand.
AGCACTTGATTAATCAGCCTATTTTATAAAAAACTGGAGGTCCTTCTGCCTCCTCTTGAGCCTAGGTTTCATGGATGATTGACCATACTCTGGCACTTTGCGCCTCAAGCCCAGGAGACTGACATCCTGATCTGACTTAGGTTCTCCACTACGTACAAAGACCCCCAGGAAGGGCACAACTCCAGAAGGGCTCTCTTCAGCACCTCCTAAATTTTCCTTTGTGTGCTGGCTTCTGTCACTCCTCCTGCAAGTTGCCTCAAATCAGTTGACTCGGCTGAATCTCTCTACACCCTCATCTTACCAGGAAGACGTGCTCAGGCACAGCCTTAGATACATAAGGAACAATGTAAGAAAGCCAGTCCTACCCTCCAGCACGGGGACGGCCAACCTGTGACACTTGAGCTTCATGATGGTGATAAGCAGATGAAGCATAGCTCCTGTGCTAAAACCGCACCACATGTCTGGCACCGGGACTGTGTTGGTGGAAAACCTTCTGGGTAATTCAGATCTTCAGCTGTGGGATGCTGTAAGTCAGCAATAACTGCCAAAAATAGTATTCCAGGACCATACTGGGACGCAGCTGTGTGCTCATTCCAACCCCGTTAGGTACTGCAAAACTGAGATGAGATCCCCCTGGGCAGCTTCCATCACCTTACACCTGCAAACTTCTGCTTGTGTCTCCAAGAGAGGTACCTGCCCAGTGCCTGTCGGCCATCGGAAAATTTTGGTGTGTAGCCCATAAATTGGAGGAGGATTGACCACTCTCTCACTATCACCCCTATCCTGGCCAGCAATACCAGAGGCCTCCTTCAAAGCAAGGGTTTCGGTTCCCTGGGAACTTCAGCCAAGCTGTGAAAGCTGCCCGAAGGAATCTAGATAAATGAGTGTTTACATTAAATTACTAGGACAGATTTATTATAAAAATTCTGTATCACTTCGGAGTTGAGACACATAAAAAGCAAAGGAAACTGGTGGCAGTTTTGATAAACAGGCTTTACTAAAGAAACTGTCGTGGGTGCAAAATAATTGCTCAGAAATACAGAATAAAGCGAAGGTTGTAAGAAAAGATATAAGAAACTAAAATTTTTCTTCCTTTCCTCCCTTTACCCTTCCTCCCTTTTCTAAAGTAAACTTGACCTAGTGTGACTCCTAGAAGTTACCTGCTGGGCACATCAGAAATATATCAGTAACTAGAGAATGAAGAATATATCTGAGGCCATGGAAAAGAAACCAAAATGAAAGCTTTACCATTAGGAATATTAATATCAGTACTGTCTGAGTTAAGACAGTTACAGACTGGAAGGCTCAGTTGCTGCCCTTAGTTTGTGTAAGTAGGAATATCAGCAATTCATCCCGTGAAAAATAGTACTTCAGCTGGTAGAGCTGGAAGAGAAGAGTGAGAGAAATTGAGGCCTTTTGTCTCAGATTACATGTCTAAGGGCTAGAAAAACCCTACTCCCTCTTTTTTTCCCCTGTAAAAAACAAATAAAATGAAACAGAAGGGAAAAAACCCCACCAACAACATAGCAACATGACAGTGATGTGTCTAATGATCTCTGGCAGCCCAAGATAAGATCACAGCCCCTGGGACTGGTGGAGCCTGGAGCTAACGGACCCCTGCTTTGGGGAAAAACTAGAAGTGCACAAAAAAAAAAAAGTTCAGTTCTCATATTAAAAAGAAAGGAGAGGTATGTTGCTAAATCTATTCCTTCTGAAGAAACCTTTGAAAATACAAATGTATGAAAACATCTGAGTCACTTCTGCATCCAGGAGGGAGGGATCCCCTCTGCCCTCACCAGTAATGCCAGGCAGGGCTGCCCTACTCCCAGTTTGCCCCAGGAACTACACCGCGTTCAGTTAGTTCCATCATTTTTTTTTTAGTACAGATCACTGTGCAGATATGATTCTCCTGTTGAAGTTACTTTAGTGTTTGTTTTTTGGTTGTTTTGTTTTGGTTTTTTTTTTTTTTTTAAATGCAAACTGGTGTGTAAATTTTAAATTGAGCATATAATGAAGAGAGTTCGTCTAAATGACTTCTGTCACTATCCCATCCCCAAATCTCCCTTAGATGTTGGGAACAAGCCTGCTCTTTCAGGGAGGTTGTTTGGAACATCTGTAAGGTAATTGAGTTAAAAAAAAAAGTTCTGTTCCAAGAAAAGATCCAGAAACTCCTCAAAGTCCACAAGTGGCTTTGTTGTTTCTATTGATTTTAGATGGAAGGTGTGAAATACGACGACCGAATGGCGGTACCCCTGAAAAATCAAGTTATTTATGGCTCTCTTCAGTTGGATCAGTTTCTCCAAATAATTCCTTCTTTCTCTGCATTCCCGTTTGGACCGGCGCAGCGCAAAGCAAGAGCAGGATGGGAAAAACCTGCTTTTTTTGGGATGCTATTTAAGCACGTGTCAAAGAGTGCCCTGGCTGCTGCTGAACCCTGAGCTCTTCTGGCAATCCAGCCCTTTTGCTGGGTGCTGAACAAGGACAAGCCACGCTCCTGGTTCTCTTACGAGCCCAGTACGGGGTTGGCAGCCCCATGAATGTTTGAGGAGAGGAAAATACACTATAATCAAACGCTGAGGGGGTGGAAAGAGCAGGGAGCAGCGGTTCCGTGCATCACCTCCTCCCCCAAGGCCCTGCTGTCATTAGGAGTACAGGTGTGTGGTTTTAAAAACACGTGTTGTCCATACTGGTATTTTAACGAGCGTTAGTCAAAGCAGTAGCAGGTTTAACAGGCATTTACTGGTCAAGATAAAGTCTAAGCCCCTAACTCCGGGTTATCACAGTCAGTTAACATGTTAAAACTGTAGATGCCTAGTCCAAGAAAGGATTTTGACATGAGTTAAAAATAAAGGCCTTTTTGTACATGCATGGCTTAAGAGAGAAGAGTCCAAATCCCTTCTTCCAGCAAGAAGAAGAGAAAGAAGCAGAAGAAAAAGAGGATTAGAAGCAGCATATGTGCTCTTGTCCTCCCTGTTTTCTTCCCAAGCTGTTATTTTGCTTTGCTCCACTTACGGAGCGTGCCACTGGATGCCAACCCAATTAATTTCTGTATTACCTTTCAAATCAGGACAGAACAGGGTCAAAGCAGGGATTTCTGCTGCCCAGTGCCCACTGGTACAGGAACAGTTAAATGGTTTGCAAAATAAACACTTCTGAACACGGCAGCTGCCATCAACTCAAAACCTGTCATCTCTTTAAAAGTGTTAGAAGCAGAGGATGAGGGAGATCCATCCAGCTCTGCCATTGGGAATACACTGGAAAAGCTCCCTGGCATTTTCCAAGGTGTGAGGCAGAATTTGCCCCAAAAGCATGAAAGCAAAGTTTGTGTCCATTGCCGTGCGACCACATTTACACTGAATTTGGAGCTCAATGCCTGGTACTAATCACTCATTCTGAGTCAATTTGAATGTACCTCTCTCTAGAGGCAACAGAAGTCTAAACTGAAACACTGTAGGAAATAAAATGTCATTTAACTGGAGAGAGGAAAGAGCCTTGTGAAAGTGAGAGAATTCAAGGGGCACTCCTTTCTGCTGTCATTTGTCATGTATGACACAGGAATGTTGACATCATCCTCTGATAAATGACACTGGCACCTGCATCAGAGAGATATTCTTCAGCAAAATAGAAGTTTGAAAATCCAGCAGCAGGGCACTAGTAGTAGGTTCCAGGAGCTTGCAAGAAAGGAAAGATAGATGATGGTAATTTTCTTCCAAAGAGAAACATAAGACTTTTTAAGAACCATTCTCTTTTGCTTCCCCTTCTGCTCCCTCTGGGCTTTGGGAAATGATTCTGTTTTCTAAATCTAATAGTGGCTTAGACACAAGCTATATGTTATCCAAGAGCTAACCTGTGGCACTCGTGCCACCACCTCGTCTCGGGGGATAAGTGTCAAGCAGAGAGCTCCAGAAGGCAGAGCTGGGAAAGGGACCTTCAAAGAGGCCGGTATGGCCTTCTCCTGTCCTGGGCCAGTTAGAGATGTCAATAAACAGCCTATTATGGCACTAATCCTTCCAAATCTCACCTTTGCATCCACAACCTGTAATGTAGAGCCTTTTTCCTCTTAGAAAGAGCAGGAAGACAGGCTTCCATCCCACTCCTGGGAGTTATTCTGTACAGCCACAGGGCGGGTTGGTGGCAGAGGAAGATCTGCAGAAGCAGCTTCTGCACAGCCACGCAAAGCCAGCCGTGGTGTGGTTCAACGTTGGCAGGCAAACGTGCTTAAAGAAATCTTTTCACCACGTCATCTTAAAACAGACACATCACAGGTTTTCTGGTTTGAAAAGCTGAAGACCAGTGGACTAACTTTGCGAGAGACAGTCCTGCTACACTTAAAAATGAAAAGCAAACAGATTATGTTTTCTCTGTCAGAATTTCCACTTGGTTGGCTCATGGAATTTACATGCAGCTCAATTTTTCTTCTAATTCTATGATTTATTTATCCCAGAAAAGAAGGGGGGGGGGGGGGGAAATCTATTTGATTTGGAACAGCAGGTTGGGAAGGCGAGTATGGGGGTTCTGTGACCAAGGTAGCCAGGTTCATCCTCAGGAACTCTGCCTTCCATGCCAAGGACCTCCCTAGCTACCGACTAGTCCCCGTTTGCTCTAACTTGCTAACTACTGTCCAGTCTATTCATCGTTTGCTATCTCTAGGGATCGCTGTGCAATGATACGGACTAATAGCCCAGCAATATGCCAAGACATATCCTTTTCATCCCGCGCAGCCAGCACTGTCTTCCAGACCTCTTAGTGCAGGAGGGAGGCTGGAATCTGGATGAAGAACAGCTGGCTTCAAACAGACCCTGACAAGCCAATACTGGCTGAAAGGAGAAAACACTGGAAGAAAAGAAGCAGTACACAGGCTTACCTTCATTTGCAGGGCTCTTTCTCCAGGACAGTTAAAAAATTATCCTGCTTTTTGGTCTTACCGGATCCGTCTTTGGTACTGAGCACTTCGGGGCAGAAGCAATCCCCACAATTGTGATTCTCCTGCTGGGATAACCTCACATTTGTGTCTTTCAGTATTTTCAAGGTGGATTATCATAACCTGTGCTGCTTCACACATTCACCACTTTCACCTTCTAGTGCAGAGAAGAAAAAAGAGAGTATATCATACTGACGAGCTCTTCAGGCTGCTCTGGACTAGAGACTTGTTAATTAAGCTGCAGCCCTGCGAGTCCCAACCAGCTGGTCCTGGTTCCTTCCCCCTCAGAAAGCCCAAGACGTTCTCTTTCATAGTGAAAGGGGAAAGATAACCCCAGGTGCTGGTCCCTCAACTTAATGGGGTTAGCTCAGCCCCATTTGCTTAGCAAAAGGCACTTCATTTTGTCTCATCACGTCACACATGTATGGCTACGTATCGCAGCAGACAGCAACACAATTTTCATACTCAAGCACATACCAAATTTGGAGTGCTTAGGCTTGGATGAACAATTTTCAGAAGCCTGTTCTGCAGAAGAAAACAGTAACTTCAGGGACTGAGGGAGAATGTGAATTCTTACGAAGGAGAGTGAGGCAGGGAATTGGTTTTCATTGTACGCATTTTCTTCAACAAAATATGGACATTTATTATCCTTAAAGTCTTGATACTCCTAACAGCTTTTCTGTAACAATCTATTACTCGATTAGTTTATACTGTTTAGAGCGCAGCAATGATGACATAATTTTGTTGTAATGAAGATAAATACTGCCTCAGAATGTCAGAAGGCACCACATCACCCGTTAAGCGTAATGACTTCAAAATACCCTAAAGAAAAGTCTTCTGGGCTGGATGCAGGAAAATACACATACATACACGTCTGATTTTGATTAAAATACAAGTTATTGAAATGCTCAGTTCAGGCCAAGACTAAAATCGACTGTTCAGGCCCATAGATTGAAAGACAGAATTAGGGGGCGGGGGGAGGAATCCTCCTAGGAACTCTCTGTGTTCTCTATGCGTTGGCCAGACAATGATCTAATAGCAGCAGTGACTTTGGGGACATTTGTTTATCTGCTCCGAGCCCAGTTAAGTGACTCAGAGGTAGCACGGCGTTTCGCTGATGTTCTGTTGGACCACGGCGTGTTGTACCAGTAACTTCATCCTGAAGGAGGCCATTCATAGCAGGGGTTCAGGAACGCTGCAAAAGCGGTAATTCGAAGACGGTTGCAAATACATCTGTGGATACAAACGAGGCAACCCCAAGTCTTCATATTTTATCTATGTAAACGCCAGTATAAAATGGCAGGGCGGGAGTCCTGAGGGTTTCTCCTAGAGTGGGGATGCTGGACTGATCCTTCATCCAGGCGGTGGGGGGGGGTGTCTCTGAATAGTTTGGATTATTAGCCTCCCGACCATCAGTCAGAAGTGCAGAGTCAGCCCCTTCACACCGGCAAAATTCTGCGCGACAAAATCTTTCCTGACCTCTCATTTGAAATGAAGTTTAGACACAAATGCAAAACGCAGAAGATTGAGGAGACGGGGGCTAGAAGGAGGAAAGGCGAAGGAAAATATGCTACAAATATGAATCGGGTCATGTATAAAGATTAAATATAAAAGACAGCTTCCTTGTAATGTCCAGCTGTTTCTCCTAAATATTTCTAGCAAGCCTACATATGTACAGTTTCAGAAAAAATACCAAGAGGGAATATTAGTACTTCACTTAAAAAAAACCTCTGTAGGATTGCTAGTGGTTTTGAAGCTCTAGTGGTGAGATCTGTCAGGATAGGACAGGAGTTATTTCAACAGTACTAAATAGCTCTCCCACTGCTTTACTGTGGATTGATCCATTTTCACCCTTTCTTGCCTTTCTGCAGTCGCACACAGATGTAAAACAGATTAATGCTCCGCGGAAATAAAATAAAGAAAATAAAAAAGACACCTAGGACTTTTTTGACTTCCCCTACAATAAAGTGCAGGGAGAGGTGAATAAAGCCACACAAGAGACAGTAACAAAATGACAAAGGTCCCGACTGATAGTTTATCGAGGTGACAACTCAGTGAGTTTTTAGACATCTCTGGCATGAAGACTATTTTTGTCTTTCCACAAGTTAAAACATATGTACGATCAAGACGACTGCCTGCCTATCTGTTGAAGCTTGTTTCTCCCCATTACCTCTCTCTAACCGAGCCGTACCTGACTGCAAAATATTCCTTCTGCATTTTAATGCCCTTTAGAACAGCAGCTGACAATGCCTTGAAAAGAAACCAAAGCAAAATAACAAACCATTATCAATATATTATTTATGCAGGATCCAAAAGCTGGGAAACATCACTAACAAGTCACTTAAATTTTCAGCCACACATCCCGAGCCTTGGAAAAGCATCGTCATCGGTACCTGGCTGGTGGGGACAGAGCGCAGGGGAACGCCGGCACGGGGGCAGGGAGAAGGGTTTGACAGCTGCCTCTCGCAGCAATTCTTACCAGCACAAAGGGAAAACAAGATGCTTTTGCTCTGCCTTGGTGGCACTTTGGTTCTGTTGGTGCAGAGGACCCGGCCCTGGGCTCCTGCTCCCCCTCTCAGTCCCTGACCTCTGGCTCCAGGTCTCTTCCCTCCCAGCCCAGAGCGCTGGGGACCGGGCCTGGCTGCACGCAGCATCTCGGCTCTGGAACGCCTCAGATTCAGCTTCAGACACAGTAAGGGTTACAAATTATAGGGCACAGTGGGAATAAAAGAGGTGGGTTATCCCCCTTTGACTATCCATCACTGTTTCCCATGTCTCTGGGCAAAAGCAAAGCAAAGCTTTCTCAACGGCCCAAAGACAAAAATAGGTCGTATGTATTTTTAAATGTGATGCTTTCCCTGCTTGTAGGCTAATAAAAGTCAGAAAATAGAGAGGACACTGAATTTATGCTTTCTAAAGTTACTAGTATAAGAGTGCCCCCACAATTTATGTTTTCAAATGATGAGATATTGAAGCAGAGTGAAGTAGTTAAAATAACATACTTTTTTAGCTCAGTGCTTAAAAATGAGGCACTTCCATTATATGCAAGTTTTGCTATGTCTTTTTTATCTACAGTTAGTTTAGGCACAAAGCAATTAAACAAGCTGCTGCACAGCCACATAGCAAGTGAGACTCAGTGAGGTTACATATTTGTTTTGAGGCTTAAAATAAGAAACTGACTGAAAACTGGATGGTTTTGAAATTAAGAGAAGGCTCATACTGAACCTGATCCTGTCATATGATCATAAGCTCTCAGAGATGCCAAACAGAATTTAAACTGAACAATTTTTGTTACCGTAACGCCAAAAGTCAGAACAATATTGGATATTTCTAGGAGTTCTGGTTTGTGTCTTCTCGGCCAACGCCAGGAATTTGTCAGGGGCTGCTGAAGGCACGACTGTCATTAACTCGAGATGAAAGATCTCGGGGTGATGGCTGTAGATGGTGCAAAGAGAGAGCACGGAGTTACAGATACATACGTCTAGTAGTTTATTGTTATTAAATTTTAGAAACCCCCTGAACACATACACAGATACACACAAACACTCACGCGCAAAAGCGCGGATTTTAGAACAAGGCTTCCCTGACAGCAGTTGTTGTATTTTGATGTCAGTCTAAGGAAATATGTTGGCAGCTTCTCCGCACAAAAATCTCCTTTCCACAAACAGCATATTCTGCCAGTATAAAAGTCATCATCCAGCCATACAAAGGACACGGGGCCAAGGGGCTTGAGTGACACACCAAAAACCTCAAAACACATGTCTGAGCCACCACACGACTTGTGTAACACTGTTCACGTACAGCATGAAACCGGAGCTCGGGAAGCTGCATCTTCATAATATTTTGCAACGCCCTGTAAACTCATTGCAGGGAAAAATGTGAATACTAAAAGTGGTTTGGCCACTGCAGTGACAAAGACCCTCTAATTGTTTTTTTTTTATATTTTATTTTTTTTAAAAAAGGGGCAGGTGTTGAATGGAGAAGTTGGTCACGCTGCTCCTCCAACACCAAATGCCCGAGCATCTTGGTAAAGAAAAAAGGCACGTCATATCTCAGCTGTTATTTAGTGGAAATAAGGGACCACTGAAGTCATGTAGTTGGTGACTCGAGGCCACAGGTCACCTCTGAAATCGAGACAATTCCAAAGGATATAGTCTAATGATAGAAGGAAAAACAGCCGCTGTGGGGAAATATCTTAATAAAGTAGGAAAAAAAAAAAAGCCTTCACGGAACATTAGTTTGGTTGGTTCTCTGGGATTCCAAGGGAAAGATAAATCTCAGACCTGAGCCAAATGGATTTGTGAAAGAGATAAGAATTATCAACATCTTCTATCCTCAATTTCTTCTATTTTTATCCCACTTTTCAACACTGGGAGAACAATTTATAAATTGTTCATGAAATTAATACTAATAAGCACTGAAATGTTTCATCGTTTGTCCTGATGGTTAATTCATGAGAAGAAGGTAAATTCCTGCAGGCTCTAGTGTCCTGCAAATAAACCAGCAATAACCCAAAACTTGGAATCTAAAAACTGCAGAAAAGGGGAAATCAGCTCTGTTTTCAAATCTCAGTTTAATAAATCTTTTTGGTGGTTTTATGACTAACGTTAGACCGAAAGTAGGCAAATTCCATCTGTGGTTCATCTGAGCAGGAGCAAACACGCAGCAACAACATCCTTTCATGAGAAAAGCGCCGGGCAATTTAACATGAGATCTACGACATTTTAAAGGCAGGAAGGATCTTTGTGAAAATGCCCTTTTTCTTTAATCAGAGAAATCAATGTAGAGTTGATCGGGGAGAAAATTTATCTTTTAATAGTGTAAGAGATTCTACTGGAGCACTTCTGGCTTACTCCTTCACCCCCCAGCACCAAGAAGTCCATTTACCCATCGGATAAGCAGCCTCCTTGTGCAACCCTTGTCCTTCCGTGTCCCCGGCCCGGTTAGCTCAGCACGTTGGTGCACGGGAGGGTTACACAGCCCAAACCCAGCCCTTACCCCTCAATATACTGCTCAGCCTCCTGCCCGGGCTGCATACACACCCACGTGGTTAGCGGCATCCAGCTTGTATTAATTTGCCTCCTTAGAAATTACCATCAGGTACTGCGGGGCAGTACTTCACCCAAGGGGGGTTTGTTCTCCTCGTGGCAGCCATCTCCATGGCTGCTTCTTGGGACGCTCCGTTACCGAGAGCCGTGGCAATTCCTGTGACAATATTTCAGGGGTGAATTCTCCTTTGATAGCGTCGGAGAAATCCTTGCCAAGCTGACACTACATATTAAAGGGTTCGCAGTAACAGAAGGCAGAAATTAAATCGAACAGGATATTAATACCTTGTAGTTGAGGAAATGATATTTCCTTTTGATTTCGCTTTTTCCTTTGTGAATTAGCCAAAACCTGCAGCCCTGCATAAACTGAACCAGCTCACCAGGTTCTCCACAAAGAAACAGCGGTGGCCCTCCTCCCCGTGAGCACGCAGCAGCAGCAACTGCCTCCAACGCCTCCCCGGCCAAAAACGCTCTTCAGAAACCTGGCCAGTTTAAAATAATCAGGTCTGCTTCATTCCACATCCCCTCCAGATCTTTTATCCATCCTATTAGTTTACGCAGCGGCAAATATCAGCTTGCTTGTGATTAACTCATCTGAAGAGCCCACAGATGCAAAGAGAAGTTTTAAAACGTGGAAAAGGTTTTTCCTGTCCAATTTCATTCTGTTTCTTCCTGTTGTGCACTAAGATCTTTTATTTTCCCCACTCTCTTTCATTGCTACAGAGGGTACTCAAGTGCGTGGATCCAAAATATGTGAATAAGCACTACCTGAGCTAAGAGTTGGAAAGACAGATCCCCGCTCTGATATTTTCTCTGAGTTTTGAAAGGAGCCAGACTGAAGCACCTGGGGGTGTTAAACACCACCACAAACTTAGTGACAAAATTATTTCCAAAAAGATTAAGTGTTTTCTGTTGCATGACGTATTTTGGTGGGTTGAGGACACTTTGCTTACACAAGAAACTCTTCCTGACCCACTGTGACTTATTAATGCTTCACTCTCTGGAGTGTCGCATGTGGCTGATATTAAGGTTCCCACCAGGTAAAAAAACGTGTTAGTGTCTTTCAAAAAAGGATCTACCACACTTTACCAAGCCAGATATGAGGAACCACCTGTGTCAAGGTAAGAACTACCATTTTCATGTCTTCACCTTCACTGATAAACAAATTGACTGCCACAGCCAAAAGGTGTAGGTTTGCAAACCCGTATTTATAGAGCAGCTCCGTTCGTGTGTGTGGCCCCTTGGCTCCTCCAAAGCATCTTCCCGGGCCTCCACCTTTCCATGACTCCCATCATGGTGTGGCTCCACGGGCAGGATGGGGGTCCCCTGTGTAGAGCAGGCTGTTCTTCCTTCCCCTTCTAGGCAGAAGCCTACAGGGGAGAGTTTGGACTGGCTGTGATCTGTTATCCAAAAAGCTTGAGGAGGGCTGGTTTGGCTACAGCTAGGGAGCTCAGAATCACTGAGGTTGGAAGGGACCTTTTAAGATCATCTAGTCCAACCAATGGAGAAAAAAAAAACACCAAAAAACAAACAACCAACCAAACACAACCCCAAAAACCCCACCAACCCAAAAAAACCACCACAAAGCATACACCCCACCACACCC
>JAOTQQ010000063.1:28376113-28410732 GCA_026546715.1 Gallinago undulata
ACCTGAACCTCCCCTGGTGCAACTTGAAGCCATTACCCCTTGTCCCATCATCTGTGACCTGGGAGAAGAGACCGACCTCCCCCGGCTACCCCCTCCTTTCAGGGAGTTGGAGAGAGCAAGAAGGTCTCCCCTCAGTCTCCTCTTCCCCAGAATGAAGACCCCCAGCTCCCTCAGCCTCTCCTCGTAGGGCTTGTGCTCCATTACATCATGGAAGAGCCCCTTCAGGAATAACGTGCCGACATACCTCTCTTACCCGAATCCTCCCTAAAATCCATACGCTGGCACGAGAGGCGCGTGCATAGATACACGTATTTAAGAGAAATCCATCTGTATGTACGCTCTTTAGGGACTGACTTTTAAAAAACGTTAAGTTGCAGTATTTGTACATTATCCAGACTCAATTTAATTCGGCTTTCGGAGCGCTGGCATGGCGCAAATTAGTCGGCCTGCATGCCAGCAGCCATCACCAGCAGAGCAGCACAGCCAAATTGGGGAAACATTAAGAAGCACGTTTTGTGTACATAATTGTGTGTTTACAAATGAGGCATTTGAATATTATATGGTTAGTCCTGTGCAACACTGAGAATGGGAGTCGTAAGAGTAAGAAAATTTGGCACGCTGGTACGAAACTCTGGCCAAAAACATCATTTAATCCAGACAAGGAAAAAGATCGATCAATTATGCCAGTAAGTTTGAAACAGCACTATAAAAAGAAAAAGTGACATGGCATAGGTTTGTGGTTCCCAGCTAATGGAGCTAAAACCTAGCATCAGATGGTTTGTATTTTACATTTATTGTCAAACAAAAATAAATCATCAAAAACATGGCAGAATCAAGCCGAACTGGCAGGACGCACCGTAAAAAAATGCAGCTAGTGGTTGAAGTGAAAATTAAGAAGTGCTGTTCATTCTCCCAGAAATGCCAGGGCTAACCAAAAGAAGCAGCTCACACTTACAGGCTTTGCAAGTCATTCTCTTTTTTTTTTTTTTTCTGCAAGCAAAAGGCTGTTGGGCCATAGCTGAGTTCTGCTCCGGTGAGATTTTGCTTCCTGATGTTCAGAGATTAGCATATTAAGTACGTTATGTACTGTATTTACATAACTATTGTATGATGGCAGAGTTAAAATTTTGTTGGCGCTTCTATTGTAAACCCCAGTTTTGGAGCCTAGAGTTGTGATTAAAGATCATCTCCAGCAGACCATCTTTACAGGGGTCAGGGAAAGGGGAGATTATGCATGTATTTTGAAAACATATTTTGGATTTCCAAAAGAAACAATAAGCTGCCAAAGACACAGCAGTCCCATCAATACATCAATACTGGAAGGAAACAGGTATTCTTCCAGGAAGAACTGATCTTTCAGATGTGAGAATTGACAGACTGATGCTCAAATGACTTCATCATTCTTTACGTTACCACCGACCCCAAACATTCACATATCATGACCTGAGCTCCAAAATTAGAAGCTTGCCTTAAAAATCATGCGACCCAAAGATTACAAGTTTAGAGATCAATTGATGCTCCTTCTATTTTTTGAAACTATGAACTTCAACATTATCAAGCTTTTCTTGGCGACTGAATGGGCTGTACATTTACTATATAAAGAATATGCCATCCTTTGAATCCGGGACATAGACCTACATAAATGAGAGTCCTGATACAGTCAAGAAACTTGCCAGCCCTGTATTATACTATATTCTAGCTTATTCTATGTTTTTAATACCTGACAGAAGAACAAAAGTAGCCATTTTATCAATTAATTTCTGGTCTATATTTCCAAAGACTATGATTTTCTTTCCACAAGTGCTCCTGGCTGGCTGTGCTCTGCTTTCTTCTGGGCCAGTACGACGTGAGAGGCAGCTCTTTTGGGGCACACCTGGAGCTCTGCATAGCTTGTGCATCTCCATCAGCGGTTTCCCTGAAGCAGAAGCATTGGCTTGAAGCACTTGCACTCAGTCTCCTCCCATCTTCTGCTATAGTTGGGATGGGGAATTAATTTAGCTTTAAATAGCCACATCAAAAACTCAAACAAGTTTTACTTTAAATTGCTAGCATCGACAAATGGATCGCTCCAGCTGACTTGGCTCGCATTTTGAGCGCAGGACATTCAGATGTGTCTCAGGGCCAGATTCCCAAATGCAGTCAGGTGTCTGAAAGAGCAGGAAAATATCTACGTGCGTTTGAAAAAACAAATAAAGTGACTATTTGAATCTTTAGACACTTTAATTTTGGAGTATAGGATTCCAAATCCCAGTGATTCTCAATGAGACTGAGGCTCATGAGTGCCTTCATTACTTTATTGAGAATGAGTCCAAAGGCCAGATTTTAAAAGCCATTTAAAGCCTTAACTCTCACCTCGCCCGAAGCCACTGAGAATCTTTGAAACTTTTACCCACTCTCTCTTCTAACTAGAAAGGAGAAATGGAGAGGACGGTGACATATTTTATAATGAAAAATTAGATTCTACTTAGAACGGGACTCTAGAGGAACACTGGGGTTGCCCAGCTTTGTGGCCCAGCTTCACATACATCTCAGATGCCTATGCGTTGTCACTCAGAAAAATGAATAAATGAAGTCCTTATTCATAATTTCTCTATGAAAAGTGAATTCTCTAGAATATAATTTTCTACTTGTAAACTTTGTGTCGAAAGAGGTTTTGTTTAAAAAAAAAAATTTGGGCTTATGTCACATCCCAGATATTTGTCATGAGGAAATGTTTGTGCATAAATTATAATGTTCCGAAAATAGGTGGTTATAGCAGGAATAAAAATGCATCCAGACCATTAACTGTAATGGCAGACTGGGGCAGTGTTGACACACACACTCACTTATCATATTTATTGACAAGTTACAGCATTTACCGATTTCTAAAGTTCTGAAGTTGGAAAGTCTGTACCACATGTGGAGCCAAAGGCTACGGGCAATATTTCACCACTGAGGTAACTTTCTTAACCCATGAATTTACCTGGCAGTAGATCATCTTAAAATATATCATGTGGCAAGCCTACATCCACGAGCAGCTCTTTCAATCCCCAAGATTACTGTAAATTATATACATTGCACTATGCAGGAAGAGGGAAGAATCTTTAATACACTGAAGCATCTCACCTTGCTAAAGTAAACACCTGCCTTGTTTTGATTAACAGGAAAGCGATCCAACCAATTTAGAGCAAACTTGGCCATTATCCACACAACCAAACACTTACGAAACTTTGGTTAGTTTATCCTTCCAACTTATTATGGAAATATTAGTATTTGCTGCTCTGAAAAATACTTTTTTTGGCATCTTCATTTCCCATCCCTATTCTAAGATAAACACTGACAGCTGATGGTATTCAGGAACACTGCCATATGTTCCCTTAGAAATGGAATTCTGAAATATGGCTGTTCTCCACCAATTGGCATATTTACTAATTAGCACAAGATTGCTCAAATACATTCGTTTCTCCCCCAGGGGAGAATCCTTCTGAAGAATTCTCATCTGATGCATCAGGATCTCCTACTCCCCACTTACCCACTCTCACAGTTTCTGATTTAATGGTTAACACAAGGAACCAGACAGCTCTCCTAGGGAGCAAAGTCAAACTGTCCAAACTGTATATCCTCGATTGCTATTTTTTCCAGACAAACAGCAAACAGCACTCGTGGAGTTAATATTTGAATGCCTTTTCTAATAAAACCAGCTTCCAGTTTTTCAGTCTTTTGTGCAAGTTTAATAAAATAAATTTTGAATATCAATGGAGTACATTCTATTTTTCTTGGCATGTCTCTGCCTTGCTCTGTCCCTCTATTGCAGAAGTCATGCCATAGGGAGAGCACTTTTCCACAGTCCATTGAAGTTGTGCCATAAGGGCTGGAGATGATTTGCTAAAATGCTCCAAAGGTATTCAAATTTCTTTAAAGAAGAAATTCAATTTATGTGCATTTATATTGCAGTGTCTGTCAGGAAGAAAGGTTATAATCACCAGCATATTTTAGATTTCCATTTTCTTCTATACATGAGGTAATGGTATTAGAGGTAAACTATGAGGTTTAAAGTTGAATTCGATGTATGGTACTATTTTCATTGCTGCTAAAAGCATGTTTTTGAAGTTCTTGAGGAAAGCATATGTTAGCATATGTTACTGAAATATCAAGAACAGGATGCTGGGTGGCTTAGAGGATAAACCATTTGTCTTTCTTCTCTGCATTCTTCTATAAAGTACGGCTGGATTTCATGAGCCAAACGAATAGAGGGTTCTCAGCTCACAGATTAGTTCACATCGTAGAGTTGCAGCGCAGTTTGTTGAGCGGAGCTATCGGAGGCATTTCTGAATTAAGATGCAAGCTAAATGTGCCTTTAGCTGTGCCATGGAAGAAGGGGAAAAAAAGAGGGCTTAGAATTTTGTGATATCGCTTATGTAACCCTCAGAAGAACAAATACTCATCAAAAATTAAAAGGAAACCCCGTCTCAACCAGATTGCTGTGGGAAGTGCTTCGCCTCATTTTTCTCTGAAAATTGACTTCATGTAAGTTTCCTGGGACTGTATTAAATATTTAGATGTTGATATTTTCGCTCAGTAGAAAACATTATCACCGTTCTTATCAAGTTGGATTTCTTTTAAGCATATGTTAAAGTTATCTGACAATTAAATTGCCACGCTTATCTCATTTAGGACCCCACTAATTACAGCCCAAGTACTTTAGCGGTATACACTGCAACCGATTTCAGAACTGTAGCCAAACATCCTCTTTTAAATAAACAATCATAGTTGGTTTGTAGATTTCTTTTATCATTTCACTGCTACCCCTGCAATCTCTGTCAATAAGGGAGCATCAAAGCTGTTATGATGGGTTTTGCACTACAAGCTAATTGTATTTTAAGCCTACTTCCAAGGGCACTCCTGATAGCTGTCCAACTTTGCAAACAGTCATTTGAGCAGCGCTCTTTGGGGAAGCAAACACACACACGTGCACTATTTGCTTCATACATTTCAACAGATAAAAATCCTGTTCCATTTCTCACAGACTCTTTATTTTTCATACGTTATAACTACATACTGGACCAGATACAACAACAACAGGTATTTGCCAAGTACCTGATGGCCCTAGACAAGGCTGGGCTTCAGCCCTGCAGTCAAGTCCATGAACTCAGACACACACCCCCAAAAAAATTTATGTGAGCAAAGAGTATCAAGATGCAGATGTACCTGGGGAAAATAAAGAAATCTCAAGAGAGGGGCTCTTTGTATAACTGCCCATGCTCTATGTCTGGCTAAGCCTAATTCACTGAACACTCTTATCATAGGCTTCACCTGACTACCAAATCTCATGCAAGACACTGCCATGATGTGGAATACTTTGGAATGCCATTTGAGATCTCTTTGGGATAAGTTTTGTATTTATAAGTATTTAATACCATTGTGTGTGCAAGCACACATGCACACACAAAGCATTTCCCTTTGTGAAGTATGGAAATTTCACTTGGATGCACAAAGGTCCAGGTCCAACAGAGGATATGAGCATCTCCTGAGGAGAGTCAATCCCTTATCCTCTCACCAGGAGATGGCTCATCAATGGGTTGGGAGCGCTCCACTGACATGGATGGACCATGAAGGGAACTCTTACTTTCAGTCTAAAGTCCCATCCAAGCATTCTTCATTACCTACCAACTAAAAAAAAACCAGTGAAACTTAACCTACAAAATCTGACTAATGGTGACACAAGCAGTAACATAACAAGGCTATTACTTAAGAAATAATAGAGAGGAAAAATACATCTAAGGTACACTCTGCCCATTGGACCATGTGACAGGGACTTACTATAAACCAGACAACTAAATCAACTGAAATCAGCAGAACTACCTATAAAACAGGGTAGGAAACACAGGTGTGCTTCCTGAATTACTTTGCTTTGACTATACCTCAAAGTGCTCAGCTTTGGGGGGCTTGTTCTGAACATTTTGCATTCTGTCCTTTTCTAAATGGAAGGAACAGTGCAGTAATACATTTAGGATCTGAGGAGTTTTTATTTCTCTTGTCCATTCCTACCTTCCAGTTATTTTCCAGAGCAGCTCAATTCTGTTTTTCTTTTGTTTCTTTTCCGTGGTGAAACCAGCCATCATTAAGAAAGCCAATAAAGTGCACCTAACATAAAAGACTTTCATAAAAATGAAGTATAAATTTCCAAAAGTGTATGCTTAGAGTCAAAGTTAAAAAAAATCAATCACCAAATTGTTACCAGATTGCTATTTACATTTCTATTCACTCATCTGAAGGCCATTTGTTTAACATTGGAAAATTAAAATCTTGCATGTGATTTACCTGCTCTAGGCTTGCCTGGGAACCCTTCCAACTTGCACTCCATTTTGGTGCAGGAGTATTAATACACAACAGAAAATAGCATTCTTATTATGCTGTGTTACCTGGTTGGTTTATGTGCTCTTCCCATTGTTGTTAACAGTTGCCAGAAGATATACTCCAAACTCTAGAACTATTTAAAATTAATCCTCAAAAAATAGGCCTTCTGTGCATGTCCCAGACTCCAGTCTAACCAGTGCAACACCAGCAGCGGTTAAAAAAAAAAAAAAAAAGGAAAGAAAAAAGCTTCCTACAGCTCAGTTGTCCACAGCAGTACTTAATTCCATGTACAGTTTTCTGAGAGAGTAATTGCAAAATGGATTTCCAGCAGCAGCAAAGCCAACTTTAGGAGCTCCCATCACCCTCGAGCTGATCACTCCCACCCTGGAAAACAGCTCATTTGCAAAACTCACCCAGACGTGGTGCCGAGGGCAAAGCTGCCTCACCAAAACAATTCAAGTTAAAAAAAAACCAAACAAACCACCAAAGTATTTTACCACCAGAAGAAACATACTGGGACGTAAATGTGAGACATCCTGACACCCTACCCGCCTTGGCTACATCAGCAGTGATGTCACCTGCTGGTGATGAGTGGTGATCAGGTTTTCTGAAGGGATCCTTGTGAAAGGGGCTCAGCTGGCAGCGAGAGGCACAGCCAGGAACACAGCCCTCCCTAAAGAGGCTTCAAGGCAGGACGGGGAGAAAACTTCAAGCAACAAACCAGAAGGAAAGCGACCAAGCAGAAAGTAAAGAGTAGGATGGAGGAAAGGACAGGGGAGCACATACATAATAGATGTCATTTACAAGAATGCTGCTGATGCTTGAATTTAATGCAGTTTTGAGTAAAATCAGATTGTTTTGATTCTCACACTCATCTAATTCACCTGTAATAATAACTGAGACACTCTGTACTTCTGTATTGTAACCAGAACTGCTGTTTTACTTACTGCTAAATACTGAAGGCAAACAGCAGCGACCCCCTATTAGGCTTCCTTGCATTCCTTCCTGCATCTTCACTACTGCTAGAAATTAGGGCTGATTTTCAGCTGGTAAGTGCAGAGATGCTCCCAAAACAGAGGAAAGCAACCAGTGGAGCAATGGGCCCCATGCCACTGCTGGCTGAGCCTTTTCCGTGGAGATGTCTTTCATGAGAAAACACCAACTTGCAGAAAAATAAATGTTCTGTGGAAGCATATAAATTTTGAACTAGGGGAAGCCCAAGCTTTTCAGGTCCATCACAGACCATGTGGTGTGCTCTGGGGCCCAGCACCAAGGACGTCCCCACTGCAGGGCAGCTCTACCACCCGTATGGCACAGGAGGTGGCCTTGGAGAGAGCATTGCAGGCTCATTTCAGCCCAGGAAACATGACATTTTGGGCTCTTGCTCAACGCCATGTGCAGTACACACATCTCAAACATATCTGTCAGTGTGTTCAGCCCTCAGCTGCTGCAAATGCAGGGGAAAGATGCCCCAAAGGCTGCCATGAGCCAGGGGCTTCCTGTAGCCACAGGAAGGTCGAGAAGAAACTTGAAGGTGGGGTAGCTGAGCAGTCCCTTTTTTTTTTTTTAGGGAACAGTTGTGTTGATCTTATTTCTCTAAACTTATTTCTAACAGGAAATGTCAATATCTCTACATTTAATTCCAGTGAGAAGTAAAACCCTTAGCGTGTTCTTATTTCCTCCAGCTGTAGCTACTGAAAAAGAAAACCACCAGGAGATGAGCTGTACCTCTCGGGAAAGGAAGGTTTCAGAGGCTCAGCAGGCTCGTAAAGGTCTGGCCTGTGATCCTTTCTGCTTCATACTCACTGGTAGGCATGTTTGTACTGGTCTGACTGGTGTATTGGGAGCTCGGTACCCTTCCTGCCCTCCCCTGATGGACGCTGGCACCGCAGTCCAAGTCTGCTCCAAGGCCTGGCTCCACAAGGAGACCTCCCAAGCTAAAGAAGAGAGGGAAAGCCACGCCAGGAGGATGAAGTGGGCAAGGGCAAGAGGAGGAGTGAAAGCCTGGCTTGCAGGCTGCCCCAGGCCACCTGGAGTGGGTTTTTCCTCCACACTCCTGTCAGAGCCTGTCCTTGTAATTCCATATGAGAACATACGTATCAACACGCACACTTTGTCCTGCTAAACAGGCACACTATTCCTGGGGGCAAAACCCATGTCCTTCCTTAACGCCGGCACTGATGTCGACAAGAAATACAAAGGCTGAGAAGTTTAGCTAATGTTTAAGATGGATCACTTCCCATCTTATTGCAACATACAATATTCAAATTTCTTGAAGGCTCCTCAGGTGCACTTTCTGATGCCCAGTCCCACCACTTTGAGCAGCAGTTTCTTACATCCAGTGATAACCTCCTGTCCTTGTGCTCAGACCTGCACTCTGCCAGGTCTCCAGGCACATTTCGAGTGGGGATGGATTACATTCCCTCACATTTGCATTTTCAGTTGTGTTACCCAGGACAGAATGTAGCTCCTTTACACTAACAAAGCAAATGAGGATTTGAATTTATAATGATGCAGCCTTGTGTACTTCCACCAGGCTTTATAACACTTGAAGGTTCTGCCCACCTCAAACATCTTGCAGGACACAGTCTGTAAGCTCCTCCTAGACTGAGATGAAACTGCAAAATAAGTAACAGCACCAAATCTGTACGCTCATCTGCCACCCCAATCTAAAAGACAAGTCCACATGAAATCAAGAACATAGGAAAAAAAATTTTAGGAGCCCCGAATAATTTTTCCAAAGGCAAATCAATTAAAAGAAAGGCACATTTGAAATTCAGAACAGTCCTACACACTTGGATCCGTTGAAAGATGTTACCTGAGAAATCACAACCGCAGTCAGTTCAGCGAGTAGCACAGACGCTTGTCTGCACCGCGCTTCACTGCTCCCCTGCACGTGGTACTTCAAAAAGCATGGTAATTTGCAAAAGTAATTTTGTAAAAGCTTCCATACATCTCCTGTTAAGAGCAATTTGGCTAGTATCTGTTGCTAGCTGTGAGCACGCTTTTAGATATTAGATGGATGAGTGCAGACTAGCAGGAGGAAAAAAAAAAAAACAACGGAGAGGATAAATACTTGGCAGTTCTCTAACAACTTTCACTAGAGGATCGCAAAGTGATTTACAAACATCAATTAATTAAGCCTCAAAAAGCCCCAGCGAGATAGGTAGGTATCATTACTCTCATTTCACTAATGCGTAAACTGAGACACTGAGAGAATAAGTCTTTCACCCAAGGTCACACAGCAGGCAGCTGGCAGAGCCAGGGACAGACACCTAGAATCCAGCCTCACCTTGCTCCTTACCTACTAGACCATTCTCTCTCTCTTAAAGCAGTTTAAAGCTTGATATTAGCAAATTCTATGTCCTGCAAACCCACTCGAGTTTCCTTCTACAAGTCAGAAGGCCTTGCTGGTGCCAGGCCACACGTTACTCCTGCTGTGTAACACGTGAAGGTTCCTCACCTCTTGGTTCCCAGGTTCTACTGCCCAGTCCCAGACTGGTCGTGAGGGCAAAGACTGGAGGTAGAATGGGAAAAAAAAACCCAAACACCCCAAACCAAACAAACTCCACAAACCCCCCAGCCTGAAAGGTGAGAAGCAAAACCAGTGGGAATGGTTTCTGTGCTCTGGCCCTGGGACAGGCTGCACTGACCATATAACAGGATCACTCAGCTACGACCAAAACCATCACTTGCTTTTTCTTGTGGGAAGCAGTGGGATCCACAGACGGCACTTTCCAGGATGGACAGAATACACACACGGATACACAGGCTCCCATCAGACAGAATAAAAGCCTGAACGGTCACGTTGATAGCACTAGGTAACACCATATGCTTGGAAAGCAGCACATGGTTCTGCTTTAAACCAGCAATTTTAAACAAAACAAAAAAAAAAACCAACTCAAAAACTTTTGATGCCTAGGGTTACTACTGAATACATTACCAGAGATCAGTTTACAAGGATTTAGGGCATTACTTAAAAAAACTGGAATAGTGTCTAGGAATAGATATTTGCAAAATATAATATATGCTCAATATGGCTGCACCAGGACACAGACACCATCTATGAAAGAGTTAAGAGAACACCTGACTCCCGGTATCAGTAGAAATAAACATCCAGCAGACACACAGCTCTGAACAGATTTGTTTTGTTTCAGAATACTGTTGTTTATATACATATATTTATATCTGTAGACAACCAACAGTGACCCCTCACAGGCAGACAGATAAAGGATACGAAACCTTTGCACTATTGCCCAATAATCCTCAAATTCAGATGGGAGATAAGTGGGAGAAACAAGTGCCAAAGCCTCTGAACTATCCATGGTCACAGAGAAGTGCCCTGTTTGGTAATAAAGTTAAGTAGTTGGCTGCTGAGATTTGGCAGCTGACTACAGAAAAAATAACAAAACAAAAAAAAAAAAAACCCACAGAAAAGTCATGTAGCTACCTGCTGGATGGTGACATGGTGAGGAAACAATTTGTTGTCTACTGACCACAGATAGCACCAAAAAAGCCACATTGTCCATTTAGCTATTTAAAGTGGAAAACAAAGTCACTGAAGAAAGGAAACTATTTGCCATTTGCCTATCCTGCTTTCTCGTGGAGAGAACTGCAAGGACTGGCAGAGGAGAGGGGTCTTCTTTTCATGTGGATCCATCATTACAGCCAGATTCCCTCGCTGGAGAGGGTGGTTCTTCTGTCAGTGTGGAGTATTAGGTAACAGAACCCGTGATTCTGCTGCTGAGGAATGGCCCTGTGTGGCTGCTTCAGCATCGCTTGGATAAAGGCTTTGGGAGCTGAACCAAAAAGGTTGCAGGAGTTATGTCCTCCCAGACCTCGTGTGAGGTGAGACCCTACAGAAGAACGGGACACGGTGCCTTCCTGCACTGCCACAGGAACCGCACTGCCCCCACCACCTTCACCTCTTGTGTTGGCCTAATGATTTAGTCTCGCGGTCTTTGGTAATCACAATTACAGTGAAGAACTAATCAAAACCCATTCTCTGTGATTTTCCTTGCCCCACTGCTGTCCTGGCTCACAGATGACCGACAGAAGGAAGCCAAGTGTCCCACTCTTCCCGTCCCACACCTCATTTCTATTCCTCACAGCCAAGGCCACAACGTAGCCACAAACCCAATCCGCCGGGCTAGCACATCTGTAGTAGGAGAAACATAAGAAACAACTAAAATCCAGGCAGACTACACATAAAATCATTTTTAACATTTATCTATTTATGCATAAAGTAATATTAGTAAAACTGTTGCTTTTTTAAAGGAATTGGCTAATGTATTTATGTGCAAAGAAGGATATATGTGGTATGCTCAGCTATTGAAAATAATTCTGGTGTGCTCCCAAAGAAAGAATTTCAATTTAAATTATTTATTCAAGATTCCATATTAAATCATATAATAAAATACCATTCCTACACAGAAAATAGATTTATTGCACACAGATGTGCTCAAAGCAAAACATCTGCACATGAAAAATCATCAATACCATGACATTTTATCTACTTTGTGCAGATAAAGCAACCAACTAATTGCTTTCTTAAAAAAAATGCAGGGCAGAAATTTAATGCACCAAATATTTATGGGTTAAAAAGAAATGTAGTAATTACAGAATCCTGTATCACTTCCATTTGTACATAGTATATGGAGTGTACACACATGCCACCAGACCTCAAGTAATGCTTTGTAGATTGATGAAGTCTGACTCAAACAATATGTCACAACGGGAGCCTGACAACTGAAAGCATGCTTAATGTAAACTTGTAAAGTCTTCGAAAAGAATGCTAGATTTTTAGCCAGTTAATGATTTGAGCAGTAGGCTCTTTTTACTGCTACTGAAATGAAATACTTCAGTAAAGCTCTCGTCATTTACAGATGTCCCTCTGTATCAACATCATGCGCCCTTCTTGCTTCTTTTACAAAATCACATGAAACAGAGCTGGATCTTTTACTTCTTCCTAACTGGCTGCAATTAGTAGCTAGACGTTATTGAACAGGACTATTGAATAATCTTCTCCCCGGTCTAATCTGTTTTGCAGTTTTCTGCACCTTAGCCAACAACTCCTATTATTATCTTTTGATAGAAAGGTTCATAACATCTTGTAACCTGTCGGCTTTTTGTTTCTGTCTGGCTACCAGACACTGAACTCATCGGGGACATCTATTAAAATGCATTCAGCTTCTCTTTAGTATGATGCTAATTCTGAATTTATGCTTCCGTAGAGCACTACTAATGCTATAATGACACTTGTTTAGTACTTTATCTACGCACAGAATTGTTGGCTGTAAAAAAGTTCAAGGAATATAGAAAGTAGTTGAGTAGTGTTGGGAAAAAAATAATCTTACAAAGGTAAGAAATCCACTGAAATTTTTGAAAAAGTATTATTGCCTATTTTTAAATACACATTTAAAGAGCAGGGACATAGGTGGAGAAATTTGATTATCAAATGCAATTTTAAGTCTTCTTTCCTTTAGAAACCGAATATCTATGAGGATCATTTTTGTACTGTAGGAAGGGATTATGAAATTAAAAAATTGTGCTACATTTTATCCCAAGATGTTGTCTTAAATATTTGATGGATGCAGGTGCCTGACTCCACAGCTTACATGACACATCTGATCTTCTCAGATAACAATACTACCCTCCTCATTTTTATTTAATAAATCCTCTATCAAAAATGAAAAAAAAAAGAATGGTCTCCAAGTAGCATGTGGATAATTTGAAGGAATAGGCAAATTGTGACACTTGGGCAGCTGTTACAAGACACCTAAACAAGACACCACACCAAAGCCACAGCTGTCTGTAGGAAAGTTGGATACAAGGTCCTAACATTTGGTTTATGATCGTAAAAATGTAGAAAAGATGTAAAAAAGACAATGAAAAAGATGTCAATACACCAGATGTACCTGGCCAATAGCACCAACCTGGAAACCAGCCTCACCAGACAAATTTCCCTAAGGAACATTCCACCTAGTCATCAAAGGCAGGGATGAGGAGAGTTGCTTCTTCCCCACTATATCTATGAAAGATGGTGCATTTCAAGCCATTTGAGGCAGAGGTGGTCTTTAAAATTGGGTCTTGGAATTGTTATTACAACAACCTGAAGCTCTTTAACTCTATTTTTTCTACATGCCCAAAATCCACGTGGCCAGGCTTAAGATTAAAAAATAAATGAATCTGGAAAGCCTTCTAAGATCTTCATGCCAGAAACTGTTAGTTTGTCAGCTGTATTATCAGAAGCAGCTTCCATGGGCCTCTCCAGGCCTTTGAAACTTCATGGTACATCTATCTCCCTGTGACAACATTTACAGATG
Source organism: Gallinago undulata (assembly GCA_026546715.1). Classification (NCBI taxonomy): domain Eukaryota; kingdom Metazoa; phylum Chordata; class Aves; order Charadriiformes; family Scolopacidae; genus Gallinago; species Gallinago undulata. Next base: position 28,389,775 of record JAOTQQ010000063.1, read on the forward strand.
CTCTTTTTCTGGCACGTGTAAGGCGCCTGGACCTATGCTATTAGCACAGCAAGCTCTGCTTGAAATCTCGCCTGACTTCTAGGTAAAAGCACATTTAAAGAAAAAAATTAATACTTTCTGTCCTCCTTATTTGCAAATCGTTAAATACATTAAGAATCAAGTGAACATATAAGTACATTGAGTATTACAAAACGTGGAATGCTCCTACGTTAAGAAACTGGGTAAAAGCAACATCAATATTATATTGTATATAATTCAACAAAACCAATAGCTAAAGAAATCCAGGATTTTCTTTTGCTGCATGGAACGACGAATGCCTCAATGTTTTCAAATGAGACACTTTGTCAATGTTGCTGCTCTCTAATAGCACCTGTTTGGTTTGGGAACCAGCTTTTATTGCGACTGAAATGAGCTGAGAACATGAAAGGAAAATAAAGATAGAGAAAGGTCTAGTTTCCTCATCTGTCTGGGGATGTGATGCTCATTTGAGGACAGCAGAACAAGCGCAGTGCTGCAGGTGAGTGGAAAATGGCCATAAACCAGCTATTGGTGGCTTCTTCAGCACTTGATGATTCAGTCTTTAAAAGCACAGACCCAGACAAATGCCTTGATTTGAGCACACAGACTGCCAACGTTAGGACTAAGAACGGCAAGATAAGGGTGAAGAAACCTTCCCCTGATATCTCCTGGGGCCTTGCTGTGTTCCAGCTTTTCCTTCGTGCCTCTCCTCCGTGACACCCTTCCAGTTTGAGAGGTTTCTGCTGTGCAGTGCTGCCCGTGTACACAATCCATACAGGTGTTTGTAGGCATTTGTGGGTAAGCCACGGGCTATATTGCTGAAAGTGGTCAAGCAACCTTTTCCTTTCCTTTTGCCCATAATTACAATGGCTCATTGTGTCTTGAGCTAGAATTGAAGCACCTCTAAACGTACGCGTGCAACGGGACTGTCACTGCAGCTGGGATGTTCAGGTGTTATCACAGGCTGAACCACACTGCTTAGTTTAGCAGAACGGTCACACAAGGACCACAAATGGAGTCACATATCTATCCTTGTATATGTTCTTCTTCGTGTATGTTTAAAAGTAAAAAACGAACGGGTGAAACAGGAGAACAGCAAAAGGAACCTTGACAGTTATCTAGGGAGTACTGTTAACAACTCTGCTGATTCAATTCTTGAGCTTGGAAATGAGAAGGTTGCTCTAAGTCACTCACCAGCTGCTCAAAAAACCAAACACAGAAAGAAAGTTCAAATCACACTTTCTGGAAATTGCTGTGCTTACCATCGCAATCCACCCAGGTAAAATTAACTCTTGCGAAGGATCTGATCCCCCAGATCTCCTGCTATAGCAGAATTTCAGGGACAGTTCGGCATCAGAAGCCAGAGAACTGTGACCATACCAACTGAGGGTGCACGTGAACCACCCAGGCCAGGAGGTGCCAGGCCAGGGATCGTAACACCCCCTCTGCTCGCTGAGGATCTCACCCTGCAAGTCTCCTGCCTCCCTAAGAAAAACACCTGCAAAGTTTTTGTTTATCATCCCTTTCATCGGCACTTATATTAAGCATGAATTGCTGCAATTAATACAGGGAGGTAGAAACAAATCTTTCAGCAACAGAGCTTGGCACAGCCGTGTTGTGCATTTAGGTGTTTCCATCTAATCACTCCATGAAATCCATCTTCTGTGTCCCCATGCATATTAAGGTAAATCACAGAATCACACAGAATCACAGAATCTTAGTGGTTGGAAGGGACCTTTGAGATCATCGAGTCCAATCACATTAAAAAAAACAAAACAAAAAAAACACAACAACAAAACAAAAACAAACCACAAAACCAACAAACAACAAAAAAACCCCACACAAAACCAACCTAACAAACAGAAAAACCACCCACCAACTAAACCCCACACACAACACCCCAGCACAAACCAATAATCTTCTAAACAGAACGAGGGATACAGAATTCCAAAGGAAACTTTTTTTTGGACAAGACAGGTTCTATCGCATCACTTGTGTAAGAATGGGAGTTTCCATCACCAGGAAAGAAGCATAAAGTGTACTCATTCCTGGAGCCATCCCTGCAGCACTGAGCAGACGTAGGAGTTACAAGGTCCCGTATTTGTGCCATGTTCCTGGAATAGTTTGGGTTGGAAGAGACCTTTAAAGGTCATCTAGGCCAATGCCCCTGCAATGAGCAGGGACACCTTCAACTAGACCAGGTCACTCAGAGCCCCTCCAACCTGGTGTGGAATGTTTCCAGGGTTTGGGGTATCTACCACCTATCTAGGCAACCTGGGCCAGTGTTTCACCAGCATCACTGTAAAAAATTTCTTCTTTATATCTAGCCTGAATCTTCCCTTTTTTAGTTTAAAACCATTAACCCTTGTCCTGTCACGACAGGCCCTGCTAAAAGGTTTGTCCTCATCTTTCTTTTGAGCCCCCTGTAAGGACTGAAAGGCCACAATAAGGTCTCTCCAGAGGCTTCCTTTCTCCAGGCTGAACAACCCCAACTCTCTCAGCCTGTCCTCAGAGCAGGGATGCTCCAGCCCTCTGATCACTTTTGTGGCCCTTCCCTGCCTTAACCAAAATAAACTGCTGAAATAAAACATTTAACACAGGGCTGTAGACCAACTCCTCTTTTTTTTTTTCCTTTTGCCATGTTCCAGAAATCTTTCCCTAGCAGCCCATTATATTTCTTCCTGGTGGTTTTTTTTTTCTGCCCACAGTCCTAAATTTGGGTAAGTCTTGCCAAGGGAAATGTAATGACACTAATTTTATTTAATGTTGTCTATCAGCATTTAAAAAACATTTTTCTAGCTCCTATTTCAAGCCTTTTTTATGCCTATTACATTTCAATCATTTTAGGAAAATGGATGGAGGTAAAATAGAAAAAAAAAAAACCAAAACAACATAAGAAATTGCTAAGTTCAGCAGCACAATTAATGCAGTCATCATTGGCAGGTTGGAAGAAGACAATCAACAATCAATGGCTGGAAGGTGACCTGGCTTCACAGTTTTCTGCCCCAGCAATCAATATCATTCTTGCTGCAGACAGGCTACTTCTAGATATGTGATGTTTCATCTCAATGGCTTTTATTCTTGTATAAATACTTTAAATAAATCGCACAAGAAGAACACCTAGGGCTACTTTAAATTACATCCATATCATCCAAAGGTGAAAGTAGTTCCACTTGGTAGAATTTGCCCTTCTGTCCAAGATGAGATACTGTGAAAAGGAAAAAAGGAACTTAACAAAGTGTTATTTACACACTGTGCAAGTTTGCGTTAGGCTGTTTTCACATTATTAGAAACCATTTCGAGTTTGATAGAATCTAGCCTTAGTAAAAAGGCAAATTCTTATAATTTCTTTTGTTTCCAACTGAAACTTCATGGAGCACCGATTCTATTTATGTTTTACTTTAATAACAACAAAAACAGTCCCAAAGCAAGTACCATTCATCTGGGACATTCTTTTTTTCTTCTGAAAATACTGTATAATTCCCTTAAAGATTATATCTGATTTAAAAAAAAAAACATAAAGAAAGCTTTATCCTCCATCCCTGTTTTCTGATACATAAACATATTAGAAAATTATTGTGTACTTGTTCTGAGACAGAAAATAATACAAAAACATTGAGAAACAATTGGTTTGGGATGTTATGAACTAGTAATATTACTTGTTTGGACCAATTTAGTCAGGAGCGCATTAGGCAGATCCTTTACAAAGACGGTTCTTCAATATTTTTTTCCATATATGCAAGGCTTCCCACAGCATTAACAACATCTTTTTCATCTCTATGCCCAGCCTAACTTCTACAGAAGCCTGTGGGAGTCAGCAAACAAAGACAGGACTGCAAGTTTCTTTCAAGTGCACTCCGTTAATTTGAGACAGGCTAAGAAAATCCCCTTACAACTCCGAAAAAAAAGTTTCAGTAAGTAACTTCCACGCCAGGCACAATATTCTCCAGATACGTCCCAAATAAAAGCAATAAGATAAAATTCTTAAGCTAGAATGTATTTGTAAGGAACAGTAACCCACTGTTTAATTATATGAAATCAAATATTTGAATGGCAGTGCATGACCTCACAACTACTGCTTGAAAATGTACTTTTAATTATCTGAACAAATGCATCTTAGTAGCTCCTTATGGTACACAGATTGCGAGACAGTTAGGCACCTTCTTCAAAGCCCTGAACATGGGGTGACCCTGATCACAGAGAGGTTTGTCCCCAAGGCTGAGCACTACTGTGCTGGAAGGTCTGCGAGGAGCAGCTCGTTGCTTCCCCACGGGCAGATTTCGTGGGGAATCGCAGACATGTGGCATGAGTTCTGGAATTATTTTCAGATTTGTTTTGTGGCGGCTACGTTTGCAGCAAATACTGAAAATATTATACTAAATACTGAAAGCATGGCCATGGCCCCCAGGGACAGAAAAGTGCATTTTATAATCAAATTACTATATGCTTCTGGCCCTTAATTCAACAAGCTACCCCAGTACACACTTACATCCCTACATAAGGGCACACGGAAGCACGTGCTTAAGGATAAGCACATCACTAGATTTTTTTTGTATAACCAGGATCTGGGATAAGAAGAGCAAAATAAATAATTTGGTTGTGTGATATCTTTAGCAGGAGGACAGCAAATCTCACCCAAACTAAAAAAAAAACCCTAGACATTAAACATCCAATACTAACCAAATGCCTGTTTCAAATTATGAGGCACTCCTACACCAATTCTTTCAAAGAGCTTTGCCATAAAAAGAAAAAAAAAAAAAGGTAAAAGCCAACCAGAATGGAAATATATATTCAGTAGCATTATTTGTCTTACAGTAGTTAGATTCCTTTGGCTCAAGAAAAAAAAAGTATATCCAAATTGCTTTCTTAGGGAAAGATTACAAAATATCTGTTGAAAATACAGAACATTTTGCCTCTGATTAATAGGAGGTTTTTAAATTACAAAAGGGGTTCATCACCAAGCTTTCTTGTTGCTAGAGCCTATTAAAGAATATCAAAGTTGCTGAGCAATGCACTTTCAACAGCCGATAAGCACATGCAAGAGTAAGGCCTGGTTTTAAATGCACAGATGTAAGTTATCAAAAGTAACCATTCATTTGATGTCAGTTTTAATATTCTCCACTTGATATACTTTTGATGACTAACTACTTGACTTGTATTCTCAGAAGTGATAGCCTTTGACTCATGACACTCAAAATGAAGAATGGCGACGAGGGTTGCAGTTCCTCTGAGCATGTCAGTAGTCTTACCAACTTTGATTAAACTACTTACATGTTTAAAGTTGGGCAGATGCTTTAGTAATTAGCTGGATGAGGCACAAAACCCAGTAAGTGTAGTTAAATTTCCTCATGTTCCATTATATAGAAATCAAGGCATAAAAATTTTTAATGAACATCAGAGAACTGTGTCAGCATTGTTCTAGGAGAACTACAGATTTGTACAGTTTAGATATGTTCTAATTTAAAGATTTCCACAATAGGGAATTAAAAAGACCTGAATTATAATTCCTTTAATGGCAGATCACTTGATAACACTGCCATCTCAAGCAGTTCTATTTTAAAATGCATGGTAGTGCAGACAAATACTTTTTGAAGGAAAAGTGTTTAACATTATCTTTTAACTTTGTCTAATTAGCTGAATACTGTGTTTTTTCACCCTGCAGCTTTTAAAAAGCCGATCTAATTTCACAATGAACACTTAATGCCATTATATTTGGAAATAGTTGCATTTGCCAACTCTTGTGCAACCACCATTCATCCCGCTGCACTCACCCCTGGCTTCTGTTTCCTTGGGAAGGATTCTCTACTTTCTGCCTAGATAAGCTCCTTCCATTAAAACAACCGTTTTGCTGATTAAAAAAAAAAAAAAGTCAGGAAAGTTCCTCTGTGGCTGTGTGCAGATATCCTCATACCACTCCATGCTAGCTCCTTTTCAAAGGGAGGATGTTTGCCCTCCACGTGTACATTCCATCTCTGCCATCCATGAAAGCTCTTCATCAGCAATGAAATTCAGATTCAGAGGAGATTCTCTGCTCATCATGTGCCCCTTTGCAACTGCTGAGTCACAGGAGCACCCAGGACAGATGAAGTGGGAAGGGACCTCTGGAAATCATCTAGTTCAACCCCCTGTTGAAGTAGGGTCAACTGGAGCATGGTGTCCAGGACCATGTCCACTTGGCTTTTGAGTATCTCCACGGGGGCAGACTCCACAACGTCCTGGGCAACCTTTTTCAGTGTTTGATCACCCTCATGGTAAAAAAGGTTTTCTTATGTTTAAAGAGAATGTCCTGTATTTTAATCTATGCCCATTGCCTTTTGTCTTTTCACTGGGCACCACCGTGAGGAGCCTGGCCCTCCATCTGCTTTACACCCCAGGGCACTGGGTATTTATTCACATGGATGAGGTCTCCCTGAGATTTCTTCTCTTCCTCAAGGCTGAAACCTCCCATCTCTCAGCCTCTCCTCACATATCAAATGCTCCAAACCCTTCATCATCTTTGTAGCCTTTTTCTGGACTCACTCCAACATGCCCACATCTCTTGTGCTACTGCTTCCGTGTCCAGAACTGGCCGCAGCACTCCAGATGTGCTCTCACCACTGCCAAGCAGAGGGGGAAAAACAAGTCCTCACCACCACTTGCAAAACAAGTTTATCCTTCAGAAAAGCCATCACACCACCTAAGTGTAGCCTGTGGGGCAAGCTTCCTCCTAAGCTCCTTCAATAGGCTGATGACTAGTCCTAATTACCTGTGGACAGCCTAGCTGAGGGTACAGGCGTTTGATAGAGCTCAGGCAAAAGGGACAGGACTTGCTGACACAGTTTACCCCACCGGCCAACCCAGGTGTGCTCACCAAAGGCCAGGGAATGGACAAGGAATGGTGACCCACATCCCAGAGCAGTAGTAGCTTCTTTCTAGATTTTGAAGAGGAGGTCTTTCCATCGCTTAACTCGTCAACAGTTTTGAGCAGACTTTCTGCACAACAACAGTCTTCACCTGATGATATGTTCTAATTGCTCCACAACCAGGGAAGCTGGTTTTGGTGGCACTGGCAATACCGCTGCACATCCCAGAAAACACTTCCGTAGCGACACGCACGCCTGGGACTGCCCGAGATGAAATACTAACATAATTGATTAATCACGACAGCTATCGAGCATTTCACCAGTTGGGAGGATAAACACATTCCACAGTAAAAAGAGACGTTGTCTCAACCTTTCTTTGACTCTATTACTGCAGAGAGAGAGAGCAGAGAAAGGGGCCCTGAGCACCTACAAACTGCCCGAGATGTGTCTGCATACATTTTAGACAAACATTTCTTCCAAGCCGGGCAATTGTGGGTTTTTTTTTTGTTTTTTTTTTTTTTTTTCTTCCATTTTCATTTTCCATTTGCTTGCTCAACCTCTGCAGCCCCTTTGTTGCCTGGTAATAGGTGAGACAGGCAAATACGGGCTCCGGCACTGGAACGAAAGGGCCTTTCATGTCGTCGGCACCGCAGAATGAGCAAGCAGCGTAAGCCCTCTCCGCAGTTTACATACTGTAGTGCCCTGCTATAGAAACTATGTAATTTGGTTTGCTTTGTTGCCTTGATAAACGGCAAGGAAAGCTTTGTAGCGTGTTGACTGACCCTACTTGTAAGGTCATAGGCCAGCGCTGGAGTGAGAGGACACGGCCGTCTGCCTGGTCCCAGCATGCCTCGAGATCGCCCGGGAGAAAGCAGGCTTTATTAGAGGTACAAAGAGCTCGAGGGGAAGGGCAGCACTCTTAATCAAGAAAAAAAAAAAAAATCCACAAAAAGATACTGAGAAGTCAACACATAACGCAGAACAACATGCACAATACAGAACAGTAAGTCATATAAATACTACTACCTACGGACAACGCTACCATCCACCATGGATTGCTCCTTTTTTGACCCAATCTTACACACTTTTTCACCCGGGACAGGCCTGTTCAAAACATGCGAGTTGTAAAACCGAGTCTTTCACTTATATTTGAGAAAAATTCATTTGAGTGAAAGGTGTGTTCACTTCACTAGACTGTTACTTGTGGTGACACCCAAGGAGGAATGAAGAAACAGAGCGTGGAGAAGATGCAAGTCAGCCTGTTCATATTGGCTTTTACCTCCAAGAGGCACTTCTGACACAAATTTGTTAAGAGGAGACCACGGCCAACATTGGCTCTGAACAAGGGGGACTACAGGACTCCAGTTGGTTGAAACGTAGAGATGGAAGAGAGAAGGAATTTTAGCCAACAACGTCCATCCCTGCTATGTTCTCCCCCTGTTCCCACTCCCCTCACATGCCTGTGGGATCACAAAGTGGGCTCTTCCTTTACCAGGTCTGAATTGGCTGAATTCTATTAGAAAAGCTTGTAAAACATAGCAAGGAAGAGGCTGCACAGCTTCAGTGTGCTGCAGCACAGACAGCAGGCTGGGTAGGAGCAATCTGAAAGAGGACTGTCCACCTAAGACTTTGAATTGGAGTACAACTGCAGTACAAGCTGCTGTATTTTTATATAGAGCAATTTTTCATTGTGGAAGTATCTGGCTCACTCTAGTTCAAAGCACTATATTTCATATGTAGTTACATCTGTCCTACTGCTGAGAACACACTGACACCATCAAGGACCTGACCCCAAAGACACTCCAAGGAGATACCAAGTTAATGGTAGCAGTCGCCGTAAAAGAAAAAATTGGCTCTTCCCTGTGCAGTATACAGGGTAAAAACTCAGTTGTCATTTTATTCAATGCCTTCTGATAGACAATTAACATAATATTCTAAGATGAGTACAGGTTATTGACCTGTACCATCATTCAAAGCACTGCAGATCCAAACCCCCTTTCTAGTGGAGAGTGGGAGGATCCCTAGCCTCAACAGCTCGGGTCAGCTGGGGAGATGCTGACCACACATAGCTCCAGCTCAAGGAGCAGGCTCACCACTTGAGAGGAACCTGTTGTCAAATGACAGATGTGTGACAGAGACAAAAATCAGGGTGTGAGAAGCCTGCGTGTTAAAGCTGGAATTTACATCTACCATTCTCATAGCAGATACAACTTAAGACAAACTGAGATGGCATCCTGGGGTGCATCAGGAAGAGTGTGGCCAACAGGTTGAGGGAGGTCATCCTCCCCTTCTACTCTGCCCTGGGGAGGCACCATCTGGAGTACTGGATCCAGTTCAAGAAGGGCAGGGAACTGCTGGAGAGGGGACAGCAGAAGGCAACAAAGATGATGAGGGGCCTGAAGCATCTCTCTTATGAGGAAACACTGAGGGATTTGTGTCTTTTTAGTCTGGAGAAGGGAAGGCTAAGGGGGGATCTGATTGACACCTATAAATACTTAAAGGGTGGGTGTCAAGAGGATGGGGCCAGTCTTTTTTTCAGTGGTGCCTGGTGACAGGACAACAGGTAACAGGCACAAATTGAACATAGGAAATTCCATATAAACATGAGGAGGAACTTCTTTCCTACAGCAAGAAGGTGGCAAAGCCCTGGAAGAGGCTGCCCAGGGAGGTGGCAGAGTCTCCTTCTCTGGAGACATTCAAAACCTGCCTGGACATGTTCCTGTGGGACCTGCTCAGGGTGGACCTGCTTTGGCAGGGGTTGGACTAGACAATCTCCAGAGGTCCCTTCCAACCCTGTATCATTCTGTGGTTCTGCAAGATCCCTCTTCTGAATCATTTGGCTTGCTTATTTATTTAACTTTATTCTGTACCTGCTCAATTTTGTGAGTCGGGGAAAAGCACTAAGGTGGAAATTCTTTGTTAATCACTTGGCCAGAGCTGGACTACAGAGAGAGTCTTACCAAGAAATTTTTTAAGACACAGAACAAGGGCTGAAGTAGCCCAAGAAAACTCACCTGGAAGCAAGCTGTTACAAAGGGGATGCCAAAGTTTGACAGGCAAGGGATGGGACTTAATTAAAGCTAGAAGAGGGGAAGAGAAGAAGAAATTAAATGCTATTTGGAAACACACAAAACATAAATAACTCAAAATGTTAAATATTTATTATTTGTAGCTGTGAGGGGTTATTTGGGAATATTTTATAGCTCTTCCTCTATCCCCAGTGCTTTTTATGGAAAGGGAGAAAAAGTAGAATACTTCAAAGGATGTGAATCAGGAATGGGAGAAAAACTGGGGTGTGTGTGGTGTGATAATTCACGTACTTCTGGTCTTTCATTCTCTGACTCATAACATCTGAGCCTGGGATCTTACTCAGGTTGAAAAGCCAACGCACACAGATTTGGAAGCGATGGGATTATTCTCACTCCAAGTGATGGTTAACTCTCATTATTAGGACTCTGGGTTTGGAATAACTCAGGGCTCTCTTCCCTGGCTTTGAAAGCCTCCCTGTTTCAGGCAGCAAGAGGGGACACGTTACCAGTAGGAGGTGTGGATGTATCCTTATCCCCTCTTCAGGGGTCAGGCTGCTCACATCACAGCTGAGCTGCAATGTGCTTTGAAAAGATGCAGTATATTTGCATATAAGCCTTCCTTTAGTTACTACAGAAGAGGGATTCAGAAGAAGGATCCTAGCCTCTTTGAGGTGTCAGGCTTACTGAATTATTGAGCTTTTCTGCTCCTTTGAGCATGCTTTCAAAATAGGTACTAGCTAGTCTTTAAGTATATGGATTCTCTATATTAAGCAAAACTCATTGCAGTATCTGGGTTCTGTTGATTGCAACACTACTATCCTCTCTTTAATCATTGCCATAAAAATCACAGACTTTCTGAAAGAATAAACGCGTTCTGGATCTTGTTCCTTCTTCTCTGATGCTGTAGGCTACAAACTTCTCTGTGTGTATTTTAAATAAAATCTTAAAGCTGGCGTCCAAGAAAAGCATCAGTTACCATAAGACATAGAGAAAAATCAGAGAAGTTGTCAAAGCTGGAATCTTCATTCTAAAAGCGTTAACGTTAAGTAATCACCGCAATATCCACCTGAGTAAATAATACTATCTGTGTGTAATGGGCTAAATCCAGAAAGGGACACGGGTGCTACTGAGCTGAGCGGTGCTGTCTGTGACTCCTGCTGGTTGGGGCGAGCCCAGCATTTCACTCCCTTGCGATGCTCTGCAGAGCTGAGCCTAACAGAAATTCAAATCTGAACAAGTCATCAAACTGCTGTACAACTCTAAACACCTCAGCAAACGTGTCTATTAAAATACCACAGTTATTCATGCCAACCTGCTTATTCACCTAGACCTACCCTCCTTTTAAGCTTTCTTTCCCTTGAGAGCACTTAAAGACACTTATGTGACCATATCTTTAAGTTAAATAAAGAATTGCAAATGCCTGTCCTCCAAAGGAAATGCCATACGGATCTAGTGCCGAGGGGGAGCTGCATTAACAGGATCCTGACAAAAGAGAACAGCTCTAAGCAGTAGACAGGACAAAATGAGAGGCATTCAAGACTCCCTTGTCCCTCCTCAAACATCCTAAAGAATTCTAAAGTACATTTAAAAAAGAAAATTATCTTTATTACCCTCAAGATGAACTAATCCTTTCAGCATTTTGGTATGGGGGAATCATATAAGTTAGGTCTCCAGCCAAAGATTTGAGGAATAAGGTAGTGCTGCAGGACCTTTTAAAACTGCTCACGGCTTCAAGCAGTAGAAAAGATAAAGCCAAAGCCACCAAAAGACAATGATGTTATGAATGTAGCTCAGGTTTTTGTGATGGAGACTGCTACTACCACACTAGAGACAGCTGAATCCCTTTCTGCCTACCAGCATACTTGTAACAGGTTGCCCAGAGAAGCTGTGGCTGCCCCATCCCTGGAGGGGTTCCAGGCTTTGAGCAACCTGGTGTGGTGGGAGGTGTCCCTGCCCAGGGCAGAGGGGTTGGAACTGGATGATCTTTAAGGTCCCTTCCCACACAAACCATTCTATGATTCCATGAAAGTCAGGTTTGCAGAGCTAAAAACACATGTCCACCGGAGAGGTGACTGGTCTCACCACCACCCAGCGAGAGCCCACCGGTCAGGTATTCACCCAGGCCACCCCCCGCACCCCAAAGAGAATTAACACGGAGACACTCCATCCTGAAACAAAGAAAATTACAGCTTATTCCTCACAGGCTACTTACAGATCATCTCAAAGAGGAAGCCCCTCCACCAACAGTCCCCTCACATGGTACAGCTGCCCGTTGTCCAGGCCAAAAGCAGGGCCCACCTCAAGATGCCTGCCATGGAGGGCAGGAGCCTCGCTCCCTGAGGGACGGGGATGGCACAGCCAGCAGGACAGGGCCCAACCCCGTAGTGACAAGGTGGAACTGAGACCAGGCTGGGAAATCAGCTGAGGTCTGGATTGGTGGTCCATGACTAGGGGAGGAGTGAGCTCTCCTGCAGCAAAGCTCCAGCAGGACTGATAGCTCAGGTCTCTGCTAACCCAAAACACCTGGGCTGGGGCCATAGAAAGAACCCCCAGGTGGAGCTCATTAGGGCCTCCAAGTGCCTTCAGGGCCTCAACAGCCCCAGCCCTTTTATCCCAGCTAAAACACCCAAATCTTTCTCTCTGCATCCCAGGGGAAAGGGAAGGAGCTACATGTCCCCATCTGATAGCAAGGGATGGACACTTTGAAGGCACAGTGAGCATCTCTCAGCCAGGCAACACAATCCATGGTCTGCTGTTCAAACCTGAAAATAACTTGATAACTAAAGAATTAACTCTGGATGAAGACAGGATGTGAATTTAATTGGCTGCAACACAACCAAGCTCAGCTAGAACACAAGCACTGTCAGTGCCTGGTCCCTGGCTGGAGCTGAGGTGGGTCAGGAGGTGACGGGTGTCCTCTCCATGCTGCTCACCTCCACAGAGACCTCTGGCTGCTCCCTCACCTGCTCTGTCACAGCCAGCCGCTTCGGGAAGTGAAAAGCTTTTAAATTAAACCAGATCATCCTGACAAAATGCAAGAGAGAAAGGTGCCCTGTTGTGCCAGGAGCTGTGACAGACAGTGACCTTTCGTTGGGGCGAGCGTGTGTGTGGGGGGGAGATGCTCCTGGAGCTCCTAACCCCGCTTTGCTCGGGCAGGACGGGGCAGCTCCCCCTGCCCTGCTCTGTCCCCTCAATTGTACAACTTGACTGCTTTCATCTTCCTAAGCCAGGTGTCCCTGGTCATTTCTGTGCTCACTGGGATGCCCCATGACAGGATCTGGTTATGTACCTACTCATAAACCCCCCCTTGAAATACAGATAAACAGTCTCTGCAGGAATTTAAAAAAAAAAAATATATATATATATAAAACATAACTCGAATGCTGCTTGTCTTATTTTCCTTGTAAAACACTAGGCGAGTATTGAACAATTGCCCAAACTTTTTGAGAGAACTGGCCATAAACCAGTTCTTCTGCCAGATGCCAATAGCACGGCTAAATAAAATCTTTACACATTATATTGATCTGCATCTATCACATCTTGATCAAAGTTTCCTGCCTTCTGCTGAGGTGCTAATGATTTCCTAAGCAAAATCAAACACGGCTACTTCAACTGTCTGAAGAAGTTAGATGAAGTCACTCTAATTGCTGACCTTGATGCCTCTTTTCTTGCATACCAATTTCAGCGAAGTAAGATGGTGAGAAAACATTAAATGATGGAAAAAGGCAGTAGCCGAGCCAGATGCAGGTAATCTTGTAAAAAGCATCTCACTCATTCCTAAGTCTAAGTTTTAGGAACTTCCTTTTTCTTCTGTGTTCAGGCAGACCCATAACAAGAGGTTTTGCTCCACGAATAATTATTCAAGGCCCAAATAACTAAGAGTATCCCAGTGATATTTGCAGTATTGCTACAAACACAAAGATTCACACTATTTTTTTTCCCCACATGATCACGCTATTGTTATCTGCTGTGTCTATCTAGTCATCTTTGTTCAGACTCAAAGGGAAAATATGAGGAACGAAATCAAAATTTTAAATTTATAGGCCTAAAGTGCCTTCTTGAAACAGCTGTGGCACACTCTGGCCCTGAGACTTCCCAGTGCCTCGGCAGCAGCCCTTCTGACGTGGCTCCATCTTTGCCTCTTTAAAATTCCATATGGAGAGGCTCATGTTTTCTGTCTGTGCTTGCAACGTGATGAAAGGGAAAAATTAAAGGGAATGGGTTTCTTATAGTAACATATTTGTATTGCTATTGTTAAACTTGTGTCAAGAGCTTAGAACTTGGCCATAGAAAAATTTGTACTTGGAGGAAATCTGGAATGAAAGTGCTTGGCCCTGGAGGGAACTTCATAAAATACCAAATTAAGAAATATCAATTGGGTTCTTAAATTGCGCAAAGGCAAAGCAAATAAGATACATCAGTGGCTTCAAGTGCTCTTTTGTAATCAAATGATTTATGTTTTAAACCTGAAATTTGGCAATTAATTAATTCCTTCTGCATATCTATTTAGTATGTATTATTTGCATTTTTAGAAAAAGGTAGATTGCATCATAAAGTAGTAGAATATAAATTATATTATTGCAGCATGATTTTTTTTAATCCGTGTCTGAAATGTTTTTTCTTTGTAGAATATGTAAGTGCTCTTAGAAGTTCTTTCTCCAATTTTGCAATTTGCGTCTTGCAAATTTTATCTCTGACACATTTGCTCAGTTTTTGGCTGGCTGCCACTGTGTGCACAAATCAGGCCTCCTGTTTTGAAGTGCCAAGCTCCTTATCCATTACATTTCCCATTGCTTTCAACAGCCATTCCAGGTAGGCTGGTAAAGACCCTCTGCAGTGTGCAGGACAGGGCCATCGGGTGACATGCGCAGCTCAAGGAGCTGAACATCTAACCTGCCACTTGGTTCTCACCAGTACGGCTTGAGAACTTACAGTATTTGCAGACATGAAGATTTCTCACTAAACAATAAATTGAAGAATGACTGAGGGAATGACTGAAGAATCTCCTGAGGGAGAGTTTAGTGCTTGAGATGTCTACAAATCTGTCTCGAAAAAGCCTAGCATAGATTTTAAGCAGAGTTGACCAACAGGTGGTGGCTTCTGAAAACATGGGAAAGTCTTTTCAAATAGGCACGTATGCACAGTTATCATCTGGCAGGTATTCTTAACTCACTTTTCTCCTTTTCAAGCCCGTGCCTGAGTCACGATGTTTTTGTACCTGCATTACACAACCCAAAAGTACACACACCACTCTTCACAGCGCAGGTGACTAAGGGATTGGTCATCTGCAAACTACAGGGTTCCATTAGGCAAATTGCCCTGCAAAGGATGCGTGGGGGCTAGTGTTTCAATAAACTCAAGTACATTCAGAAAAGTTCAGATGCACACAAAAATTAGAGCACTAATTTTTTGCCATGCTGTCATATGGATTAGATGGATTCGTGCTGAAGTTTCCCTCTGTTCTGCAAGTCACCCGGGGCCATACCGCAGCACCTCTGCCAGGTGTTCCTGCAGTCTAAAGCCAGCAGAGCACACTTCCCAGCGCAAGCAATGTTCTTCTTACTTCAGGAGCAGTGATGGAGAGGTGTCACACGTTGTCCTGGCCAGGATGAAGGACTTTGCCACCTACAGAAAACACACAGAAACACGTTTACCCAAATTGCACTTGCAAGACGCCTGGTGCAGAGCCGCCTTGCTGGTCTTGGGCTCCTCTCCTCCAGGCACAAGCAATTTATGCTGGGGACAGAAACACAGACCATTGCCAAGACAAACGTGTTTATACAAACAAAAGTAAGAACTTCAACCCCTCAGGATATCCTGTCCCCTAGCACCGATGATCTGCAGCAGTCTTTCTGTGGAACATCAGAGGAAGAAGGATACACTGGCCGTGCCTGCTTGGGCGAGTTCCCCAAGAGAAGAGATCTGGTGGAGTAAACTGTTGCCCATTATGATGCTCTGATACATGAAAATCTTGTATTTTGATCTCCATGGGCAAAACTCTGTGATCACTGAAGACTCTACAAAGTTCTCATACATGCATGAATGCACTGGATGCAGGATAGGGGCAAAACAAAGACATTTCCTGAGGTCTAGGACTCCAAAATCCCATTTTCTTCAGCCATATTGTTGTTCTCATTATGACCAGTATGTAAAACTGTTAGCACCAGCCTAATCTCATGATATTTATTATCAATGCATAATATTTATTATCAACGGAAGGAACACATCCCTGCCTCAAGTAATGAACACAAACACTCTTTGAAAGAGAGCAGAACAAGGTATCTTTATATACTTCAGGCCAAATTACTTCCTTCACTCCAGGGTACATAAGTCTCCTTGAGAGGAGTGAATATGTAGTTTTTTATTTTAAAATGATTTGCTATCCTGTCATACAACCTGAAAGTCCTGAACCTTCATCATCAGAGTGAAATAAGCTACATCTTTCCCCCTCTCTTTTTTGTTTATACCGTAGCCAATGTTACTACCATGCAAAAGGTAAACTATTTTGGATTTGTATTTCCCTTTATGCCATAACACTCTCCATTTAGCTTTAACAACAAAAGTATTTACAATCCCCGGCTTTGAATGAATGCATTAATTGTTCTTTGAGTTCACGAGAGGCTTCGCTTTTGAGGTTGGGAAATATTTCTACTGTAAACATTAAACCAAGCAGCACAAATTCAGCTTTCATTTTTTCTCCATAGTGATCTTTGCACACAACTTACGACACAAAAGTGAGTCAATACGGAATACAGCAGCAACAAAACATTTCGACGAAAAAAGAAATTCCATTTTGTTAATATTTCAGTTGCCTCTACAAACAAAAGATTCGCTGCTACGCCTGTGAATGGCCGGCTCCGGTCTAAGGTGTAAGGCACGTGTAAAGCTCCCAACCTAAGCGTTGCCTTCTACTCAACTGCCCTGAAGCAGGAGGGTCATGAAATGTCTTTCTGATAAACTTCTTTATGTAAGACTGAAAACCAACCAGACTTCAGTTTTAAGTCTGTGAGCACTTAAATGTATCTGGATATATGTATTATGGACTAACAAGAACTACTGCAACTCTGTGCTGCAGGTGTCCCTGCCCAGGGCAGGGGGTTGGAGCTGGATGATCTTTAAGGTCCCTTCCAACCCAAATTATGATTCTATGGTTCTATGAACTCTGAAACAAAAACTACTACGTCTCGCCAACTTAACAGGGTTGGGGTTTTTCCTCTGTAAAAAGGAGTTTAGCTATTCTTTAGGCCATGTATGTTACTCTGTGCCATCGTATGTATAGGTCATGCCTAAAAAGCACACGAACAGTATTTTCATTTTTATATAGATATTGTACGTATTAAAGCCTTATCAACAGCCAGACAGCAAATAAACTAATTGTCCTTAAAGTCTGTTTTACACTCTGATAAAGGTACACCCAATTCCCACTTGTGCCTGCTCTTACCCACACCCCATCTCAGCGCTGCGTATCACCAAAAGCCACTGAAACCCTAAATGTGCCTCTTCACCTGAGATATACTCGGATGCTCTCTTAAAATAAGTGATCCTTGGCTTAAAATCATATTCACGTTAGAGACTCAACAACCCATTCTTCTACTTTTGTGTTAAATTACTGCATTATGTAGTTATAACAAAAAAAGAAAAAAAAAGTCCCATTTCCTTTTATCGGCCGTAGGTCTAAATCACAGTAAGATTTTTGCAATTAAAGAGCCTCCCTAGGTACAGTGCTCTGTCACAGGTCTTAACTCAAAATCATTTATTTAACATCTGTTCCACCATAATTTCTTAAAGATTTACTTCCTTTAAACACAGCTAGGACACTTGATCCTCCCTTGTTTCAATCTGCAATATCCTTAAAAATAACAGTAAAAGATGTTATGAATACAAAACCAAAGCTGACACCAATAAATTTCCATGACTCATTTCTCCTGCGTTATTCCTGCTTGGCTGCTTTCTAGGAGGAGATGAACTATAGAGACACTCAGAGGCAATTTAGTGGTATTACAGAAAGACCCATTCATCCTGGATTGAAAAGATCCTCTCAAAATTACAGGAAAACTTTTTTCTTTTTTTCTGGGGGGGGGGTGGGGGGAGAGGTTGGCAGGGAGGAAAGAAAGAATTTCTCAAATAAGAAGCCCCTGCTGGGGCGCTGCTAGAGCTATGTCCAGTGTGAAGTATGCACCAGAGCCAGGCACACTGTCCCTCCAGAGCAAATAATGCACAAATACAATCGCTTTACATGGTCACTTCAGATTCAAAAATTGTTTTTCTTTTGCATAGGAGGTTAGCTTTGCAAAATTCACTGTGGGTTTTTTTTTTTTCCTTCATAAAACTAATAATATATTATAAGCTTGAACAGATTTACCAGGTGTTAGAAGATTTTATGTCAGGTTATGATGGTATTGCCATGAACTTGTCCTCTTTTTTTTCTTTTTTTTTTTTTTTTTCCACCTGGAAATTTCGCCTGGGCTGAATTTAAAGATTCTGGACATTGTTCCAGGATTTCTGGCAACCCAGCCAGAGCAGTAACTACTGCCAAGCCGATGGACATCCAGAAATGCCAAACAAATGGCTCAGATCAGCTGTACAGCGCGAGCACCCATCAGGACACGTGCTGTAGGTCTCGTGTACCGTAGATTTGCTGCAAATGCATGGACCATCTGTGCTACACGTGAGCACATATATTTCAACCCAGGAAATCCTGGAGAGAAACAGGGCTACCTGAGCTCGCTGCTGCTCTCCCCCTCCACCAGCAGGCAGGGTTACAGCTGCCTTCCCACGGTGGGAAGCTTTGCCATTGCCTTCAGCGAAGCTCAGCATCCAGGGCACATCCACCGCTCCGAGCAAGCGAGCCAGGTTCTGGTTTCAAACAAAAATATTAAGCTTATAATGCAAATCGTACCATTTTATCAAGGGGCTTGCAATGTGCGGCCGTTCCTCTAGTTGAACTTCCAGAGTCACGGGATCGGAGCTTTTCATTTAAGAAAGAAGTTTTTTAGGTTAAATGCTGCGGCTGAGAAAATGTAAGTTACCGGATGATCTGACTCCAGACTACAGCTTGTTCAAACACGTAGAATAAAGAGCTTGCAAATGTGACCTTAGAGACTCGAAAAGCATAGGTATAGAAAAAGAATCCATATTTTGTTACTTGTTAATAATTGTTAAGCAACTCATAACTCAAACTATCAATAGCTCTGGAAGTCTCTATCCTGCTGAAAAACTGGGCAATTCCCCGTGGATGAAAGTTTGATTTAAAAATTTGATTTTTTTTTTAATTTTTAAAAAATTTTTTTGGGGTGTGTGTGTGAAGCATTAATAATTGCTGTGCAAAGGATTTTCCTAGAGGGAGGCTGCAGCAAATGACCACAATCGCTCGTGCTGGAGGAATTTGTCACAGCCCAGTGCCTGAGCTCCAATCCCAAAGGGCTGGAGGGTCCCTTCCAGCCGGCTCTGGGGTCATCTCCGCTCCAGCCTCCTACAGCGCTTCAAATGGTGGGTGCCTGGGGTTGAATCAGCACGGCCAGAGATCACGGGCCCCCATAATTTGTGTCAAGTGTCAAGGAGAGAGAGCAGGGGGGGGAAAAAAAAAGATAAAAAAAAGGAAATCTGACACACAAAAATTGTAACTTATTCAGAAAAAAAATAATGACACTTTTCTCAGTTCTATACTTTCATGCTAACATTTTTAAGAGGTGACAATTAGATTTTCAGTTTGGTTCTTAATAGAAATGCTTATGAAAAGAGGATTTTTTTTTAATAAATGAAATCACTAGAAGTCTAAATATTTTACACATTCTAATTTAGGTTAAGCTGAAAGCATAGGAATACAAATTTTCTGAATATATATACAGATACTCTTTTTAGAAGAGGTGTTCCTTAAAATTATCCCAGATGTACGAGTTCATAGGGTTTTTTTTCTCTTTTTACAATCACACAAATCCGAGGGAACTCACTGTAATCAGTGGTGATGTCAGTATAACAGCGCTATGAGTAGGTGGAAAATCCATCACGACTGGATCCAGGAGTGACGAATCCAGCCGGGTCCTCCCTCCACCACAGCACAATTATACAGCTCCGGCCAAGCTGAAGTACTTAAGAAGGAAATTGAGACTCAGTGTGTAATGAAAGAAGTCCCAAGGGACGTTGTGTATCTTACCAGAACACTCTTTCATTAATGATGGTTGGTGTGGATGCTGCACAAGGGCTCTGCCTTACCCAGCAACTCTGCCCTTTGCAATACCCACCCCAAACCGCACCGCTGCGTCCTGCCAAGGAGGTGCTTTATTAAGAAAAAGCAGTTCCCCACCACTAATGTGTTGTGCTCGGTGTGCGTGCAGTCATAGAATTGTCTAGGTTGGAAGGGACCTTAAAGATCATCTAGTCCAACCATCAACCTCACCCTGACAAAAATCACTAAACCGTATTCCTAAGGACTACGTCAGCCCGTCTTCTGAACACCTCCAGGGATGGGGCCTCAACCCCTTCCCTGGGCAACCCATTCCAATGCCCCATAACCCTCTCCGTGAAGAAATGTTTCCTAATATCCAACCTAAACCTCCCCTGGTGCAACTTGAGGCCACTGCCCCTTGTCCCATCGCCTGTGACTTGGGAGACGAGACCAACTCCCACCTCTCTACACCCCCCCTTCAGGTAGTTATAGAGCATGAGAAGGTCTCCCCTCAGCCTACTCTTCCTCAGACTAAACACCTCCAGCTCCCTCAGCCTCTCCGCATAAGACTTACTCTCCAGACCCCTCACTAGCTTTGTTGCACCTTCAGAAGGGTGAGAGGGCAGAAGGTCTCCATCAAATTCCTTCTCCAAGCTGTCCTCTGCCATCGCACCCCTGCAGAATCTGACAGCTCCTGGGTGGCTTTGCTGTGCTGAGACCCCTGTGGTCCCAGCCTCAGCACCACCTGCCTTCTCTCTTTCCTTGGCTCATGGGACTCACCTGCCTCATGGACATGGCTTCGTACAGGGCCCAGCACAGCCATGACAAGGGGCCTGGAGCACCTCCCTTATGAGGAGAGGCTGAGGGACTTGGGTCTTTTTAGTCTGGAGAAGAGAAGGCTGAG
>JAOTQQ010000063.1:28410832-28435314 GCA_026546715.1 Gallinago undulata
CAGAGCCCTGGAAGAGGCTGCCCAGGGAGGTGGTGGAGTCTCCTTCTCTGGAGACATTCAAACCCTCCTGGACATGTTCCTGTGCAACCTGCTCTGGGTGGACCTGCTTTGGCAGGGGGGTGGACTTAGATGATCTCCAGAGGTCCCTTCCAACCCCACAGCATTCTGTGATTCTGTGATGCTCTTGAGTCCAATGAAGCATTTTAGTCCATAGCTACAGCTCCCCGACACTGGAATAAAGTAAAAAAGACACGACAACTTGCCTGAATCTGTTTTGCCAGAGAGTCACCAAATATTCCTGTAGTTTAAGAGAAGTGATCGTCATTCTTTTCCTACTTCTGGATACTCCAATGTAGACTATTTTTCAAAACCTTCATTATGACAGCAAGGATTCCCACGCAAAGGCGAACATATCTACATTTTGAGTTAACACAGTCACCCTTTTCTGCTGGCGGTGACTCTTGTCAGCGATACCTCCTGCACACAGCAAGGGGAACTACCCCCAGCCATGTTTCCCACCAACTGTCCCCAGCCAGAGGGGCTCTGACCTCCCACCCCAATGGGAATCTGTAGCACAAGAGCCCTAACATGCCACCAGCTGTCTTCTTCTTGCTCCTGGGCCACTGGGACTATTACCCCGAGGCCCGTGAGGTTTCTGGTGGTTGGGACGCTGCGTGTTCCCGTGGCTGTTGACAGCAGCCCTGGTCCTGCGTTGCCAAAAGCGGCGTTAGGAGCTGGCTGGATGGGTGGGTGGGAGCTAGATGCATTTTGGAGCAATTTATCTGAGTGCATCACGGCTGCTGCTTGTGTCTCAGACCTGAAAACTGGTCTTGTGTGCCCAAATACTTATCTGTTTCTCCATAATTACGTCTAATGTAACTATAACGCCTAGAACTAATAAGAGATACTGAATCTTCTTAAATATCTTGCCTCACTTTTATCCTAAGACTATCACGACTACAACACCACTACTAATATGAGCACTTTACAATCATTAACGGATTAATCTTCACAGCACTACTGTAGAGATAGAAGACGAAAGCACGGAGATAAAGCAAATCGCTGTTTCAGTCAGAGACGCAGCAAAAAAAGGGAAAAAAAACCACCCCAGAATTTCCAGCTCCTCTATGTTCCTACATCTGCATTGCAGCTCAGGCTTTTTGTTTTGATACACCTTCTGAGTTTTTTCATAGCTTTTAAATACACCAGAACAAAAAATTTTCAGTGTTATAAAAACATTTTCATTTTCAGTTGCACAGAATACTAAACTTCCACGGAAAATCCTATTACAATCCCAAAGAAACAGTTTCGGTCAGCGCTTCCCATAGAACAGTTTGGACCGGTTCTGGTTTTGACAAGGCAGCTACCAAAGCAAAATATGATTTTGCTAAAGACTTCATCGTGAAAAAGAATGGCTTCTTCGGTAAAGCCACCTTTCCAACAAGTCTAATTACTTACAGGCAAGAAACGATTTGTTATTTTACTGGCATAAAGATAGTAAATACCTTCCGAGCTCAGGATCAGACAAGAGTTTAGGGCACGGTCACTGAATTACTCCCAAACCCCCAACTTTCTGTAGGTGTGAGCTTTTGTGTGGTTGCTTCCATTTGTGACCAGGGAAGGGAGTCTGGATTTTCAGAATAACTCATTTTCACTGGTTAATGGGCTAAACTGACTGACACATATATACTTGAATACCAGGGAGAAATATGTCCAAACATACACGCTGACGGGAATACAACAAAGTTAATGCTATCTGGGTGTTGGCTTTTTTTGGTCCAGTTTCAAGAATATGAAAAAACGGAATTATTTATCTTAAAGCTTTTGAAAAAAAAAAAAAACAACAACCCTCCTCTGCTGGATCTGTTCTAGATTTCCAATTCCCTCACTTTTCTGTATCAGCTATCCTGTACAGATGCTTCATTCTTCAATGAGAAAGCCAGAAAATTAAAATCAATAACTTCATTATGTTTACAGTGTTCTTTCTTTTCACCTGAGTTTTCCCAGTCTTGAGGTCTTGCTATAACTTAAAAATCACTGGTTGGTTTTACTGAAATATTCCACTTTTATTCCTTTCATAAAAAGGTTAGGAATATGATACCTTAATTTTTTATAACATATATTCTGAAAGGTCTAAGGTATAAATCTCAGTCTGCTTTCACCAAATGTCCAAGTGCAGTGTACACAAATATTTTTATAGCATCTTCTACCATATTGTAGAGATAATAATTATTATTTTAAAATGGAACAATTACCAGGGATCTTTTAAATTCACATTCACAGTTTCTGACAACAAGAATTCTTCCTGCACAGTTGTTCTTGTTTTTTGCATATACAAAAAAATAAATAATTGACATTTTGTACTATATGAACTTCATGTATTATTAATTTGATGGAAATGAACACATGATGGAGCACCTTCTTTATCTTTGTGATTGTTTTCACAGATATGTCAGTAACACTGATATTGAATTTTATGATGTGTCCTAGGGACTGTAACATTTCAACAAAATATCTCCAGAAATATATGTGTGCCCACAATGTCATCTAACAAACTCACCTTTCATTAAAGTCATCTACAGTAAATCTGAGCTTGCATTTGCAAGGCAAATCTAAAAAGCTATGAAAGGAACGCTGAAGGTAAAAAAAATAATAATTATTAATATAGCAATAGAGCCTTAGAGATTACTTTTCCTATAATTCTAATGAGACAATAAAAATAAAAATCCAGAGATTCAGAGTTGACGGTAACACAGAACTTCCTTCACAAGATATTTGGGGTCTTCATTAAATGATATACTATGTGCTATTTCTATCTCATCTAAAATTCTGGCATCTCCTGACAATGTATTCTCCCCGTGATATGCACATGTGTAATCACTCATTTACATTAATGGGATTATGGGTGTTTTGTATCTAGGAGAGAATACCTTTTCTTTTTTTTTTTTCCTTTTCCCCTCCCTAGGAGTGGTTGCTCACTATGCACTTGGCAGTTGAGATGTATTATGGTTTTTTCCCTAAACAGGAATTAAGTCTCTACTGTACAGCATGTCATACTTGCCTGAAAGCAAAAATGCTGCCTACTAAGCAATAGACACCCTAATTAAAGTTGCCCGGCATAATATCACCCCATTAGTGTAAACTAAAGACCAAAGAGAATAATGGAGGTGGTATTAGGATACCTCAAAATATAACCTAAGGTCAAACAAAGATTACTTGGCTTTGGGTAATTTTTTTTTTTTAATTTATACATTTTCAACCAATTTTCAGAAGCCTTCCGAAGCCAAATATAGATAGGAAAATGCATGTCAGTTTTTAAGCCCCTGCCAAAGCAAAAATGATAACAAATAAACAGCAATAAAATAATTGTCAATCAGATGCTTTCGCGTGAACATTTTGCAATAATGAGATATAATAAATATTCATCAACACATAATCCATAAAGGCACATAGGAGCATATTTTATGCCTGTGTGCAACACATTATGCCGGACAGTTACAGCTGAGGGTGGAATAGCAGCAGCCTCATAAAGCCTTCTTGCACATTTACAATTTCTTCACCCCTTACACATAGCCTAAAAAATCTGAAACCTTATAAATTGTGGGGGAAAGAGAGGGTAAATATTGTGCAATTTGCAACCCCATCCTCTTCGCAAGGTATTCTTTAAAAGCACAGCTCCAGAAAAGAAGCAACGTTGGAATTCCCGTTTTCAGACTTCATGTTTCATCCAAAATCATATCTTTAAGGGTGCAATTTCAAATATTCTTGGATTAACTCTTTCTGATCGAATCACTTTAAAATATCTCACAAACAGAAAAATAATTGATTCTGTTATACTGCTGAATAATAATAATAATTCAGAAATACTGCTGAATGGTCACGTACTAAAATAAGTATTTCTTTTTTTTTTTTTTCAATATGACCCTGATCCTGGCAATTAACCAAATAAACCAGTAAATCATCCAGGCTCATTAAAAATGTTTGCATGGCACTTTAACAAACACAAATGTGTTCCAAAACATGGGAAAATCCTCCCAGAAGAGCTGATAAAGGAAACAGCTTGCAGAGAATCTGTTTGGGTTTTTTTTTTTTGTTCTTTACAATACTATAAGCAGTGTTTCAATTGTTTCTGCTGCGTGTCCATCATCCAGTTCTTTGAGATATTTATCACTGGATTCAGGAAAACAAGCATTAGGTGGCATCTCAGGTGCTCCTCATATTAAGACTAAGGGCCAAATCCTGCCCACACAGCCCATGGCACCTTCCAGCATCCCACCCCGGAGTCGAGGTTTTTCAATAGACACCTCTCTGCGGTCATTCCCAGCCTTGTTTTCTGTGATTCTACAAACCTAGCTCAAAATAAAGATCTGAGCCTTCCTTTTCTCTCCATCCTTGCCCAGGAGGACAGGGACTAGGTGCACCATAGCGAAGCCTGATGGCTTTGGGCTACTCCTGCTCTCCCCTTCGTAGCCCCATAGGGCACCGGGGAATGTGCCTCACAACAAGGTCTGTCCCAGCCCACACCTGCAGGAAAGTGGGGGGAAGGAAGAGGTGATTTAGGGAGTCAGGCTCCCAGAGCGACCCCGGATCAGCCCCCCTCACTCCTGGGAATGACCCGAGCCCCTTGGTCTGTAATTGAGATTGGATTGCGGGAATTCATTAAAAATAGCGTACGTTGTGCCAAGGATTCCATCTCTGGTGTCTGGTGCGCCAAGCTAATTAATATGCATACTAATATTTAGCTCTTCCCTGTGTAAACAACCACTAGAAATGCTTCCACGTCCAGCACTTTCACTGGCTTTTACTTTTCACAAGTTAAGAGGGCGCGATTGGGTACGTTCATATTGTAGGCTCACGGTCTAGATTCATTCTGAATTTCCTCTGTGAGAATCTCGCCCAGTGTAAAAGGCACACCCCAGTAAGGAAATATATCCCAAACCTGATCTCCCGTGCCTGGAAAGCAGAGCTCTGATACGGTCCTGGCTTTGTGAGAGCACCTGGAATTTAGACTTGACACGTCTGCCTATTAGCCAGCGGTCTGTGAGCATCTGATAGCTGCAAAATTGTCACTGGTAGGTTGTTGGGCTAGAAAAAGAAACAATAGCTGCAAGAAACATTTGAAATCTTTTGCCCGAGTGCCTGCTCTAGTGAAGGTCTGAGCTGCTCTCATTAAAAGTCAGCAGAGAGGATCCCACCGCTCTCAATGCTGCGAGCTCAAATCCTTGCAAGCATCATTGTGCAGCCGAAAGTAGGTCTGTGTAAGAACAATTACATAGCCCAGATCCCAGATACTTGAGCTCTCTTCAGCTGTGCAGGACTCCTCTTATCACATTTGGCAGTGGGACTCAAAATAAGGCTTTCACAGGTTTAAAATGGAGGTGACGGAATATCTCGTAATGGGACCCTTTGGGTGAATGAATTCCTTTGCTCCTTGAGCAATGTGATTAGATGGGCCTGGCTGGAAGGCACGGGAGGAATGACCTATCTGTACCACAGAGGAGAAGAGGTTTTCAGAAAAGATGGGTTAGACCTCTTCTTATGGATTCTGAGCCTCCTAATCTTGCACAATTACACAGCGAGACGGGCAGAAGCTGCGGAAGTTACCACGCGTTGGGCAGTAACTGGCATGCTCGTGGCTTTCTCTAAGGAGAAATTAGAAAACTCAGGTATGACTAAAAGCCC
Source organism: Gallinago undulata (assembly GCA_026546715.1). NCBI lineage: Eukaryota > Metazoa > Chordata > Aves > Charadriiformes > Scolopacidae > Gallinago > Gallinago undulata. Next base: position 28,416,515 of record JAOTQQ010000063.1, read on the forward strand.
CAAAGGTGGCAAAAAAAAAAATAAAAAATTAAGAGAAGCTTTCTGGACCTATCCTTGCTATCATTTCTACCCAGGAGTCTTCCAGTGGTCCTGCAGGGCTGCAAACCCTGACCGTTGCCTGATGCTCTGGTGAGTATCCGTGGGACGTTTCTCTCCAAGAACAGCTCTACAATGACCAAGGTGACACCAGCACATCTGCGCCTCAGCCACCCCCCAGCCCTCCTTTTTCCCCACAGGATTTCGTCAGGCTGGGTTCTTTAGCTGGGCCAGATCCATAGTCTGTAGGGTTTGATCATCTCTACGTTTCATCAAGGTAGCCTTGGGCCACAGTCCAGTAATTGCCAGGGTTTTCCAAATGCCAGGATGAAAACAAGCTCCCATCAAAATTGAGTGGCTCTGTCAAGTTCAAAAGGTGAAATAAATGAATCTTTACACATTATAAGAACAAAATCAACATTCTTCTGTGGCATAAAGTGCCTGGAAAACTAGCAAGTAAAAGCAGGTGTGATGTGCTCCCTGTCAGCTAACGACACTGATAAGCTTGCCATGCCTGGTTCTGCTTCATTTCAAACAGACTGCTGGAAAAAAGGGGGAAAAGCCAGAGCAGAAATAATTGCTGGAGCTTCGAGTTAGCTGAGAGAGCCTGCAGGCTAAGATCAACGCGACTGATTTCATCCTCTTCCTTTTATTTCTATAACCTTAAACGTTCTGCTATTATAAAAGTCATCATGTCAGCTTTCCCCCCAGCCTCAGCAGCGGCCTATTTTAAAATTGTATCAATCGGTAAAGCTCTTGGCTGGAGTATTTTCATCTTGATTTATGGGTTTTGAGCTTTAAAGATGAAGAAAACGCCACTGACCTGATTCGAGCATGTAGGCGCATTGTCCCACGCATATGTTTATCATCAGACCCTACAGAAACAACGCGCGCTTAGGGAAGCTTTAAAATTACAGGGAAAGCAGCAAACGGCAAGCGAACGCTTGTTTATCCCGCATTTGTCTCCCACAAAACACCCTCACCTATTTGGATTCTAGATGTTTTCTTCCTCTGCTTAATATCAGGGATTTAGGACTTCCTGAGGCCGTTGATAAAGGTAAGGGTTGTAGAATTAAGAAAACTCGTAAATCAGCGTAACAAATGTGGACATATAAACACTGTGGCCTTGTCCTTGCTTCTAGATGAATGTAACTGATAAAAGGACTCTAGGATGGCGAGGAAGGGGGCAAAAGGGGTTTTTTTTTTTTTTTTTTTTTTTTTTTTTTTTTTTTTTTTTAAAGCAGGGGCTGATCAAAAGCAAGCCCATAACTTCGACTATTTCAGCGAGGCAGCAGCCGTCCAGCGCTGACGCGTATCGCTGCCTTTCAACCACTTGGCAGCACGCACCCCAGAGGACGCGTTATTAAAACGTTCAAGAGGCTCCTATTAGGGCTTCAGAATAAACACCAACACTTCCCACAATAATCTTCACGCGTTCGCCCATGGGGAGCGACGGAATAACGACCCTTTGAATTTGTAAGACAAAGGAGAGGCTTTTCTTCTCCCCCCTTCCCCTGGCCAGCGGTGGGGTGGCACCGCACACCAAAGAGCCCGGGGGTCACACCGCTCGGGGAGGGAGCCACCGAAAAGGCACTTCACGTCAAAGGATGGCGAGTAAAGCAGGGGGACGGAGGGTTCCTCCCCTAATGGGGGGGAGGCGGGCGAGAAATAAGGCAGAGTCCCCCAGCCCCGGGGGGTTACGGAGGGAGGACGAGCGGCCCCGGGCTCGAGTCCACGGCGAGATGCCCGGGCATCATCTACGGAGCACACACGAAAGGTCCGAGTGTAAGAAATACTTGTGAGGTCCCCCGTCCAGATGATTTGGGGTTCGGGTATGAGAGCTAACCCCAGTAACACCTGGAATAATCTCGGAGCAGCTATCCATCAAAAGCCCCGTCGCCTATAAGGTGGGCAGAGGGGCAGCTCAATCCAAAACTGAGCAAACTCTCTTTGGATTAAGCGGAATTTCGACGGTCGCCTAAAAATGATCTGTATCTCCTCTGCAGGCAGGCGCTGGCTCAGAGGAAGCCGGTGTTCTTTTGAGGCGAGCTGGTAGCTGTGTTTCTGAAACAATCCTTTCTCCCTGTCTTTTCTCTCTTCTTTTGAGAAATGGCTCGACAAGAGCTCACCTTACCGGGGGAGACGCTTGATAGATTGCTCCTGAAAAAAAATCCCATCTAGCCCTTTTCCCAGGACGGAATTGCTCCCTACAGTTACGCTCCGTATCCGTTATCAAATGAATTAAAACATGCAAAATAGGAGAAAGGTCTGCCGAGTTATCCCCGTGGCTTTGAAAGAACCTCAAGCCACGATTTCTGGCAAGTGGGAGTCTTTTAAAAAGCTTTCGCTGGGCTGGGGGGGGGGAGCGAGGTTGTGCGTGCAGTCAAAGCCCTAAACGCAAGCCCCACTCTGAAAAAAAAAGGTAATTGCCCTGCAAACGCTGACAGGTTTGACAGAAAGTGTCTTCATCGAGAAACTGCATTTTGAAGTTCTTCCCCTTCCTTCAGAAATAAATGGACTAAAGCAACAGGGCTGGCTCTGGCAGGAAGCGGGGATTCGGGACTTCAAATACAAACATTATGAAAAACAAGCAACATCTGCAAACAGTAAGTACTTATTTATATTTTATGGAGTGCGGGCTTGGGATTTTGACAGGTTTTTAAACAGAGCCTATATTAAGCCCGTACAAAGGCGAGAATGTCCCTTTTTAAAAATACATTTTGCTTCTGAAAAGCAGCCTAAATCTGCAGCCCGAGCCTCAGGTGAGCTCTGACCCCTCCTAACCTGGTCTAACAAAACACACATGTGGTGTTTGCAATAGAACAGTTTACTGCTACTTTCTCAAGGTCAGGACAAGACAGACACTCGAGGGTTAGTATTCAGCAAGCTTTTTCCCTCAGCTGCCAGAGTGGCTTTGAACTTTTCCCTTTTGAACAAATAGGAAAGGAAACTGTGAGGAAACAAGTGCTTGGAATCATAGAGAGGAACACATACCAAAAAGAGAGGGGAAAAAAAAAAAAACCAACCCCAAACTATAAACAGACCTTTTTTCAAGCCAATAAAAAAAAAATAAAATCCCCAAACCCAAACCAGCCTGACATCTAATTTAAGGGTTTAAAATTATTCTGTGTGTAGTTTTGAAATTTTAACACACACGCCTTTTCACACGCTACCCCTTTATTTTTTTATATAACAAATAATAACCAGTTGGCAGGTATGGTGCACTGTGCACTATAAAATATTTAGTAAGGCAATAACGACTCCCTGGGCAGCATAAGAAAACCGCGATTATATTCAGAGAGAAAGCCATGAACAAACAGAGGGGAAAAAAATACAAAGAAAGATAAAGGAAGGCCTTTCATCAGGTCTTCCTGTCCAATAACACACTCAGGCTTGATCCATATGTTTTGAGAAAAATCAAAGTGTCACGACTACCAAAAATGTCAATAGCTCCGGTAAGGAATATTGTCTAACATTTTCTATTACACTGTTGAAGAATTTGCCTCCCAGCGCAATTTGGAAGAAAAGTCTTTTATTTCTAAAACACTAAAAAAAATGAACAAGGCACGCTTCTGTGCAACGTGTAATACAATAATGCTGTGGGCTTCCAAACTATCCTGGAAACTGATACTTTGATGAAAGTGAGTCCTTCTCCACACCTCTCATATTTTCTGTCCTCGGCAGCACAGACGGGGCTGCCAGGCACATCCTGGTCAGTCGGATCTAATAGCGCAACGCCCCGCTCCGCTGGAAACCGGAGAGGGCAAACTTTCATCAGCCTGAATATTTTTATAATCCTGCATAATGACCCCCAGGATAGGTTAACTCTACCCTTCTCCACCCCCCAAACCCCCTCAAAAAAAAGGCAGGGGAGGGGGCTGTCCAAGAATTGTGCTCTCCTCAAAGATGAGCCGTGCCGTTTGCATCCCCGTGCATAGCTTGGCTTTAAAGACATCCCATTTCTTCCTGTCATCTGTAAACAAGCAATTTATTGCTGTCTTGGCAAAATGTAAACAAAACTTAGCACCTTGCCCTGGGGAGAGCTGCAGCAAACACACGGTTTGTCTGTACCTCGGTGCACAATTTCTTTTGTATTTGTCTTTTCCAGCACCCTTCAAGTTCCAGAGGGAAAAACACATCAGCGCTGCCGGCTCTTTATCCCGTGGAATCTAAACCAGAATTGAGCGTGTTGCAGGCAATCAATATTGCCCTGCAAATTAGCCCTTATGACTGAACCACTGTTTGTTCACAGGAAAGAGAAAAAAAACACGAATAAATAAAAGAAATCTGGAGTACGGTGCATCTCACAAAGTGCTGCTGTGAGCACGCTGCAACCTCACGCGCGTCCTGGGCTTCTTTTCCAGAGGGTTTAGCATCTCCTGGAGGGAGGAGGGACCAAAGAGCAGCTCAGCGCTATGAAGGACACAGAATTCATTTTTTAGGGTTTTGCCCTGGAGCCTGCTGGGCTAGAGGAGCTTGCTCACAGCCAGGAAAGGCAAGGAACCCTCCTGGTGGCTGGGGCAGGGGGGATGCCGCCGATGGAAGGGCTCGGTGGGCGCTTGCAGTGGTTGCCACATCCCCAAAGGAGCAGGTGCTGCAGGTCCCTGCTTCTGCCCCACCAGACTGCCCAAGGTTGGAGCAGAGGACACCCAAGGTGGTGGGGCTGGAGCACTTGCCCTGTGAGGATGGGCTCATGGAGCAGCACTTGTCCAGCTGGGAGCAGAGAAGGCTTCAGGGGACCTGAGAGAACCCACAAGGGGGTTCCTGAGGAGATGGAGCCAGGCTCTTCGCAGGGGCACGTGGTGGGAGGTGTGAGAAACCCAACAGGAGGATGACAGGCAGTGGGTAAAAGGGGACACAAGAGTGATAGGACTGGAGAACAGGAGGAACTTCTCCCTCTGGGGCCAGCCGAGCAGCGGCCCAGGATGCCCAGAGAGGCTGTGAGGGCTCCATCCTTGGAGGTTTTCAAGACCCGACAAGAAAAAATCCCTGCCCAACCACTTCTAAAGCCCCGCAGCTGACTCTGCTCCCAGCAGGAGGTTGGACAGGAGACCTCCTGAGACTCCTTCCAACCCAAATCACGAACCCTCGCCGAGTGACTCACGGGAAAGCCATTTACTTCACCAAGACAGGTTTTTGGAATAAGACGCATGGTACAACACGAAATTCAGAACCTGGCCCTTGGCATACTCTTTGCCAGTAACTTTTGTACTGGCTTCCCACCCCCCAGCAGAGCGTTTACACACTCTTACACCGACACACCGGCTCCCTGATTGCTGCTGGCAGAAGCCCCAGCCAGGCTGCACTGTCAATAGCTGGTTTTATCGCTCAGCGCAAAGGAGTTTGTTTTCTACCTGTGTGTTATTAAAGGGGAGAGCTAACACAGCAATGGGCATTAGTAGCCGATGAAATCAGCATTGATACTCACCATTTTAGTAAGAAGGTCTTCCAAAGTGAAAATAAATATTGCCTGCCTACAGAAATCATGAGGTAAGCGGGAGAAATGTTATAAGATTTTTTGTTGTTGTTGTAGAGGATAAACAATAGGAAATAACTATTACTGAGGGATGTGCGACCTGCAAGCGATTCAACAAATGCAACTCCTTTTTCTTGTTTGCAAATGACCTGCGAAGAGAGAGCCAGCTCCTGTATCTAGTTCCCATTTAGAATTACTCAGCAAATGGGTCACGTCAGCAAACTGCCGCCGCCAGAGCTTTACTGGCAGGTTTTTCTGCCACAGCCATTTCTTTGGATATATCTCTTTGTGCAGCCAGGGGTCTGTGCTCAGACCTTCCTCCCCCGGCAAAGAGCCCACCGGCTCACCACCCACGCGTGGCACCCGCGATTCCCAACCACACCAGCTTTTTCCACAAGCGTTTTCACGCCCAGAAAACAGCTCACGATGTTCCCGGGAAGCCAACAAAGATGGAGCAAGTAGTGTCAAAGAGGCTCGTAGCTTTCCTTTGAAATAACACTCACAAAGAATTTTTTTTTTTTTTTCAAGCATTCACACGCCGCTAAGAACAACCTCTCTTAACTTCCCGCTGTAATAGCGGGCTAAATTCTAAATAATAGAAGGATCATAGAATCCATGAAGGCTTCTTCCCTTTACGCACTGGATTTTGGGTTTTTTTCAGCCATCGTACAACCCAGATTTTGCTTGTAAGACGAGCATAAATGGGGAAAACAACCAGAAAGGGTAAGATTGGCTTGGCAGCCCGAGCTGCGTACTCATCCTTCCCCCTCCCAAGCCCAGGGCAGGACGCGATCCCGTTCCTCCCAAGGCTAACTGCAGCACCCAGGGCACACCAAGGCACCGCTCCTTCCTCGACGGCGTTTTGGTTCGCGGTCGCCCACCACGCTCCCTGATTTTCCTGCAGGTCCACCCACCAAGCTGTGCTTCCAACGGGGATGGCTGCAGCTGGAACACACCACGGCGGAGCGACGCGCTCCACGTTTCAAGCATTTTTCACCACCCAAGTTGTTTTGTGAAAAGCAAGGCCAGCCAGAGGTACCACGGCTACGGTCTCCAGCATGATATTACCAGAGATATGGCACCGACCTACTCCTGCGGAGGAAAAAATGGTCCCCAGATGACTGAAATTTCCTTCTAGTCAGTGTCAGTAAACAGCAAGAGAAATCAAAAGTCACAAGGGTACAATTGTCATTAGTATGTAAATTTTAAAAGCTCAGTCAAAAATATCAATACTTTCCACTTAATTTATTACTATATAAAGATGGATGATAGTAAAGTGAAACATTGATTTTCAATGCCCTTTAAAAAATGGTGATGAAGAAAATACTCAAGGACAACTACTTCAAAATACACAGACTCAAAATTAATTATTGTATTTTTTTACAACTGCTTGTTCAGTTCAATCCTATTTGATTGCTTTTTTTTTTTTTTTTTCAATGAAGAAAAGGAATAGACCATTTATGTAAAGATCCATTTCAAAATTGATTAGATGTAAAGACAGGTTAGCATTTTTACAGTATTGACAGAAAAGCATTAACCAAGCAGCCTATAGACACGGTCACTGAAAGTTAATCAAAGTGAATAGTAATTCGGCGGGGCTTTGCGTGACAGTCATACAAGCTCACTGCTGCTCTTCAAAGATTTGGGTCGTCACTGAGCTCCGAGAAGCATCGAACTGTCTCTTTTGAATGCAGTGTATAATTACTTTTTGATTATAATCGCTGAATTTAAACATTTTGGAGCGCGTGTAGCCATTGTCACAGGCTTGTTTCTAAAATTAACTACAGCGTCTTTGACGTCGCGGAGAGACTTGGATTTCAAAGCACTGTAAGTACAGTCTTGGGTAATAACTTCTCTTTGATTATTTACCTTCCAGATTGCTGGAGTCTAAGATAAGGCGAAAACTAAGGAATTATTTTAAAGGAAACAATACTTGTGGGCATTTCGGGTCGATTGGGGCTGCAACAAATTCTGTGCCAGCTGACAAATCTCACGTGCTTGCAGCAAACATGTTCCTCAGAGTGATGAGCTCCAACTACCCACTGCCTCAGGAGGTTCTGGCACTGGGAACAACCAGGAGCAGCAAAACACACGGGGCAAACTGGAGAGAAGGCCTGGTGAAGGTCATACCCAATTTAATAACGTAGATAGCAAATAAGCACATTTCCTTCCACGTGTAGAATGATGTTGTGATTTATTAAAATCGGGGCAATTTAAAAAAAAAAAAAACCACAACTTTTTTTTTCACTCCACACAATTAACTCAATGTTACCTTTGTTTCACTTTCACACTCCTAGGGCAGGTACTTTTTAATTTTCATTTTATTAAAAATGTAGCCAGCAGCTTCCATCCAAGTATAGCATGGCTCAGGGATAAAAACATCTAGACCTCTAGGCTTCTCTCCAGATTTGAAATATTTAATCAACTAGCAACCTTGTTGACATCTTCCTGGAAAAGGTTCATTCTAGGTAATTAAGCTTTTGATAAAGTTTTATTTGCTAGTATCTGTAAAGATGTCATGAACTTCATGCAGAAAAGATGAAAGCAGGGTTGAATTTTATTTGCCTTTTCTGTTCCCTGGCTTGCATGCCCCCTCGCAAGGTTTCAGCAGCGACACCACCGAGCTGGAGAACCACGTCCTTGTAAAGGTAATTTGGTTCATCACCTTATTCTCGCATAAGAACAGCAAAACCTCCAAGGTTGGAGCATTTTGAGGCGAATTCCTGAGGGATTACGAGGGAAAGCCCCGCTTTCCACCAAGCCCTTCCGCGGAAAACGCTGTGCCTCTGCTGGATTCGGAAAGGAACCGACCACAGCAAGCCCAAAGGACCAGCAAGAAGAAGTTTTTCTTTCGCTGAAGAGAGCAGGGGGTGGCCAATTAGCCCCTGTTTCCTCCTAACCCCGTGTCTCAGCCGATGGGGTTGCACAAAGCCAGGCAGCAGAGAGCAGCGGGAGCCCCCGAGGAGCTGCTGCATTAACCCTCCAGAGAAAGAGGCAAAGGCCATTTTCTATCACCGCTGCAAAGCGCTCCGAAAACATGGAAACACCTTCAGGATTTTTTTGCTGAAGGTCAAAAGTTGGCCTTCGGGCAGCACAATGTCACAATTTGGCCGTCGGGCAGTTAATAGGGAATTTATAGCATCGCCCAGCGAGAGAGATGAGCCAGTAATTAGGAGAATCTTTTACCAAACAATTATCCAGCAGCTTTGGGAGATAGAGCTTGCCTCTGCACACCAAAGTAAGAGCAAGAAGCACTTCACCCGGGCAGCTCCATCGCCCAAACGTTATGAAGAGCAACTGCTGAAGAGCTGGTGGACGCCTCCCAGCCTTCAGAGGGACAGGAGGTGCCCTCTGCTTCTCCACACACTTCAGCTGGAAGGGCATCAAAATGAGAACGGGGAGCACGGTCCTCATCAGGGGTTCAACCTGAAGCTCGAGTATGTGGACCTTGCGAAAAGACTTGGGTGAGAAAAGAGTAAAAATGTTTCCGTATTTGTCTTGAAAGGAAAATAGGAGAAAAAAATTCAACGATGCCAAAAGCTTGGAGACACGCAAACTCAGGAACGCAAACTAGAGGCTGTCTCAACCTGCAGCTGCTGCAGAAAATACACTCAAAGCCTTCCCCAAGTAAATATCTTCCTTGCCTGCCTCTTTATTAGCAAATGCTATGAACCCTGACCCAGCTTGAAAAAAAATCTAATATTTTTCCCCTAAATACTTTCAAAAACATATTCGAGGGGCCTGGTGGAGTCAGGAAGTCTGGTGAGAGGTAATTCGACATCTGAATTATTTCAAGGCCGATATGGAGAGCTATTCAAAGGCTCATTTGGAGGTACGTCAGTCAAGAGACAACTTCTACCACAGAGATGGTGCTGGAAACCGGGAGAACTTTCAGAAAGCCATGAGACAGAGCACGGGAACTACGGGGAACGTCACATCTCAATCTAAGATGTCTACGATTAAGAAAATTATCTTGGTAATAGGCCTATTTCCACACCTGTAAAAGCATTTAAAATGTATTAAAAATGATAAGCGTAAACAATGAACATGGTGTAAAAGCTTCCCTCTGCTAATTCGGTTGCACTGATTAAGATTTTACGTGATGCTTCTAAATCGGAGTGTCAGCCCCACGCTCCACGGTGAGCCTTCGCGGCTCGGGGTCCGCAGAGCTCTGGTTAAACCAGTGCTGCACGGAGGGGCAGGCAGTGGGAAGCATCCTTTCTTTCATTTTAGATCAGGTGTGGATGATTTAATTATTCCTTATGGTCCACGCAATCTGGCTTAAAATAAAACGGCCAAGCTCCCGCTTTGCTTTCTCTTAAGGTGTTCCCCTGCATTAAAAAAAAAAAAAAAAGCCTCTAATTATCCACTATAAAAGTTTGAAAAAGCAAAGAGACGTCCGAGTTGTGTCTGAAATGTAATCAGCAGTGGAAAAGGAAAAATGAATTCATTCACGTTCATTTCCCCAAATTATTAGTGGCAGCCCGTGGCTCACAGCTACTTAACAGGGAGAAGGGAGGCGCGTGGATCCCGGGATTGCCTGCCCAGTATTTCTTTAGAAATATTATGCAGAAGAGTTACCCAGCCTTTCAGTCCGTGGTTTGCCTGTTTTTTAGAGGAATCCCCTGGCAGGGGGGGGAATCCTGCCATCCCTCAGCGGGAGCAGCAGAGACTCCTCGTTCCAACCCTGGCACTGGGGGGAAGCGTGGTCAGTCCCAGCTGCGTGGGATCGGCTCTGGCATGAGACTTTGTTGTCACGGCTTGTCGCCGTAGATCACGGGCAATTAAAACTATTACAGGCAATTAAAACTATTTTTGCATTCTGCAGAGAGCGGTATGACACGGGGCTGGGCAAGCAGAGCGCCCCGACCCAAGGCATTTCATCTTTAAATACCCAAGCATTTCATCACCCATTGCATTTCATCTTCGAAAAGCCACGTTTCCCATCGACTGATACAGCTGCATTTGTGGCAGTCATGACCTCTTATTAACGAGGACATCAGACATAATTTAGTTTAAGGCTCAGGCAGGCAGTCGCTCCCACAGACAAGGAGCATCGCCCAGATCAGGCCTCCAGGTCTTAAAACTCAGCTCTGTGGCTGCAGTTCTTAACTTCACAAAGTGAATTTCACAGAAAGTTGTTTGTTTTGGTTTGGTTTGGTTTTTTTTCCCCCCTGAATTTACAGATTTGTTCCTTAAAAAAAAATAATAAAAATCCTTCTTCTGCCATTGGCATTTTCTTAGTACAAGCAGCTCTTCCTACTTTCTGCAGAATTTTCTATTTTGTGGCTCCCCTCAGATTCCAACCGAGAGAAACTCTGGGTCATCTCAGAAATAGGACCTCGTCCCCATACCAAGGTGTGCTCCGAGGGTAAGAGCCCCTGTGTGCTGGCCCGTGGTGCCCTGCTGTACCTCTGAGCCTGGCTGTTCCCCAGCTCCTCCGGGGGGGAACCCTCGGTGAGGGAACCCACCTCAACCCTGCCTCCCCCCAGGGACAGCGAGACCGGTATTGGAAAGAAATCTGCGCTGTCAGTGGCAGGAACAGCCCCACCATATTCCTTCACCAAGATTTTATCCACCAGCAAGTCTCTTGCTAAAGGCTTGTTAATGCGGTGCTGACTGGGGAGATAGCTAACGCCTTGTTGCCAAGTGATTCCTACCTTAATTGCATTTTAAGTCTCTCTTAATTGGACCTCTAAAAGTCTGGCCTGCCAGTGGAATGAAGTTACACTGTGTGTCCCATTAGCTCTCTCTGCAGAGGATTCTGTATGGCATCCTGGCCTTTCCATTCCTCCCTCTGAAGGAAAAGATTAGCCAATGATTTGGATACTGCTGTTTAAATGGTGGCTCTGTACTTGCAAATCTTTTCCTTCCCTTAGAATTCTTTAAAATTCCACTTAGGAAATGCAGTGGGTGACACCAGCCTAACCCTCACTGACAGTTTCCAACCTTTAGCTTGCATTTTCCTGGGTTTTCAGGAACGGACCCCAACGTTGTGCTTCATCGCAAGCGGTTTCATCTCCCCGCACGCTCCCAAGTTTAAACTTTCTGCTCGTTGGTATTCACAAAGCCCACACATATTAAGGCCACACTTCCATTGACTTTGCTTTTAATATTAAACAGGCAGTACATGATACCAGAGGTATTGACTCTACTAAGTCCATTAATGACCCTTTTGTGGCTTCACTTTAATTTACGCTTTGAAGGAAACCTGCTGTATTATGAGTCAGGGGTGAGGGAGAATATTGCTTATATTAAAGAGCTGTATAAAAAGAATATCATCTCTGACCTACTGAGGCAAAGTTGAGCACTCAGAATAATTCCTACTCTAAGGCGCATGAAAAATATTATTATGGAATGCCCGGGCTTTCATCGGACAAGGAAGATTTAAGGATTTCATTGTTTATGTACATAAGAGGAAAAGGCTTTTAGCTTTTCCTTGCAGCCACGCTGCGATAGAGCCACTTGTCCAAAGTCAGAATAAATACATCGACCTGGGAATCCATGTAATTACACGGAGCTGGAGCGCTGCACAGCGCGTATTGAAACCATCAACTGTTGAGAGACATCTTGAGTTCTTAAACCTTCCAGGTCGCGTTAAAGACAGAGTTTCGAAACTTCCCAAGTCTCGCTGGTTTAAGTGAAACCCTTAATAATTCAGTGTAGCTCTGTTTGTGTGTATCGAGGCAGAGCTGAGCACGTTGTAATGAGATAGGAGGAGATCCGTGTTACAGTGAAGGATGACATGGGCTAATGGCTTTGGCCACAGCGTGAAGTGTGAGATTTAAATTGACTAAAGTGAAACACAAGGGTGAGATTTGCTCGAGTTGCGGTCACCTGAGGCATATTCCCTCAGATTGCCCTGGGGAAGAAACGATTCAGGAAGGACATTCTGGAGTCTGTCAAGGAGACTACGAGCTCTCCAACCCGCTCCGAAAGGGCAGCTGCTGGGGACGAAGAGGAAAGTCCTGCCTGTGGGGCTGGGGGCTCGCCAGGCTTTACTCTTAGCAGCTCCCAGACAGGCAGCTAAAGGAAGAAGTCTGAAGGCTCCCACTTCATGCCAAAAAGGTGCTCGAGACGCTGAGCAGCTGCCATAAAAAAGGCGAAAGCCTCGCAGGTCAGTGATGCTTCGAGAAATGCTGAAAGAATTTAAAGGCAGGGGACAGACTCAGAGTATGGTTTAAATCAATAAACTTCTAAGCGTGCAGGCACAGAAGACGCCCCGCAAAAAGCTGATGAGCTTTTTGATTGCTACTACATAAGCAGTTCTAATGTAGGTTTTGCAATTATAGAGGCTTATTGCTTGGGAAATCGCAGTGAACTATAAGAACATTGCAGAAGGCTAAGGAACACTTAGAAAATTCTACTTTAAAAAACTTCCTCAAATAGCAGTTGGGAGGAAACTAACTACTACCAGTCGTTGGTCCAATGAAACTGAATTGCATTGGATGATAGCTAGAAAAAGTGCAATTATCGCACTTTTCCTGTGAGTCTGAACAATTTTCTGTGCCATCTCTGCCAGCCTAGCTCCAGTTATTGACTACATCTCTGAATTGGAAAAAGAGAAGCAAGCCCATCTGAAAATGAATCTACTGGAAGGACAATATTTCTCTATAAAGATCAAAGGCAGAGAAATACATATATATGTGTGTGTGTGTGTGAGCATGTATAAATTGCATCTGGTGCACTGTTTCTTTTCATCTGGCCAACACTCCATAATGCAATTATATTCAGATAAAAATGTGAAACATACCTTAGCGTTTTCCAACAGAGAGCCCGGTGCTGTAAATTCTCAAGCAGCAATCCTCTCCCCGACCCAGCCACTCGCCCTCAATCTCAAACCAACCGTTAATGTCTATTAATTGAGTCCTACCTCAGCCAGGAAACCAAAGCAAGGCTTTTTTTTTTTTGCTTTTTTTTTTTTTTCCCCCTACCTCAGTTTTTTCGCTTTTTTCAGCTTGGGCTGAGGTGATTTGGCTTATCCTGGGGGAAGTGGAGAGGACTTGCTGCCCTAGCCCTGGGAATTGACTGTTAGTAGGCAAGCTGGGATGTGGTACTCGCAGCCTGCCTCTAGCTGCAGCCGATCGATGGGGCCAGCTGCGGGACAATAAAGCTGAATGTTGAAAAAAGCTCTAGACTTAATCTCACAGGATTCGGAGGAAGGAGAGGAAAAACTTGGAAAACAAACGATGTGTCTTAGGCAAAAAGAACTTTTTTGTTCTTGGCAGGTAACCAAAAAGAAATTCTGATGGCTTAATAGGTTTAACAGATGGTTTATACAGTATGGAGGTTTATATAAAATATAGGTGACATGCAAGTAAATTTTTTGTATGTACCATTGCACCAGCAATTCAAGGACTTGTAGTATAGACTTAGTTTTCTGTTTGCTGCAATTCTTAGGTATATAAATCCTTGCCTAAAGTGATTGAACTGTTTTAAAACAGTGCAAGTTACTTGTCCTGGCTGCTTTGTCTGGAAGGTAGATCCAGATTTTCAGGCTGATAAGCATGAAAACACTTTTCTTTTTTCTTTCCAAACTTCCAGTTTAAGTTTATTCATTACCAGTTTGTATTTACTTTAACTTTTATTGATGTTATCTTTGAAACATCTTCCCTTACTTTCCAATTTGCCCCCTCTCAACTTTGTTTGGTATGATAAGACTGTCCAAGGTCTTGTAACTTCTGTGCTGAATAATTAATTCCTCTAATAATGTTTCTATTTTTCATCTCTACCCTTTCTAGCTTACATTGATTTTTTTTTTTCTCAGAATGTAAATGACCAGAAAAGTAGTTCAAATAGAGTCTCAGTGAGGCCTTTCAAAGGACAGTCTTCTCTTTCTCTTCCAAAACTCTCTTGCCTAAAGCATTTTAAGATGTCATTAGCTTTTTCCACACATACATCTCTCTAACAACCCACAGCCATATAATCATTGACCAGCACATCCTGATTTTCCTCCTTTTAGCCACCTCAGTACATAATCTCCATGGAAATGTAAGAATTCTCATTATTGATCCTTAATCATACGACTTCATCTCCTATATTGTAAAATGCCTTCTCATCTTTATCATGAGAACATGTTATTGCCTGTTGGCATAGATACCCGAGAGCTCTGGTCATATTGGACAGCATTCAGCAAGGTTATATCTGAGGGGAAAAAAATCATAAATATCTTCCATTCATCAAATAAACCTCCAAACTTTCCCAAATCACATGACCCAGAATATGAAATGCTAAGAATGTGGTTTATGCAAGTTGGTGGTCTTGGTTGGTTGGTTACAGTAGCCTGGCAAGCCCTGACATGGTTTCAGTTGCCATATCCGCTATTTTGGATTAAAGTTATAAATAAAACAAAATAGGTAGAACTAAGATAATTTGAAGTTGGGCATAAGTGGCATAAGTGCTTATATGTACTAAACTTTTATATATTTAAAATGTGTAAAAGCAAAAAAAAAATACAGTTTTGAATATAGTAGGAATACTATAAAATAAGGTGAAGGATTCTTATTGTATAGACACAATTTGATCACTGTTGTTTGTTTTGAGTAGACACTTTCAAAAACAAGAAACTTGTTTAAAAAACCTCAACACTCCAAGTTGTCCTATTTGCAGGTGATCTCAAAGTTTTACTATAGCTTTGCAGTAAAATATCTGAGACTTTATTCTCGTACCCTGTCTATAACTAGAATATTTATCAGGTAATCTTTTAGTTACGAGGAAGGAGCAGCTAAATGTGCAAATGGCAGAATCAACAAAATACATTTAATTGCAAAAACTTGAAATTATTCTCAAACAATGTTTAAAGTAGACTATTTCTAACAAACAAAAGCCACTATTCTATTCCTTAATAGTGACAAATCACAAAAAAATTACAATCCACACCTCCCACAAGTCTACCTCTGATAAGCTTGCAGAAACAAAACCAAACACAAATCTGCTTTCTCAAGGAATATCAAACTGTGAGGGATGCTGAAAAGGTTGTGGGATGGGGGAGGCAGGGGAGGATGGAAGGAAGGGCAGACAATATTCTAGTCTTGATGAGACGCACAAAAGCAAAGCAGCCAAATTCTACACCAAAAGCTACATAATTTAAAAATACTTTAGAAAAGGGTTGTTATTACATCTGACTTAAGTTGCCAAAGCAGAGCTTGGCATGGAAAGAAGAGTCTCAAACAGAGTCTGAATGTTACTGAGATGTGAGTTCTAATCATAACCTTTTGCTCCTTCAGAAGCTTTATGCCATCTACTTTTCCTGGTATTTCTGTAGTGAAAGGCACTAATGATACTCTGAAATCTTACCCATGCAATTTCTAAAGTCAATGTTTACAAAAATGTTTTGATGATTAAAAATAGCTCCAACTAAACAACATCATTGCTGCCACTGGGACACATACATATAGATGCATTGATAATAGGAGGAGGGGGGCAGCTAAGCATACCAGGCAAACAGAGCCTCATGAAAAAGAGGTCAGTGAAAACTTAAGAATTTTACCAAAGCATTACAAATTCAAATTCACATAAAGCTAGAGAATGAGTTGCTGCATGAAAAATTAATATCTGAAGTACTGAAATGAAATGCTTATGCTGAAAAGAAATGCTGTGTAAGAATTTCTTTGTGTGGCAAGAATTTCTTGTAGGAAATTTTGAAGGGGTAATATAAGTACAGACTATTTGCTCATTAGCACTGAGGCTAAGTAATCACTAGATGACATCCAACAAATATCAAATGCCAGAAACTTCTTATTTAAAGGCTGTTATAGCAGCAATATAATCTTTCCTGCAGTGTGCCTTATATGTGTCTTGGTTGATGAACATCTAATTAATCTTGTAGGCTAGAAGCTAAAAAATTGCAGACAGCAGCATGGGCAAGCAATCTTTACATCTGGAAGAGAATATATTATAAAATTAAAAGGTTTTGAGATCCAACATCTTTTACACTCAACACAGTGTTTATAGCTTTTATTACACTTCCCTGAAATGAGCTCTTTGTTTTGATTTTTTTTTTCCACCTATAAGTGTGGAAGTCTTTAGAATCAATACATCTTCTGTGAATCAGCTATAAAGATCTCTATCCTACTTTTGGTGTCCAGGGCCAGCTCAATCTGAGAATATTTTTACTGTAAAAGAGTCCCTTTACTTGGGGAATTTAACACAGCCTTTCAAGTGACGCAACACTGAGAGGGACACGACTTTTCAACAATTCTAATCCATCCATTTAAAAAAAGAGACGCAGTTTCCACTTCTAACGCTATTAAATTCAGAGTGTAGTCTGAAAAATTCCAGGAAAAAGATTAATTTGGTTAAGTGTAGATATAGAGAATCATTTAGGTTGGAAAAGACCCTTAAGTTCATTGAGACAAGACATTAATGTAACAGTGCCAAGTTAGCACTAAACCATGTCCCTCAGCACTACATCTACCTGTCTTTTAAATACCTCCAGGGATGGTGACTCAGCCACTTTCCTGGGCAGCCTGTTCCAATGCTTGTCAACCCTTTCAGAGAAGAAATATTTCATAATATCCAATCTAAACCTCCCCAGGTACAACTTGAGGGCATTTCCTCTTCTCCTATAGCTTGTTACCTGGGAGAAGAGACCAACCCCCACCTTGCTGCAACCTCCTTTCAGGTAGTTGTAGAGAGTAATAAGGTCTATCTTCAGCCTCCTCCTCTCCAGGCTGAACCACCCCAGTTCCCTCAGCCTCCTCTCATAAGACTTGTGCTCTAGACCCTTCACCAGCTTTATTGCTCTTTTTTGGATGCATGTAATGCATCCAGCTATAAACTAGGGGGGGTTTGTTTTTTTTTTTTTTTTGCATTCCATTTATATTCAGTAGCCTTTCTAGGGTGCAGGGTTTTGCATCTGAAAGTAAAATGCCTAAAACAATGAGAGGAATTGCATTCTATCTCTTCCTCTTCATTGGCTACAAAGGATGACCTGCTCAGACATAGGTTTCTGTTACATGAGAAAATCTTGTCTCAAGGAATGGCACCAAGAGATAAAACTTCATAAAGAAAAGATTTATGGAAAAAATATGGTTGATGAATTATTTTGTTTTCTGTGAGTATCTGGGCTGAAAACTTGCTATGATAAATTTGGTGGGCTTAGAAGTGGATCAGCAATACCCCTTGGCAATAAGGTAGGTTTTTTTCCTACTGAGACTGTGGACACAGGACAATTCCTGTGTAATGCACTTAAGTGTACAGTCCAGAACCCACCTGACAGTGGAGGTGCTTGGTAGCTTATATTATTTAGATGTCCTTAGCCTGAAACCTCCTGCAGGAATCAATTATCTGCAGTTCTACCTTGGGGTTGGTAGAACTTCACAGAACTTCCACGTGTTTCCACTTCCTGGAAAACACGTGTTCCCTAATAACACTTTTTTTTTTTTTAAGCTTTATATATTAAACTAGAATACAGAATAAACATTATTTATTTAGCCTATGTCTCAAGTGAGCACTTCAGAAACAGGATATAGACCTTTCCTGAGCTGTGCACAGTACTCAAAAGACTGTGCCAGATCTGAAGCTACCAGGAGTTAACAACTATGGGTTTATAATTTTGAAAATTTAATTTTTAAATGAGAACAACAGAACTCAAACTCAGCTTTCAGGTCTCTGAGTGCTTTTTTCTTTCTGTTCCCTGATCTTCGTTTTCCCTGTTCATCTATTAAAGAGTGAAAAAATGACTAGAAAAGTAGAAGTCATTTGGACATTGATCTAATGTGTTAACAATTCTACCATTGTCATTAGAGCTACTGTAGTTGAAAAATAAAACAAAAGAAATACTCATCTTAAATTCGACCAGCTTGAATACTCTGTATTCTGACTCCACACTTTTCCTGGGTGGTAAAGACTACTTCTATTAGCACAATATTAAAACAACAAAAAAAAAACTAGAATCATTTCTTGTTGCAAGTTTGAAATGTTAGCCATGTTTATATTTCTCCTTGTCTGTACTGTCGATTAGGACAAGTAAAAGCCAAATTAGTCACAGGAGCCATAGGTTTACAAAAGAAGTGACCAGAACAGTGCTGCACCCCACCTGTGATAAACCAAAAGTGAAAAAGTATAGAGAAGTTGCTCCCTTCTTTAAGGAATCTTGCAATTTGTGTTTCCAGCTCATAACAGTAGAAATAGTGTACAGGCTAGATGATTTAACAGCTAATAAAATAGTGAATATATCCAAACTACTTCACAGAATCATAGAATCGTTTGAGTTGGAAGAGACCTTAAAGATCATCTAGTTCCAACCCCCCTGCCATGGGCAGGGACACCTCCCACTAGAGCAGGT
>JAOTQQ010000063.1:28435414-28451162 GCA_026546715.1 Gallinago undulata
TGCTTTTTTTTTTTTTTGCTTTTTTTTTTTTTTCCCAAGGTGAGCGAGGCCTGGAGTCTCTCAGTCAAACAACAAGGACCAAGAAGTCTGTTATAGTTATCCTGACCCTTTTCCAGCCAGCAGCTTCCACAGCCAAAATAAAGCCTGGCAAGATGCAGCTGGGCAAATGTTCACATAATATGCTAATTTTTTTTTTTTTCTTTTCACATTTGTGAATGCCTTGTAAAAATCTTCAGTTAAAAAACAGATGTGAAAGAAATGTCTCGGCAGCCGGGGAGGAACAAGGCTACTTGTCGTTAAGGGGGCAACACGAGGGGTTTTTTCGGTCTTCTCTGTAAGTGCATTACTGGTGTGGAATGGTTTAGAGGAGAAACCAGACTGGGATCAACCCGAAGAGCAAACAGTTTGCCTTCCTAAGCCTCAAGCTCAGAGGTCGCTGCATCTTACAGTGCATAGTGCCAAGGAATTGCCGAGGACCAGCGCTTTGCCCTATAAATACTTTAACAGAGGGCTGCATCCTTCTGACTAACATCTTCTAACTTCACAAAGGAAGCTGTTGACTGAACCCCTGCCCGTGGCTCTGCATTCTGCAGCCATGTCCCCCTGCGAGACCCCGGACACCGAGAAAGGACAAAGCTCATGCCCAAACCAAACGCGGGGCTCCGTCTCTCCCGGGCAGACACCGTTCCTGCCCTCGCACCAACCAGTTCTGCTGCGTTGCAGCCATGTCCCCTCCAACGGGCTCTACTGGTCCCATTTCCCAGCAGGATACGGACACGACACCCGAGCGGATTCCCGCAGGAAGGTAAAGCAGCCTGGGAGCCCCTTACTTCCACTGCACTGCTAAGTGGGGGATCCTGTGCCCCCCAGGAGCATCCCCGTGGAGCATCCCCGCTGCCGGCTGCCAGGGAGTCACAGCCACGGCAGGGAGCCCCGGTTTGCCAGGACACAGCTCCGTCAGTGTGTTGGTACTGGTGAGGAGCACCCTTTTGAGGTGAACCTCCCCGTCACCGCTGCTTCCCGTGCTTCGGTTTACAGAATCTTCATAGTTGGAAGGGACCTTTGGGATCATCGAGTCCAACCACAAAAACACCAAACCAAAACAAAACCCAAAATACCGCCAATCCCACAAACAGACACAACCCAACAACTTGGGCACTAGAGCATGCCCTGAAGTGCCACTTCTACACTTTTCTTAAGTCCCTCCAGGGATGGGGACTCCACCACCTCCCTGGGCAGGCTGTTCCAGTGCCTCACCACCTTCTCAGCAAAGTCATTCTTCCCAATATTCTTCCCAGCCACTGCATGAACTGGGATCCTCTCCAAAAACCCCAGTATTGGGGCTATTTTCTTGATAAATGCCACAGTTTACAAGCAGGGGACAAAGTTCTGCAGCTCTTCCATAATAAATACACAATTGCAGTAGGAATTTTTGCTGAATGAAAGGCTGCAGACATCAGCCCATTAATTTTACAAATGTCTTGTCTTCAAATGCTACAGTAATTAGCTTAACTCCTTCACACTTTAAGATGCTTTAAAGTGTGCTGCAGGAATGTCTCAGATTTTAGGGCAAAGCTAATTTAAACTTCACTAGCGGTGTGATCTCTTGGGATACTGCAGGCAATATTGATTTTTATCTGCAAACTCTCTTCTCTTAACTGTTGCCAAGGTTTTAGATTTTATCATAATGTATTCACAAATATTTATGGAAACTATAACTCAAATATGCATTGGTTAAAATTAAACACATTTTACACAAGGTAACATCAGAGCCAGTTTGCGTAAATATGAGCTCTTAGCTGGTTCAGTAGGCTGATTTGTCACGCTTAGGAAAAAAAAACCAAAAAACCTTTAAATCCTGACAAAGCTGTCTCACAAAGAGAAGGTAAATCTGTGGTTAGGGCTCATTCGCCAGCACACCTTCCCAGTCACCGTGATGCTCCCAGCACGGCATTTTGCGGGGTGGGAAGGGGGACGGGCCGTTCCGAGGGAGAGCCGAGGGCACAGGGCTGAAGCCTCACAGGCTCAGGGAAGCCCTTATCTCTGGATCCTCTACGTTTCCGGGGAAGGAAAATTTTCCCGTGATTGATCTGGCTATGGGAATACTCCAGACGCCAAAACGATGCAGGTAAAATAATACTCATTGAAACTTTTCAGAAAAAAAAAATATAAATAAAATAAAATAAGGAAATGCAATTTGAGAACTCAACTTGTGGATGTTACAGATACAGAACTTGTTCAGTGTAATAAAAGAATCATGGGAAAAGCAGAGGCAGAGGAAACAAAGCAAAGAAGGTACTCAGCATTTCCATGGCATATAAACCTAAATTCAATATTTTAAGTGTGAATATTTACTGTTAGCCCAGCAACCTTAAAAATGCCTACAGCATATGCATGTCATTCATGATTTTCTACACTTCTAATTCAGCACGCTGCTCAAGCTGTTGGGAGAAAATTTGTGGGGACAAAGGGCAACAATGAACAATGACAAAATTAACCTCGCAGTAACCGAGCCTGGAATCCGTCTTGGCTTCAGATAAGCACAGATAAATGGATTTATACGTTCTTTGCACTGAAGTTTGTTTTTGACCCAAATTATGCTAGTTAAGGGTTTACCCCTGCAAGGACAGTAGCAATGCAGGAAGCTTTAATCTCATGCTGGCCTAATTAACGTTAGCTGGCAAACCTTCTCATTAACCCCACAGCACCATCACTCCCATGTCACCGACTGGTTTTCTGCCCACTTTATAATTCTTGACAGGGTAAATGAGCCTACGCAGAGGTCTGTGCTGTTACAGCTTGGATTTGGGATAACAGTATCACTGAATGACTGAGGTGGGAAGGGACCTCTGGAGTTCATCTGGTCCAGCCTCCTTCTCAAGCAGGGCCACCTGGAGCTGGTTGCCCAGGACCAAGCTCAGATGCGTGTCCCAGACCTTTAAAAGTTATTCAGGCAGAAGGAGGATGAACTCATCTGAGCCTGTTAGAAATGGAACGGTTATCAGACGGAGCAGATATGCAGAATACATGGGTTACAGAAAGAGCACACCTGGTATACACCTTCAATGAACCTTTCCTCATCCACACATGACCATGACTACAGTGTGTCTACCGTACACTCAAGTCCCCTGTAGGCTGGACTCAGTATAGACCCTCAGTCATCAACAGAGCAGGAACAAAGCTTCAGATTTGTGGCTGTAGACATCTCTGGGTATTGAATAAAGCTTTTACTGTTTTTTCCTCCTGCTTTGGACAAGGCTATTGCTCAGTAGAGGCCTTGTGCTATCCCAAACACTAGATAGGTGTGTCTGTTACCTTTAAAGCCCTCAACTACATTTTTAAACCGCTTGTTCTCTGGTTATTTTCTTGACTGGATTTTTTTAAGTTCCTTTAACTCCAACAGAAGCGAATAACTGTATGAGCTAAATCAT
Organism: Gallinago undulata; assembly: GCA_026546715.1. NCBI lineage: Eukaryota > Metazoa > Chordata > Aves > Charadriiformes > Scolopacidae > Gallinago > Gallinago undulata. The sequence goes on from JAOTQQ010000063.1 coordinate 28,438,846, forward strand.
TAGCTGCGATTATTCCCCGCGCCCCATATACTGTGTGTGGCTAAACTGTCAGTCCTGCCCTCATCTGTTATGCGGGTCAAATGAAAAACAGGGAAGGAAAAAACCCTATCGGTATTTGAAACACTTATTCCTTTCCTATGCTGCTTTCAGTTACATCCTGGGTTGCACAACCTGCTATTTTCTAGGCCTTCTTGGATTTTTTTCTTTCTCCACTCGCTGTGTGCTGCGACCGCTGCTGGAATTATGCCGCAGCCCACCAGGATTGAGAGCTAGGTACTTCTCATAATGGGAGGTCAAACTAAATGAAAGTCGGAGCCCCACCAGTTCTCACAGCTGAATTCCAACACTGGATATGACATGGCCAAGGGGAAAATATTGGATTTATTTTTATGAGTTAGTCATAACCCTAATGCCCTTAAGAGGTACTGTGAGAAGTGAATCCATTCATAAGGCCAACAAGGTCACTTTTAACTTGTAAAAATAAATCCAATATTTTTCACTATGTCTTATTAGGTTTGTAAAATGCAGCAACCACAGTGGTTTGTTTTCAAAACGTCACTTCCCACAACTGCTTATATTGCTTTTTAGCATGATGCTCCTCTCCCCCGTTCCTCTGCTCCCGAGCTCTGCATTGTCTCTTCCAACCGTCTTTGTTTGTGCTTTGAGATGCCCTGATGGAACCCATCCCGTTACTGAAAGCACTCTCAAGTTTTAGGTTCACCCCTTCCTCGAAGGCAATTTCGTCGTCACAACCCCTTCTTTTCTGCCGTGCACGTATTACACACCCTTGGCATTTCTCTTGGCTGTTTCCACACAGCCTCAGCCTTCGTGGACCTGTCTCAGTGCCTGCTGCTAATTGAACTGCAATCAACAGAAATTCTGTATATAACATTATATAGAATCGTATAGAACATATAATACAGAACTATATAGAATTATATATAACATATATATGTTATATATATAGAGAGAATATATATAAGACAGAATTTATATAATTTGTTGGCTAACCTGGTCTAAAATATAGTCTAATAATTAGCCTAAATCTGATAGCCTCTTAAGCTTTTTCTTTCCCCCTCGAGGCTTCGGTAGCTTTTCACTCAGAGGAGAATGAAGAGCTGGGAAGTGACCTGGAATACTTGTCCCAGCCCATGAGAGTTGCCATTTCAGGCCATGGAAAGTCCTGCAGCCCTCAGAGATGTTTGAGTTTGAACGGCATTCCATCCCCAGACAGCAAGAGACCGTTACACATCTTTTTCTCCCCTGTAGCCCATGCCATAATTTATAACTAAGGAGGAAAACGCAGAGGGTGCAGAGAGGAACAAGCTGGAACAAGCCTGACACAGCCTTATAACCCAAGAAAGGAGGTTTCAAGTGACTGTCAACACAGAGGGGAGTGGGAAGATTTGGGATGGCACAGTCACACCTTCTTGTTTGCCTGAGAAGGCAGGGCAGCACTTTGTGCCCCGTGGAGTTTGAACAGCTGAGCCCCACAAAGGTCAGGAGAGATTACAGGGGAAAGACAGGAAGCGTTGCAGAGGTGGTGAAAGGCAGAACGAGATACTCATCCCTTCGAAACGCGGGTGGAAGAGTACTATTTCAGGGGGGACACTATTACTTGCCACCAAGAAACTGAGGGGAAGCAGCAGATCAAAGAACGTGGACGAAGCGGAGCAGTTTGCTCCTGATATCCTTCCAATTCGTTGGGCAGCTTCTTGTGCTTCTGGGCACAAGCTTTAGGGGCATTAACAAAAATCTAATTAGAAAATAGCATCTCTCTCGTGAACTATTAGCTCTCCTCATATCTGGTTGTAATACATTAAAGTCACAAACCCAGCAAAATACACTAAATCAATGAAAAAAGAGATTTCTACGTCAATCACATTTTGTCGCTTCCTTTTAAAAGACTTAAAAATAAAAGCTGGTTTATGGCAAGAAGCCTCTCGAGAAAATATTTGCTTTTTCCATACAGTAGTGTTCAAAAGTTTCTGGAAGCAATGAAAGAAACTTGGCTTTTCTCTCCCCTTTAAGACTAAGCAAAACTGTGAACAATTATAGGAACTAAAAGACCCATCTCTCCTTGTTTTTCCCCATGTACCCTTCTGTATCTTCCCATTCACTCAAACATGATGGTCCTGCATTTTTACTGGTGAAGACAGAGAAGAGTTTGGCTTTGGCTGATCCTTGAATCAGATCTCTCTATATTTGGTTCACCCTTTATCCAAATTCCTTCCCAGTAATGAATTTCATTCACTTTGTCCCAACGTAAATGATGGCAAAGGAAAAGCAGATCTTCAGCTGTGAGTCTCAGCGAAAAAAGGCTCTGCAGGAGCAAAGCAGCTCCAACTGTTCTCCTCAAAATGGCACGGCCACATCTTTATCATTTCAAAGCTCCAGCTCCCTGTTTGAGTAGCAGCTCCAGATCATATAGTGCAATTTGAAATCTTGGCACTTGGCTTTCAATAATTCCCTGTTAGATTACTGTCTGTGGAAGAGTATATAACACGACTGCTACAAATGCTGGGAGCAAAATCTTCAATAACAACTTAGCGCATATGATAACTTTCCCAATTTCCTGCATCTACACCACCTATCTCTTTACTCTGGTCTGTAGCAGCTTGTTTCTTTATTGAACATCTGCCTTGGGACCCCCTGTCATAAAAAGTAATAAACACATCAATCCAAAAGAAAGAGTATTGCATGGCCCAAAACTACTTAACCAATCAAATTGGCAGCTTGTAGCACGAAACTAAAGGGATAAAACTCAGAGGTGCTTTTTATACAGAGCATTTCTAATGATATTACGCACCTGCTGCCATTTTGCACACCTAGCTGCCTGAGTGCTTCTAATAAGTTAATTATAGTTTCTAGCACCAATTATAGATTTCAACCTTTGTGGAAATACCAAGCAATGGGATTAATTTGTAAATCTGCTATCTCACTGATATTTGACAGCTATTGCTTTGATTCTCCTTCCTACAAAATACAGATGGATTGTCTGGGGAAAAAACCATTCTTTAACTAAATAATAATAAAAAAGCACAATAAAAATGCCTTGTAGCTTATTATCTACAGACCCCACAACTTGTAACTGTGACTGTAATTATAGTTGTTCTAGTTTCCCCTGCAGGTTTTGCTAAACAAACAAATGAAAAATATACCCAAAAGGAAAAACAAAAGCAATTTATGCTCTCCAGTTATCGTAATATAAATATCCATAGATTACTTGCATAGAGAGTAGATCAGATCTAATCTTTCACTACAGTTTCTTGTAAATTAGAAATTACATTTACTCCAGGTGTATGTTGTTTGCCCAGTTCATATCCCGCTGTAAATTAGAGCAGTTTTGCCTTTCGGGAGAAAAACCTCACTTTTGAAATGTGTCTTATTGACTGTGTATAAATTACCAGCAGCTGATCCATGGAGTAGATTTGAAGGTAGAACTGCCTATAGGCAACTTACTTTATTGATTGTAGATTGATATTCAGCTGATTTTAAAGAAAAGCAAAACAAAATAAAGCTGCAATGTAATTGCCAGCTCTTTGTAGGAGTAACAAAAACATTATCTCACCTATCTGTGATTTGACAAGCTGTTTGTTCCTCATCCCAAGACTCGGGTTAGTATGTCTGGGCCACCTTTCTTTTCATTGTTGCCCTTCTGTGAGTTTAGGAAGGGGAAGAGGGGAGGGAGCCGGTGGCCAGCGGCAATGGAACGTCCTAAGATCACACGGAGAGAGCCTCTGGATCAGGCTACGGTCTGCGTTAACGGGCAGCCTGCCACGTGTGGCCCTCAGCAAGGAAAAGATCCAGGCTTTGGGTTAAAACGTCGAAGAGTTGTTTCGAATAGGATGTTTGCCCTTAAAGCTTTATCACAGTAGAAAACACAGGTAGGTCCCTGAGCCAAATGACTCATGAATTCTTACTCGCTATGGAGCTCTGCCTCATAATTTAACACTTGTGTAGGTTGGCTGATTTCTAGTGAGCCTCAGTTCTCAAAACAGCCTTCTCCTTACTGGTATTAGTCATGCCTCTATTCCAGTTTCATGAAACCTGCAGAAACTTACCCTCTCCTTCAATTAAATTTGGTTTAAATAGGTCCTTGGCTGATTAAGGCACGGAACTAACAGACATATACGTATGAACATATAGCACAACTGCAAGCATCAGAGTTCTTTAGGAAACCAGGATAAATGATTTACTCTTCTGAAATACCCTCTGCTCGGAAAGTCAGAAAATTGAGGTGCAAAGCACCAGCCCTGATCCAGCAAAGCACTTACACATTTTCTCAACTGGGAAACTCATGCAACTTAAATCTAAATACATGCCCAATGCTTTGCTGCTTTGGGGCTGAAAAGCTCAATGCCTAGCCCAATTCTACCCCAAACCTCACACTGACTACTACAAGCAAACATGAGTTAAGAATGTGTGTGGATAATTCTTGGAAGCTTGAAAAATGTTAGCTTTTATATAGCCAAAGCACTTTAAATAACACCACCCTTGATTTATAAGTGTAAAACAGCGAGAGTTGTGGTTTTCCCAGGGTTACCAGGAAGAAGTTGTTTTGTGAGCAGCAGAACTAATGAAGCCTAATTTCCCATGGATTCAAATTCTTTGTCACCAAAATCCTGCCCCTATCCCCTCACCACAATAGCCCCGCTCTCTCCTTGTTGTTTAGTGTTTCCTCTCCCCAGGACAGACCCTGCTGTGACTGACTGACCAGCTGGCTGCTGCACAGGGACAGCGATGGTCACCTCCTGGTGGCTCCTCCTCGGAAGAGACACTGCTACACATCTCTCTTCTTTTGCCATCTTAAAAAAACTTCACAGAAATGTCTGAATTTTCATTTTCATAGAATCATCTGGGCCGGAAGGAACCTCCAAAGGCCATCTATTCTGACCCCCCCGCAGTCACAGGGACACCCCCAACTAGACCAGGTTGCCCAGGGCCTCCCCTTGAATGTCTCCAGGGAAGGGGCCTCAACCACCTCCCTGGGCAACCTCTTCCAGTGCTCCACCACCCTCATTGGAAAGAACTTATTCCTAATCTCCAATCTAAAGCTGCTTTTCTTCAGTTTAAACCCACTGTCCCTCATCCTGTCCCTGCAGGCCTTTGTAAACAGGCTCTCCCCAGCCTTCCTGTAGCCCCCCTCAGGTACTGGAAGGCCGCTATTAGGTCTCCTCGGAGCTTCCTCTTCCATGTCCTTCTTCTACAGAGGGCTCCAGACCTGCACACAAGTGCTCCAGGTGAGGACTCACCAGAGCAGAGCAAAGTGGCAGACTCACCTCTCTGGATCTGCTAGCAACACATCTCTTGATGCAGCCCAGGGTGGGATTGGCTGCAAGTGCCCACTGCCTGCTCATGGCCAGCTTCTCCTCCATCAGCCCCCCCAAGTCCCTTTCCTCAGGGCTGCTTTCTAACCCCTCATCCCCCAGTCTGTATTGATACCCAGGATTGTTCCGGCCCAGGTGCAGAACCCTGCACTTGTTCCCGTTGAACTTCATGAGGTCTTTTGAGACTTGAATGTCTATTAAAGTTGGCCAAAGCCTCAAAAGTCTTTAGGACAATTCAGAGGGGAACACATGATGAAAATGCATTTAGAGACTTCTCCCCATTTAGGAGAAAGAGTTAAAAAGCAGAAGAGCAACCAGCAGAGCACGTGTTCCCAAGCCAAGCTTGGCCCACAGGGGTATCAAAGCCTCATTCCTACAGATGGAATGGTCATGCTGAAAATACTCCATGCCTGAATTTGATTCGTCTATTAGTCACAGAAAGTGTTAACTTATTTCCTCTACTAAAAAGCACTACTTTCTACAAACACCACAATAAACTCAGAACCGTGGCACAACGCTCCCATCTACCTTTCTGCTTCCCAGCATGCCCACCAGCTTCTTCCAGCCTCTTTGAGTTCCTTCCCATCACATTTCTAGCTCGCTCCATTGCCACAGACTCAAGGCTTCCTCCTGGGCAGCTGGGAAACTAAACGGAGCTTGTGCATATTTGCTTCCATTTCCTCTCATCTCAGACTCACTGTCGCTGTGTGTAACCATGTCCTTCATGTTCCAGGCCCAGTGGGGGGTGGCATCTTGTACATCAAGGAATCACAATTTTCCCCTGCCAAACGGAGCCTTTCCCCTGTATTTGAGAGCATTATTTTGATTCCTGTTATAAGCCCACACTTAGATGATAACCACCTTCCCGGCTTACACAAGGCAACATAAGGACACAAGGAGCCCACTAAAGCAAAAAACCTACTATTTCCACTAGAAAACACTTGAAATACTTCTGCTGCAGATAACATTAAACGATATCTGTGGATTATCTACAGAAGGAACTCCTAAACCATGCTCACCAGCACATTACATTTGTAGAGTTCACAATATGATGAACTACTCCTTCCTATGTGGCACATCTCAGTTTCCCTGTAATAGGAATATTCAACTTACAGTATTTTAGAGGAGAAACCACTGTAACAGCAACAGATTACACACTGACCACTGGTGCAGTTTTGTGAGATGGGCCTATGTCTTCTTTTACTACTGATCAGTTCATTTCTATACCAGATTTTCAATTTTCACCTTTAAAAAAAAGTCTTTCCTGCTTTTTATACAACTGCACAACAAAGACCTCAGTGAATACACACCATTTGAAAGCTACATTATGTATTCTTTACCTAATTCCTAATGAAAATCAGCAGGTAGGTAACTGCTAATTGCACACAGCTGCTTATATTATTTGGGGCAGTTAATTTCGGTGCATGTGGTTTCCTCATTACATTTGAGGGGTTTTCTTCTCTCCAATTACATTCTCTCTGAAAGTGCTGCCAAGGCCACTTGCTTGAGGAAGGTGGAACCACAGTGCAGCACCTCATTTCAGAGTATGTTATTCGGTGATGGGCAGGGAAAATTACTTCACTGGGTGTTTATCTGCCCTCCTAATGGACATAAGGTCTGCAAACCTTTCCCTGTATGACTCTCCTATGCTTAAGTACCTGAGTTCCCTGAGCTATTTGGTTCGTCTGCTCTTCAGCATTGGGCACGGCACAAAGATTTATGTTGCTCTGTGTGACCACACCAATCATCCATCACTATTAGTTACAATAAAATCTTCCTCTTTGTTTTCAAAAGCCCTTTTGAATTGGATTCCACTATGAGTTAACATACCACAGACAGTGAAGTGCTTGTGAACATAGAGAAGGCAAATATTCCTCAAAACCACTTTTGCGATCTATCTAGGCTTCTATGCCCGGGAGAAAGTCAAGGGACTAAAGATGACTTTCCTCAACCACATTTAGCTACCTGAAAGTTAGAAAAGCAAGTTACCTTAGCTCTTCCTGGAGTCAGTGGGAAGAGAGAGGCATCTTCAGAGACAGTTCATCCTAACCTGAAATAAACACCAAAACTAAGTGTAATGATTAACCCCCTGGAGCTGCTTCTTGCTTTTCATTGGTTAGGGAAACCACCTTAGAATATGGACCTAATTGTCAAAAGATCTTCACTTATCTAAGATGGATTTCCCAGTGGTTTAACATTACGGCAACCTTGTATGTAAAAAGGAAACAGATAAAACCAAGAGGAATTAATACATTCTGAACACAATTAATAAATATCTGAACACAATCACGCTATTTTAAAAATATTCTTCGACTGACAAATAGTTTTGTCTCTCACAAAGGAAACAGCCCAGGCTACCTCTCCTCATCTGCCGAATTTCCTTTGAAGTAGCTAGACCTAGGTGAGAAGAAAGTCCTTCTTATTTCTATTCAGACCAAGAAACACAAAAGAACATTTAAACCGTGCCAAATCCTTCCACCGAGGGGTCCAGTTGCACACAGGCTGCATCTTTTTAACCCCTCATCCCATCCTATCACCCATCAGCTGGTATTGCGTTTCGTTTGGTTCGTGGAGCTCCATGCACGCTCAGGACCACCCCTGCTCAACGCTGCCGACGGGGCAGGCTCCAGCAACAGAGACAGTAGTTTTGTCACTAATTAATGTTTTAAATTGGGCCCGCTGTATTTGCCACCCAGTGTTTGAGTCAGACATCCACCAGAGCCTTAGTGTCTGCCAGGGCCACTCTGGGCAACTGGAATGCACATCACAGACTGAATACCTTCTCTCACCAGTGAGGACAGACCTGTACCTTCTTCCCCTGCCTTTCCTGCAGTTCCAGGTGTCTGCAGACAGCCAAGGCCAGCAAGGGGCACTGGTAGCCCCCGGGGGTTGTAAGGGGTGGGCTGGTTCATGTGGGCAAAGGGTGGGTGGCAGCTCGATGGAGAAGCATGGAAGCGCTCACATGCGCTTGCAGAAGCAGGAGGCACTTGGTCAGCAATGCCTTGGCCCCTTTTTAGGTAACAGAAACACAACCAAACCAGAGTCTAATGGCTTTTTTTTTCGTTTTTTCTTTTAAAAGAACTGGTTGAGTCCTTCCCACTCCCTCCAGAACGCGGCCACCACTCGCTGTCAGCAGGGCGAGAGCCTTAGCACCGCTGGAGAACAGACAGGCTGCGTACGCTTGTCACCCTCTCTGTGTAGTACCAGATTCTTCTGGGTTTACTCAGTTTTACACCCAATGTTCTGCAGACTGCTTACCACTCCCGTGGACACATGGCTCTCGGGGTGTGGAAAAAACCCTCCGTTGACTTTGGCAGTGACGTACCCACAGTATGGCTCCAGTTTAATTTTGCTAGTTTGATCTGCTTTGTACCGTAAGAACATTATCCACTATGACCCTCTGTTTATTTATTTTTAAACCAAACATATTAACGTTTCATCATTTGCTCTCACTGCCCCATTCCAGGAAGCCATAAACTGGTTATTTCTGTGGGACCTTATTCATACCCTGTGTCAACAACAGCCCTCCGAATGGCTCTTGCGACCTGTCCCATTGCGAGGGAGTTAAAATCCTAATTTTTCTATTGCGTGGCACTTTAAAGATAAAACCCTTTTCTTGCAGCTTGGTTCAAACCCTCGGCTCGCACCAGCGCTGCTCAGCAGAGCATTCGGTTTTCTCTTTACATCATATTTTAGCGAATGTTGTGTTTTATAAGATAAAATGATAAATGGCCTGACTTAAATGACCGGAGGGTATCTACTTTCCTGCTACTCTATTTAAAAGGTTCCTCTGAACATTTTGCACACCTTATTGTGTGACTGTGGCTGTCTAATAGCAAAGGAAACAATAGCCTCTGATGTCCACAAAGGCAGGGCATACCACACAGGTGCCATGTTTTACAACACCACTATATCTTGTCATTCAGAAGTGCTCCCTGAACAAATTGCCTGTCATATTTAAAGATAAAATCTGACAGTGCCAGAGCTGACAAGTAGTCCTCAACCCTGACATACAACACGGAGCTGAATTTTGCTAGATTCACTGTAGATGGATTTGTCTTTAGAGATTCACAGCAAAGCCAACTGCTGGCAGAGCAGCAAAAATTATTTCAAAACATCACTAAGTGTCAGACTTTATTAAATGGTTGCTTTAAAAAAAAAAAAAAAAAAGGGAATAAAGCTTCTGTGTTAGCTTTAGAAAAGAACTGTACAGAAATGTTTTTACATATTTTACTTCCCCATACAATAATGATGTAGGGTGTTTCTAAATAATAGAAAATACTGCAGTACATTTCAGGAAAAGCATTTTCATCGCTCCTGAACACTGGGATGTATTTACACTACAGCAGCTCGTGTTCTCTTATCTTTTACCCCGCGAGGCTCTGAAAGGCCTGTACAGTGAATAAGAATTAAGAAGGGATGACACAGCCGTTTCAGTAATGACCGTGCGCTGCTCAGGTGGGCACGGGGGACAGCCAAGGGTTTACTTGCCACAACTACTAGCCACCACTGGCACCGGTGGGGCAGGTACTCCAGAGGTCTGTCAAAATCCCAGCCTGTCACTGTTCTCATCTCAGCCCCTTTTTCTGCTGTTTTGGGTTTCTTGAGGGGGTCATGGGCCGCAGACACAATCACCTGCTCCTGCAGCTCTCTACCCTTTTTCTGCCCGCGTTAGAGCACTGTACATTTAACTCCTTCCTCGGCCACAGAATGCAAACTTTCACTTGTATCATCAGAGAGAGACTTCTCTCCCTGCTAACCCAGACCTTACCAAGGTGACCCACACTTCTCACTCTCTCCGACAGAAGAGCCACTTAACGTTGAGCTTCGTTTTCTCTCTAACAAACCTCTTCCGTAGCGCGGACCTATCTACAAGTCACTCCCCTAAAAAAGCTCCCCGAGTGCTCCATCATCCTGTATCCTACAAAGCACGACTTTGCCTTAGGAATAGTGTTAGTAAAAGCTGTAATTGTCATTCTCCTGGGCTGCGTCAAATCTTATTTAAGGATGGATCTCCTCTCAATTTCTCTTAGAGGCACTTTACCCGAGAGAGAACCAATCCATTATTGGAAGAAGATGTTCTGACCCCATTAGCTGGGCAGACGTGTGTTTGAACTACAGACCTCTCAGCAGCCTCAATCCAAGATGAGCTAGCTCGGGCTACCCTGTCTAGATGCATCCTCGGAGGTCCCTCCACATGCCGCTCTGGACCACGCGGGGAAACACCAAATTCGTGTTGCGACAGGCAGCCAAGAGATCAGTTTGCCCAGAAGGTGACCGAGATGAGTGAACACCAGGGTATGCAGATAAATAAAAAATCCTGGGAAGTGTTACTTTGCACATAGACCTTGTTTAAAGATCAGCACCGGAAAGAAATTCTGCGTGATTTATAATTTTCGTATTGGCATGTACTAAAAATTAGTGAGTAATATGGAATTTTTTAGAAAGGCTGCTCTGTTCCCAGCTTTCTTCAGGCATGCTTGATTCTGGCCCTCTGAGAATCCTGGAATCTGCATAATACAGGTGTTTGTAACCTTTAAAAGTGGAAATGTCATAACTTAGCCTTAGCTAATTGTGGAGCCCTGAGCGTAATGAAAGTGCTGTTGCCCAACAAGCTTTGCACTACATTGATTTTTCTTCTGTTGGCTGGGAGTTCTGGTAAGAGAACAATAGCCCTAATAATATCAGCAAAGCAAAGAAAGTAAGGAACAGTGAGCTCTTCAAAATAAGGACATCACAATCAAATTCCAGATTTGAAATGATGTTTCTAAAAGTATGTTTAATACAAGACCTTGTTCTGCGTCTATCAAGTCAAAGCTTGTATGGTTTAAAGTTCCTGAACGACTGCTTAATCAGGTAGCTCAGAGTTAAGCCCCAGAGGTTAAGCAATAAAAAGAGAAACAAAAATAACCCAACAGTTTCTGCAGTTAGTTGAACCCAGCAACAGCCCCTTAAACAGCTTTTACATTCCTACGGTTTGAAATGCCATAAAGCCACAAGATGCACTGAAAAGCTATGAATTTGCTAAGTAGGATTTCACTTCCCCTTGTTATTAGAGGTCATTAAATTTATTAGATGTTAGTGAAACCCTTGTAAACAGAAAAGACGAAGGCTTATAAGAGAGTGCTCTTTATTTTCACCCTAATAATTAAGATGCAACTAGGAATAGGATAATAGAAGCCTAATTTATGGAGTGCTGTTAGTTCCAAACTCTTAGTGACAGTTATGTAGCAAGTTTCACACAGACCTGTTGAAGTGAAATATAATTGTGTAAAGAGGATATCATATAGACTAGATGAAAACTTGTGGGTATGCTATCTTTAGTAGAAAATATGATGATTGTTACAAACTCTAAAATCATACTCTTCACTCACTGGAAAAGCAGGTATCCAAAGTGATATAAACTTTCTCTACTTCTTTTTTACATATTTACAAACTCAATGTGGTTCTTCTAATTTGAGACGATGGTTCTAAAATTTAAATGATCTTGGAAGAAAAACCCCAACACTTTAGCAAATTTTTAGTAAAACCCACTTCTAGTTATGACTTTATTATTAGCTATGACCCTGACAAAGTGCACACCTGCAACTTCAGCTATATAATTCAAGACCTTTTAATTTAGAAACAAAGTCTTCTCACCAAAGGGAAAGGAGAGTATCTTTTAGCTACAGCAGGGGGTATAGCCTTTGTAGAACTCTTATCTGGGGGTGTGATCACTGTGTGTAACGGGGTGTTAGAGTCATTATGATGAACGGACAACTACAAGTCCCTCACCTCAAAGAGAATTTCATAGAATCACAGAATTGTCTATGTTGGAAGGGACCTTTAAGATCGTCTAGTCCAACCATCAACCTAACTCTGATAAAAACCATCACTAAACCATGTCCCCCAGCACTATGTCAACCAGTCCTTTAAATACCTCCAGGGATGGTGCCTCAACCACTTCCCTGGGCAGCCCATTCCAAGGCTTAATAACCCTTTCCATGT
>JAOTQQ010000063.1:28451262-28472412 GCA_026546715.1 Gallinago undulata
TCCACAGCCTTTCCTTCATCCACCAAGCGAGTCACTTTGTCATAGAAGGAGATCAGGTTTGTCAAGCAGGACCTGCCTTTCACCAACCCATGCTGGCTGGGCCTGATCATCTGGTTGTCCTTCATGTGCTGCATAATGGCACTCAGGGTGATCTGTTCCACGACCTTTAAGTTCTTATGACAGATTTTCTATAGAAAAATCCAAAATGTAACAAGAAATGAATCCTAACTGTCTCTGCCTCATTTAAGACAAGCTGCTCTTGAGTGCAGAGACTGAAAGAGTGCCTCACCCCCCTCCTCCAGAAGATGCCTACCCTTGAGTGAAAAGGAGTGAAGTCTCCTTGTGCTTGTATCCCTTCAGGAAAGGCCCGCTGATGTTTGCATCTTTTTTTTTTTTTGAAAGGTCACTACTGCCATGTGTTTTATCCATTTTTATAAAAAGTTAAGGAACGGGAAAAATCTAGGGAATCTTTAATTCTGAGAGAACCTGAAGAAAAGGAAGAGCTTAAGGGACTTTAAATTCCAGGGATGCTCATCTTGGTATTTCTAGATACATGTAATGTATGTTACAATAAACTGCCAGAAATGTTTCAGAATAACACTCGTTTTGCAAACATTTCTCCATTCAGTTGCCTGTATACTGACTTTTGGCTAAATTAATTAAACATTTTCTAAAGCCAAGGAAAGAAAGTTCTAGGCTAAGAAATCAAATTTCTTACCTCTTGGATACCCTGCTGACTCTAAGCTGGAGTATCTGTGCATAATGCTCTCTGTCAACTCTTTTTGGCTTGGAGACTCCATTCCATCCTGGCAGGGAATGACCTGGCCTCTGTTATTCACGCTTTCGTCACCTCTTGGCTGGAATCTAGTAATGCAGAATAACTTGGGCACGCAGCCGTTGGCATTAAAGGAGCTCCAGGTAATACAGAACACTGCAGTGCATCTCAGCCACATGGGCACATGCACATCAAATCCTTCAGAGTACCAAAGGAAATTTGCAGTAATGGTCTTTGCCTTGCTCTGTCACCTGAATCTGGCGTAGCTTGGACTTCAGGCTATCCACAGCCCCGAGACGGAGACAACTGATGATAACTATTCCTTTGACACAGCAGAGCCCTCCCCCAAATCTGCTGTAAGTGGGAGATAAAAACTTGAAATGAAGTTCCCTACAAACAACAGACACCACAAACCTTTTCACCTTTTACTCTGCCTTGTTTAACATGACTACATATGTTCTAAATTGCAAACCCCACTGCAACACACATAGAGTATACACACAAGCAGGCTGATGGTGTGGGTGCTGGTAGGCACTGAGTTCCTAATACTCACATAATATAAGAGTATGTGTCAAATATGGCAAATATGTGGTTGCACAACCAGAAGAATATCTTCTAAACCTAGTAGTAAAGCCATAATTTTTTGCTGAAGGAAACACTATTACAGGGAGGAGTCAGTCGTGTGCATTTATGGTATGAGTCTTACCAAAGTAACATAAATTTATCTGCCTTCTTTACTTGAAGATTTACAATATAATCAGAATTTAATTCCATTACTTTCAAGAATAACAACAAATTTCCCATTCTCTCTTTGACCTCTTTACCATTATTAAATTGTCACATAGGCAGATGCAGATAACTATGCAACCTAAAATGGACTTGCAATACAGTTCAGGTCGAGGAAGACGCCCCACTGAAGAGCAGATTCAGAGCACCTTTGGGTTTGCTCCTTTGCAGAAGCTTACCTCTCATTATCCAGCATTCAGGAAGCTTACAGGAGTTAATTTTCCCTTTTAGGCACCTGAAGTTAGATGGTGTGAAAAATACACTCCTCTTCTTCCATGCACTGCAACAATGAGGTATTGAAGACAAGACCTAGCACCTTCTGGAGGATAAATGATAGACAAACAGATTCTTTCAGTGGTTTATTTTACAAACGTCCATAAACTAGCAAATACATAACACAAATTTAAACACCACCATATATCTCACAGTGCTATATAAACGGTCCTTATTACAAATAGCAGTACCAAATAAGCAAGGAACAAAAATATCCTAGTAAATTGGTTTGAAAACAAACGTTCTTGAGATAATGCTATCTGATACATAGCTTTTAAGTTTCCTCACTTCAAAGTCATGTCAGCTTAACAAAGAACACAACTTTTTAATAGCATCACTGTTATTGCTGAGACAAAAGGGACAGAAAGGGCATCGGTGGGCAGAAAAGAAAGAACAGCAATGAAAGAATTGTGGAATGCTTTGATAATGTTTGGGTAATAAATTATTAGGATGTTCATCAAAATAACTAGAAAAGTAGTGCTCTCAGTAAAGTACTACCAGATTAGCAAATAGGTAGCAGACACGAGTGCTAACAGGTGCACCACCAGCACTCATTCCAGTTTGTTCCAGCAACGCATCTTCCCCTGGAGAAGCAGCACCCAAATACCCACAGGGGACCTTCTTAGGAGTTCCCTACTACAGCAGTTACACCACCTTGTGGGGCGTGCAGTGGACACACTTCAAGTACAGCTAAAAGAGTGTAGATTGTATTATACTGTCTTACAGACTGCTTATCTGCGTATTCTCTAATTCAATAGTTCCAATAAAATTTACCTTTCCCACTGAGAGCTCAGGGACTTGGAATATAACTAAAAGATTCACTGGGAAGTTTAATCAAACATTAGGAGGCCTGAAAAATCTCTTATTGCGTGAGATGTACTACTGTATGTTGTGCAATTAAATAATATGCTAAATATGACATGAGGAGGACAAATTCCAGCTCCACTTTCAGATATATCTTTGGAGAAAAAAATGTTCTATGAGAGCATCTTTCATCTGTAAACTGAGCTGATTAACTGGAAATAATCGAGACATGCCAGCCGTGGAGGGTGACGTGTGCTCCATCCCCATCCCCAGCCAGAAACCAGCTGCACTTTTGACCTCTACCTCAGGTTCTCCGTCTAAAGCATCCTGAGATGATCCTTTAAGATAAAAAGCCACTTTAAAATATCACTATCACTAGACGTTAAATGTTTCAGAGAAGCTTTTGAGTAAAAGACCTTGAGAAATTTCTTCCCTTTCCTTATATGTTATACCTTGATGGATACAATGAAGTAGGAAAAAATGGAGGAAAAGCTTCTGAGAACATACAGGTGATTTCACTGCATTTGTTTCTTCCTTTTTTTTATGTAGACATTCATCTTCCACGAGAACCCGAGCTTCTCATGACATGCTGGTTAGCAAAAAGCCCTAGTCATACATGCTTAGTTTCAAAGTTATGTTACTACTCGGAGAGAGAAATAAATGTACACTATATTAAAAACAATCATCGCAGCCCTTGAAATGATTGGATGGTTTAGCTTTGAACGCAATTCAACCTAATAGAGGCTTTAATGGCTTTTGACAGATTGTTCCACTGATCAAGGGACATGTATGAAAATAACTGCCTACCAAGCCCTGATTTGATTTTAAGAAAAGAAAACTGAAGGTTAATGGTAAACAGAAGTTGATTGTTCACATTTTCACTGAAATAACTCTATCTGACCTGTTCTTAGAAGCAGTGAAATAAAGGATAATGGGAATCCTATACACCTGACTTTTTACTTTAGCCTCTAATCAAGGGGACTAATCAGACCAAGATGTGCTGGCATGAAAGCAAGTATTTGACCATACAGAGGGGGAGGAGAACAACCGTTGTGACCAAATTCTGATCCATCATGGACAAGCACTGTAAAACAGTGGAGCATTAGAGGATGTAAACCATAGTATAGCGTGTCCTTTTCTATCTGTCCTGTGATTTATGAATGTATCTCCAAAGCAGCAAGAAGATAAACCACCTTTTTCATGTCACGTGTGAAGTGCTCACACCCAAACACCAACGTTTTAATCTTGTTCAGTGAATGCTCCCAGGCTAAGGTGAAGAGGAGAGATGAATGTAAATAAGATGCAAGCCCAGCCACATCGCAGGTGATGAGCCTCAGCTTGGACTGCAAAGAGAAGAGAGGTTCTATTTAGGATGGCCTCTGCCCTTAGAGGTGGGGTGAGGTGACAGCCAGAATGGGGCAGTTTGGGAGTCCTCAGAAACATTGAATGTTGACGGTTTTGCCCAAATCTTCCACTACTATCTAACAGCTCCCGCTGTTATTCGTGTAGGGCTGAGCATTTCACTCCGCTGTGGGGATTGCGGAGCTTGTCTTTTTTCGGACAAGGAACCTCACTGTGAACAGTGTTCTGCTTGTTTGTCTGACCCTTCCCTGTGGCAGCTGACTGTCCCCGTGGGATAGTTCAGGGGATGAGCTGCAGCAACTTGAGTCTCAAACGGGAACCAGATGTTGAGTGGAGGAGGTACTCAGTCCATGGAGGTGTAGTAGGACAGAGGTGGAGGTTGAAGCTGGGGATCAGGGTGTCTCATGCCTCTTCCTACAGTGGAACAACCACTCTTCCCAACTCTAACCTTGGTGCAAGAAGACAGTGGTCAGGTCCTAGCAAAAAGCTAAGGACCAGCTGTTGGGGGGCAAGAGGAGGGTTAAGGAGCCAACATTAACTTTACACCAGCTGGGAACAATTAAGGGAGAGATCCTGACCTGCACTGTACAAGTTACTGCTCAATGACTCCCATATGAGTTAAGTTAATAAAGTTGTGGCCTTAAGAAAGCACATCCCTTGCACCTCACGTGCATCTCATCTCATCTCTCTCACCCTCCTCCCATCCCAGTTTAGAGATCACCTCCTGGGCTAGTTTAATCTCTGTTCAGTTAGCCCACATTGCACTGCATGACACAGGACTAATGGCACTGCCCTACAACAGGGGAGGAAGGAGCAATGCCCGCTCTTAACACACTACAATATTTTAACCATCCTTCATGGTGGAGCTAGGGAATTATTTTCTCTTTTTCCTGCTGTTATGGCACTGGAATCCCCGAATCTGTCCCACAGCATCAAGTCATCCAGCACGATTTTAAAGTGCATCTTGCATCATTACTTGTGAAACTAAAACTATATCTGGATGACAGCAAGACAACTGATTTGGGTATTTATTATGTTCTGTGTTAGCCATCCTGGACAGTTTCCAGTCAGCAATTACTCATGGCATTCTTAATTACAATTTAGATAATCAGAATCTGCTGTAAAGCTCAGAGCATAAGCATGATGCCTTTAAAATCTACTGTATTGAGCTTTTCTATTTACGTAGCCTTTTAACAAGAAGAAAGGATGTACAGGATAAAATATTTTTACATGAGGATATATGAATAAAGCATTATAAAAACATTTCTAATTACATGGTATAACACAGCAGTTTTAGATCAAATACTTAAAAATGGCCTTTACCTTTTATCCCCCAAATTAGAGAAACAATAAAAGTTTCTCATTTTCTGCCAACATTTTCTTTCTATCAGTGTAAAACCAACTCTGTATCAGATTTTTTAAAGAAAGGCCTTGCCTCGAGCATTTCATTTGTATTGGTTCCATGTTTAGTCAGTAGCTTTTGTAAAATTGATGAATATTGTCTAAAGGCAAGTGCAGACAGGCAAACAGATCTGTATCTTCTGTAATCCATTTAGTCTGACACACACGTGCAAGTGAACTATTTTACCTTAATTCTCTCATGGCTGATGAAAAGTAAACGTAAGCAAAGTCGTGAACTTCACCATTTAAAAAGAATCACTGAATCGAATGTTAGAAGCTAATTTATGCTCTCCCCTCTTCCCTGAAAAAAAAACTGACCTTGGTCCTCGTGCTTCTAGAGCATCCAGACTTGGCAAACAGTTTCCATATAGCCCACATCCATTAGAGGCTCTCTTTTTCAGCTCATCCAAAATGGTAATGGGTTATCTAATGCTGGAATATAAATGGATTGCTAAAGTATCATTGCAACATGAGCTAAATTATAACTATTTTAATAAAATAATGAAAACTTTGAAGTATTCATCTGCTTCTAGTACGTAATCCAAACACAGCAATAATTTACACTTGATCTCTCTGTTTTTTAATAGGTATTTACCTTCAACCATGTTCTCCTCCTGGGGTACCCTTTGGCTTTACTACGTACTTCAAACGGTTCCATCAACCTTACTCATGTCTCTGCTATCAGCTCCTGTGGGCTTTGGAGATATGAAACCCTCTTATACTTCTGTATTTAAGCGGAACTCAATCAAGTTACACTGATTTAGATGATGTGAGACTGGAATGCAACACAGAGCATTAATCCTCTTTAACCACTTCATTATTGGTATTTTGGCAGTGAATCTTAGGTCTTATCCGTTCCAAAGGTGTTCATCTGTCTATGTCATTGCTATCCATGGCTTAAATGAGTGCTATCCAAGCGCGCTGAGGCTAGTACTAGTTCAGCTAATTCACTAGCTTAAATCGTCAGCATAGACAAGACCTAGAATCATGCATTTTTTAAAAATTCTATTGCTGCCAGCAGCCTCCTAATACAAGAAAAATGCAGTGTTTTTTCGCTACTGCTGGAAATAATTATTTGCCAATCATTTTTTAATAGCTATGCCTCCACTTCAGCTACAAACTACAACATTGATATGCCTTCCCTACCCTGTACGGCTGTCAGATTCATTTCAATACTGTGATCCCCACGGTTTCTAGCAGCGCTTAATTAAACACAAAATAATCATAAAGTAACAGCCTAAACAAACAAACAATCCCCTCAAACGCTGTGTTAACAGTGTTACATCATTAGCTTGTTTGAATTTATCTTGCTCATTTCCAAAGTAATATCTGTTTGTGTGAGAACTGCCTTTTCAAAAGCAGAATTCCCACATCTTCAGCTAGCTTTTCGCTAAGCGATCTCCAAAGTAAACAGTATTTAGTGTGGCATTAATCTAAAGATACGCTATTTGCCCACTGGTAAAGCCAGCTTTAGCTAGTGCAGGAAAGAAAAAGCTATGCCCATCACATAGTATTTCAAAATGTTAAGAAATCAGCGGCACGAGAGATAACAGATGGATCAAGGTTATAATATAATCAAACCTACTTTAAATCATAATTTATTCTTCAGAGGGTCTTCACACTCTACAGGGTGGCTAACAGTTTCAGCAGAAGTTGAGGACTACAATGAAAATGCCTGATGCAGGTTTTTACCCTTGTGCTGGCATAGCTATGTCAGAGGTGTGGAGGCACAATCTCTGCTTGATATCATTGTCCTGGCAAAAGCTGGGAGATTTGGACATAGTTTTATACCACTAAACCTGAATTTTTGCTGGCACAGCTTCTTCAGCTCCAGGGAGGTCTGGCATATGTTATACTCTCAAAAGCCCAATTTTCGGCAGCACAAGCCTCATCCACACGCGGAGCGCGTTGCCAAAGCAGTGCACTGGTATGCTCTGGGTAAGCCTGGCCTCAACGCTGATTTTAAACAGAAGATTAACACAGGAGGCATATTCATTTCTTGGTGGCAACGTCAAGCCCTGAGTCTTCCTGGTTTCTTTAGTAGTGGTAATACAGACTGAGCGCTGTTCCATCATAATAAGATTTTCTTCTGCTTTCTGCTCCAAAGGAAAAGGCATAGACCAGCTCAAGTTAAAACAGCAACTTAACTAAAAGAAAAATCTCTCCCTCACTCAGGAATGCCAAGATGGAATTGTTCCTTTTATAACACATTATAACATTTTAACACAGATCACAAACAGCGTCATTTCTCACAGTCTTCTGGTTTTGTTCTCACAGATCTCATTAGGTGAACACAGATGCTGCCATGCCCAGTATCACACAACCTAAACCTAATCTGTCAGGGGACCTGACACCCCAAATGAGAACACTTTCTAAGGTCCATCAGCTTTTTAGGGAATGCACTCGGAAACCTGGCCTTGGAATAGGATTCAGAACATGCAGAAACAAAGCAATGGTTAGGAACCAAATTCTGATTTTCAGGATGCCCAGGAGGTATATACTCCCATCAGAAATCTTTCCCAGTACTACTCAATTTCTATGATGAAAACCAACAAGAAATTCTTGGGATCTATGTCAGGATGCTCCTCCCGAGTTCCTCATCTGAAAAAATGCTCTAAGATGAAGCCACTGCATAAAGGACTTTCTCCACCATCTACTGTACCTTCATCTTAGTGGATGAAGTCGATGTATTGTGTGCCCAGTTCTATACTGGAGATATCATCTCAAGCTGACGTCTCATTAGGATGCCTAGATCATGGATTCTGCTTTGTCACAGGTGTGCACTACACCTTGTGTTGCTTGAACCTGCCAAACCAGAGGCGGTTCTGGCAGTCATGGAAGTGGAAATTTAGTTGTCAAGGGAACTTGTGGAGAAACAGATATCCAGGGCCTGAAGGGTGGACGGGAATTAAGAGTGGAGGAGGAAATAACTAAGGCTGGTGTTCTGGACTTCAGGTCTTAAAAGCCACACGTTTCTGTGGCCTTGTCTTTTTTATTAGGAGAAAGTAACTAAGTGAAATCTGCATTGACACATAATGCATGATTGAGGCATCATAAAGCTGAAAAGATTTATTTTAAACTAAAAGACTTCTATCCAAATGATAAGCATCAATAATTCTAGGCTGGAAGTTCACCTGTTACTCTACCTACTGAAGAAGATTTTGTAGATTAGCAATTACTTCTTCAAGATCGTACGGCAGAGGCATACTACTTTCATCATCTGTCCAGAAGGGATGGCACTCTGGTTTCTGGTCTTCTGGCAAGCTCTCTGCTGCTTCTGACTGGCACCTGAAAAGAAGGGTAAGCAGATGAGCTACTTAAGTAAAACTGTATCAAGAAACTGAATACTCAGCGAGGATACCTTTGTGTATTAATTCAAAGAGAAAGATGATAATAAAAAAGAAATAGCACATCTTTTGACCAAATGGATTGTTCATTTACAGTGCAGCTGATTTCTGTTGTAGGCTTTGTATTTTCTATAGGGATTTTTTCAAAAAGCCAATCACAGAGAAAACTCAGTTAGTGTACCTTTATATGGTGAATTATTTTTTCATTATCTCAGCTGTTATTTAAAGCATGTGATTAAACCATTATCAGATTTAAATGTTTGCCGGTTTCCAATGTATTACCAGATTATTGAGAAAGATTAAACTGAATTTACTGCATTAAGGTCAGGGGGGATAGATTAAACAATATTAAAGAAGCCGGACTAGCTTTGTAGATTTTGGAGATTTACAAGTGTATCAACCTGCTTAGCTCTGGAAAAGGCAATATAAAAAGAGAAAAGTCTACAAAGATAAATGGAAATAGAGGTTAATAACAACTTCCAATGATGAATAGGTGGGCAAAACTTCAATAAAATTAAATTAAGAGGTTACTGTATGTTAGTCCCCAGAGCAAATGTTTAAATTACAGTGTTTTTTATTAAATGGATTATTCATCAATACTAGTGAAGTCTAATTATAATATTCAACTGAACTGCAGCCTGCAGAGAGAAGTTTTAGAAGTGGCAACCATCACATCTCTTAAGATTAGGCTGTAATACAACATGCCACATCAAAAAAATTGTCACAGTTCAAGGAGGATTTCTCCCCCTCCCTTCTCCCCTTCCCTCAAACAATTGGCTGTTGCTGATTAATTAGCTAACGTTTGCTATAGGACACGATGAAGAAAAATGCTAAGCACTACTGTAATTTTGGTACATACTACAGGTCTCCATAGTTCTTCAAAGACATAAAAAGCAAATTGTAGAAATACACTTTTATCTCTTGTAAGGCATTTTTTTTGGAATTTCACATTTTATCAAGCACGTCATTGTATTAACAATTTTGAAGTTGTTTTAAGCATATATGTCTCCCTCATCTCTGTAAAACGAACTCTAAAAATATTGACACGTGCAACTTCCTTGTCTACACCGTTGACCTTCTGGAAGAGACTCTTTCCAAATGAAAGATGTCTTCTTCTCTTGGGAATTATTAATGGCAGCGTAATCCCCAGGAGAAAACATACTTCAGCTTTACACCCATGTTGGTGTGTGGTTAATTGCCGCACCAGCATCCTGGGCACTCAATCCATCGTACATTACACTACAAGGACAGTATTAACACATAACATTCCAATATATCTTCAGCTCTCCACATCAGCCCCTGATAATAGCATCTGTTAACATGCACTAAGTACTATTATGTAGCACATCACTTCATAAATAATAAGATTAGCCGACCTCAGGGCCCTGGGAAGAGTAATGTGTTTAAATGTTCTCATTATTTATTTAAAACAAGAATTAAAGGAACAGAAGCTACTTGTGACAATCCTCTTAGCATAAATATTAAACTGTTTGCATTGATAAGCCGCGCTGTACAGAATAACAGAGGATTTGTTTTGCTGGCTGCTTTATAATAGTTGTTAGAGCAAATGCAGTTTAGTGTATGAGTTCTGAGAGGTACTTAACTGATTGTGCCATCATGTTCTGAAGACATTTTCCAAATTATATAAAGGAACAGGAGAAAATTAATATGCAGGGGAAGCTGAAACTAATTACAGCATAACTCTATAAGGCTTTTAAAATCTTGCTTTATTTTCTGTCTTGGCACAAAATAATACGCTCAATTTGCTGGGTAGTAGAAGATATTCCAGTTTAAGCATTTTAATCTAAAAGTGGATAAATTAACCATGTCGAGGTTATTGCAGATGACAAATCAAGAAGCTCAGTCGGTAAATACTGCAGGGATATTACGTGGGCTGCAAAACTCAACTTATGATAATGAACGTTCTCTCTCACACACCTGCTATTAACAACAGAATTTCCATCGAGAGGAAGGACATACCAGCTTCTTTGTGATTTCAGAGCCCCTTTTTACCTCTAATGTCTCCTTTTCCCCCCTTGCTCTCTCACACGTAAGGACTGACCAGCTTTTCCCTCACATTTGAGTTTTGGGCACTTGTGTCGCTGTAGATGTGTCACAAGTGACAGTGATGCTGTGACCAAACAGCCCGTGAGCAACTATTCTAGATGCTACTTTCCCTTCTCTGTTCTTCGTACCAGCAGAGTCGTCTCTGCAAGGTCACCCCCCAACTAAGCATGTGCCCTAACTTCCAGGCGTTCTCGCCCGTGGGAAGTGTTAGCCGTATCATATTCCACGTGAGGGATGAGAGGAATGGAAGTGTGTCAGGTCCTTAGACTTTCTGTGCAAAACTGAAGAGAAATGCATCAGTATGTTGTAAAAGTATAAATAAAAGGGTAAATCAGCGCCTTGACATTCCAAGTTCTGTAACCCATAGCTCCTTTGTCTTTCTGCCCAGGATTTCTGTGGCCTTGCTTTATATCACTAGCAAGAAAAGCAGTGAACACTACCATTTTATATCTTGTGAGTCACCTATTTTGACCAAAATTACAATCCCTGTGCCGGATCTGCTGTCATCAAAGTCAACTCAAGTTGCTCACATTTAAAGCTAAGGGGCTGGGTTCTGAGAAGTCATCGTCACAACCTGGCAGTTCATTAAGGAATTCATCCACTAGCTTGAACACAGGCATCCAAATATGTGTTTTCTGACTCAAAAAGCAAAACCAGTCCTTTCCACATGAGTATATTACTACTGATCTTAATAAATTTCTGTGGGAGAAACATTTCCTACAATGTTCTTTACCTGGTAGCAGAGTGACACACCTGAAGATCTTGCAAAGGGATAGCAACGTTTTTATCTGAAGCAGAACAATCAAAGTAACTTAAAATAATTGCACAGAATTATTTTGAATTCCTTTGTATCTGGGAATAGATGGCTAACATCAGTTAGTGATGATTACTCAGAATAAACACAAATTGTATCTTTTCCCAGATACAAAAAAAATGTATGAGGTTCCACATAGGAAACACTGCAAACATCCCAGTATGGTGGTTGTGGGAAAGTACCAACATTTATAACATTGTAAGTTAATTAAAATATTATATATTAATTAAAAACTGTTATTTGAGTTAATAAAGTCCAATTTCCAAAGGAGAGTAGATCTAATCTGCGTATATTGTATGCACAAAATGTGTTAAGAGCGGAAATAGCACACGCTCTGAGACACAGAACAGACAGATGTTGAATCAGGAGGCATCTTTTCTACTTTATTTGCAGAACAGAAAAACTCCCACGGCCTATTTCAGAGCAATTTAGTTCCAACACCTTGATAATTCGTGGTCACCAACATATTAAAGAAAGGATGATCTGTCTAAAAGTGTGCAGAATGTATAAAATGCTAAAACAATCAAGCCCTGTGCCAGTTTCAATTAAAAAAAGTCCACTTTTAAGGAACAATTAGCTACCCTTGCAGTGCACATTCTCGCTACCTCTCCCCTGTAAACTTCATGGGCTTCGCATCCCCTTTATCTCCACTTTTGCCGAATGGACTTTGCTCATTAATATTTACCAATTAATATAAGTTGAACTAAGTCACGACAAACCTTTGCACAGCTGTAGGCCAATATACGACTCTTTCCCTTGGAAGGTGGCTAATTTCACCCCGGGCAGGTGTGCATTCCCGGAGACAGACACCTGCCAGGCTGATGTCCCCTGGGCTGCGCTGGCATTTTGCTGAGCAGGGTGTCAGCCACATCAGAGGACACTGATCACGAGGCTAAAATTAACTGAGCTCGCTAAAGTATGTGTTAATTATGAGTATGCCAGCAGTCAATAAAAGGTTAATGCAAAAGTCAAAGGATAAATTTATTTCAGTATTGCATCACTCTACTGACTAAATGACTAACATTATGCTTTGTTTTTAATCGATATATTTTACAGTAATGCGTGAGCCATTGATTTGAAAAACAGTCTTCTTTCTAACGGACAAGTTTTGCAACTGCTAAGCATCAAGTATCAATATACTTAAAACACTCTCTTTTCACAGCAGATACCTTTTTTGTTGTGCTGTCAGGATCAGGAATGCACATAAGCCAGGAGGCGGCCTCGGGTCCTGCTGATGAATGTGATTAATGCAAATAAGAATTATTACCTAGGAACCTAAACGAGGCGCTGTGAATGAGAGTCCCTGGATGGGATGCCAGCGCGCTGTTTGTCTGCCCCACGGAGGCACAGTCAAAGCAGATCTAGAGGGGTCAATGTGCGGCTCAGGCGTGTTAAGAGGGAGGAGATGATGAGAACAGCCCGGTTTCTGAGGTGGTACTCATTTAGCTGCCTACTCCTGGCAGTCCAAAGACCAACGGAGATCACGTAGAACTTCGTAAGGTGAGTCAAGGAACACAGGTGTGGCCACCTTCCCCAGGTACTGCCATGGTCGGAAAGGGAGGATGGGGTATTGGCTCTGCATGTCCCCAAGCACACGCTCACCCATACGTGCTTCCTCCAGCATTCCTGAAATTATTACCTCTTATCTGGGAGTTATTTCCTCCCTCAATTTTATGCTAGAATAAAGGTGTTCCTGAGCTGTTATTCACAACTTCAGAGTATCTTTTAAAACAACGGCCCAGGTAAAAACAGGGCTTGGCTCACCCTACTAAGACAAATGCATTTATTGATCCCACACTAATATTGGTTAAAATGACAACGCTGCTAACATGGACACAGTTCTGAGTTAGAGTAGCATCTTCTTTAGACAGCACCTTCCATTCTTAAGATTCACAATGACTTTGCAAATTTGGGTCTGATCAAATACGGCTTATCAGTGCCCCAACACAGAGCTCTGCTGTGTGAACCCAAATCCTAACAGTACGGGGACCTGGTACATAGAGTTTTGCTTGCCTCGTGCTTCAAACCTTTCCCCTGCCTGGAAATTATTGTGCACACCATGCGTAGTGACTCTAATCTCAGGGTTAGGATCACCCTATGTCATTTCAAGCTCACATTCTTAGTTGCCAAAGCATATACAAGAGAATACAGTGTGTTCTCAGGTACCTGAATGGCTATGCAAAGCACTGAGAAAAAGATGAGATTACACACATAAGAACAATTACTCAAATAAGTTAACCTTGATTTTTCTTTTTTTTTTTTCCAAAATAGTGTATCTCATTGACAGATAGGCAAATTTACTTCTGCTGCTGAACGCATCACAATTAAAACCTGGTTCTGCTTAAGTCAAAGTTGAAACTTCCAGTGATTTCAACAAGGCCAAGATTTCAATCCAAATGCTCTTCCAGAAAGCATTCACAATAGACATGAGCTAATACGCATAATAATAAAAATTATCCAAAAGAAACTGTGGAAGGAATGAAATAGGCTGCATATAGTTTCTCAAAGTGAAATTTAGCAAGGGATGCTCAGTTTAGATTTTTTTATCCATTTACAACAGTGGTTAAATTATTGGCATTGTCAGTCAGTTAATACATTGTGGAGTAACAAAATGTGATGTTCTGTAACTTCAAAGTTGCCACAGAAAGAAAAAAGTATCTGTTTTAGCAAACTGAATTGCTCAGTAAGGCACAGAGAAACTCTAAAGTAAAAACTCAAATTCATGCTGTAAATACACATTCTGTTTCCCCTTTGGACATGGATAGGATACTGGGATAAAGTCCCTAAAAAGGACTGCAAAAGTCACCCCAGTTATTTGAAGAACCAAACTTTCATTTATCTTCATGAAAAATTAAAAGGTGGAAGGGATAGAAGTTATCCATGATAAATTGGAATGGGGGTGAGAAATCTGAACAGCAGCTGCTCTCCAGTTGGGTGTCCATTCCAGCACTAGCCATTTCAGAAATTACAATATGCCTAATTTTAAGTTTTCTTCTACTCCAGACACTTGTTTGGTCACGGTACCTGGTAACAAGAGAAAGTTTCTGACCACTGATTAAGGATTAAAGCCACCAAGTAGACTGCTGAGAACAATTTTATAGCTAGATCTATTTGTCAGCACGTCCGTGAGATACCATGAATGGGGTGTTCTGCCAGCTATATTGAAATATAACAATATGAAGATGTGTTCTTCATATGGCTTTAAGTGCTTTCTTTGTCTTTATCACTGATAAAATTCTATTTTTTCATGTCAAAACTAGAATTTTGAAAGTTACTCAGTTCAGTCTAAACATGAAACCAAAGAATTTTCTTAGCTTTTTAAATCAACCAATCAAAAAGTTGTCACCCTTGGCAGAGAGTACTTCTTTCAGTCGCTCCCTACTGTGACTCTGCCCAACTGAAACCTTCCCAGGTTCACTCTGTCTTTTAAGAACAAACCAAATCATAACAATAATTGACTTTGCAAACCAGGTTTCAGAAGCACTGATCCCGAGTAGGCAGTGAAATGAAGTGGCCAGATGGAAAGAGAGCAGTCCTTCCTTCTTCCGAACATCTAATCCCCAGTGTGTTCCCTCAGAGTCTGTCCCAGTTACGTTAAATCACCGCTGATGTTCTTCCATGGGCTGTAGCTGCAGCTAGAAGTAATGGCTGAGACCAGGAACTGAGTTTATAGAAGGGACAAAAGGAGTTTGTTTCCAGATAAGAAACTTGAAAAGAGCATCCCAGATTTAAGAAGCGATGGAGGCAACGTCAGTATAATTTAATTCCAAGAAAAAAACTTAGTATCAGCTGCACAAGAAGATTTCTCCTGTCTGCTTCTTTCAGAAGTTGATAACGACTCGTGTCACTGATGCATTTGGCCCTTACCAGGGAACCAACGTTTACAGTCACTGACCCAAGAGCTTTGTGCCTCCAAAGGTCCCAAACTCCACTGGAAATGAGGATGCTGCTAAAATATCTCCGAGGCATCACAGGTGACACAGCAGCCAGGATTGTCCTTGTGTGTACTTCTACAAAGTGAATCTATAGCAGAACCCATCGTTCAGCGTGGGGCTGCAGCATTTGGCTGTTCCACAGAGAGGTAGGAGAGAGATCAATGACCCCGACACTGAAGAGGTTCAAGTGACAGTTGCATGAACTTGGAAATGCCAGAGTTTCTACTATTACCCAAATTGTAAATCAGCTAAGTGTATGAAAAATATGAATTGTTAAAACCCTCCAAACATTGAAATAACAGCAACCAGAGCACTGGTGAAGTCCAACTGTGAGGAGCTTTCAAGTGGTGCACCACCGTGTTTCACACGTGTTTGTAGAAATACAAGAAAACCTCACAAAACTATTTTTAAAGAATGTTTTGCTTTGCCTTAACTGGAGAGAAATGAAAATAAATTTTCAACATTTTGACTATAATACTAATTGAAATCTGCAAAACCACGTTTCAGCCTTTCTAAACTATTTGGCTGACAAACTATGGGAATAGATAAAGATTTGCCGCAAAGTATCCTCAGCTACAGAGTGGGGATTGTAAAACAAAGCCTCAGAAACACGCTAGCTCTAGGTGGAAAGAATGGAAGAAAAGTGGGTACAAGAAGCTACTTTATCTAATATATCCATCGCTACTGTGGGTGGATTAATAAACAGGATTCTACCCAAAAGACACTTTGTATGAGACTGTCAGCGATCTTCCTCACCACGTCCACCAACTCCACCCGACCACAGGGCAGCTCCTGGTAGATGGCACTGCAGCAACTGCAAAGCCCAGGAGAACATCAGATGTGTGATGTCAACTCGACTCTCCTCGCTTTTGTGGCCCCTGTCCAACAGACCCCGGAATGGTCCATGAGAAAATCAGAGCACCTCCTATTCCCACAAGAGAACGGCTGCGTGGGGCAGCCTCCAGTCCGTGTTTGTTTGACTTTTTTTTAATTAAGAAACATCACTGCTCTCTATATAAAGTGCAGGGGGTGGGGAAATCCCCCAGAGGAATACTGAATAAATAACACAGCATTTGCTGAAAGATGAAGTTAAATCCAATTTAACCTATAGGTCTACAAATTGCTCCCTTTCAGCCCTGTTTCTGAGATGTCTTTGTTTCCTGTTTTTAGAATAATATGTATATAAGCAGTGTATCCTGACTGTTTAGGAAGTTTATACATATATATATATAGATATACACACCCCTTCATACCAATACTGCCAAAAAATCCCACCAGTCCAAAAGTGACAGCATTTAGGAGGAAATTTTCAGCAGCACAGACATGTCTTTAGTTATATACTTTTCATGATCAGAAATGGGATGCGAGTTATTCTCTCTGTGCTGAGAATATTTGGCTTTGACTTCAAACAATGTAGAAATGTATCAACCTTAATATAATTTATATTCTCTCAAAAGGAATCTAAAATGCTCTAAGCCTTTGCTGAGGCATCTGATGTTCCAGTCCCCTCTGTTGCACCGTATGATCAGCTGTTTTATTTCACTTGCTGTCCTTGCTTTCCTATGATTTTTTCAGACAAAGAAACAAAATGTCTGCTATACACCGACTATAAACACAGCTGACTTGTTTTCCCCAAAGTATTGATTTTATGCACTTTTAAAATAACTATTTTCATTCTGTTTGCATAATCAGCTGGGGCATTGTTCCTCTACATTTGCAGAAACACAGATGGAATTGCTGATTTGGAGTCTTTGGAGAGATTTTACAGTATTCTCCAGAATCTAAGCTTCTATTAAAATAAGGTTTCCAGCACTTCTGGTTGTGAAGATAGCCTGGACAATGTCAATTGATGCACAGTTATCTTGTTGAGTCCACGACCAGACAGACAGACGCAAGAGCACCAAGGGAGCTGTGAACTTCCCCCACTTATTTTATTGGGTGGTTACTTGGGGCCAGATGCTCCCCTCTGTCGTGCAGAAGGGCGTTAAATGACTGAGAAAAAAAGAGAGGAAAAGGAAATGGAAATAAAAACCAACAGAGGAGAAAAGGAAATCTCCCCAGCCTGCTTCCCAGGAGGCTGCAGATGCCCTCCCTTGCCAGTATTAGACTGCTGGAAGATTTGGGGCTGAGCCACGCGTACGGCACGTCTTCGAAAGACATTATTTTCCCAAAGAATGTCTCAAGAAAAGTTAATGACACTTCCAGCACCGTTTACTGTCCTGCTCTATCTTTTGTTCTCCTTTTACGTGGACGTCACATAGCCAAGGAAAAAGGTAAGTGTAGGATGGTTTTAGACGACACTGTGGGAGGATGGCCCTGTTGTTTAATGCCCCCTCATTTAAAGTAAGCAATCACACTTTCCAAAGAACTGGAGGGTGTGCAAGAAAGCTGAATCATTTAACTTGTTGAGCATGCATTTTTCCATAAGAAAACCTTTCACGTTAATAAAAATCAAGTGCTGTATGACAAATCCCTGCTTGTTATACGCAGAAAGTAAAATCAAAAGAAGCATGACTGAATGCGAGTAACAGTCACCATTTGACTTGATCCTTACATCAGACTGGCCAGAAACAGACTGTATCTTTCCAGCATCAAAGCTACGTAACCCTTTTGGCCCCAAGTGCTTCCCGTGTCACTCCTGACACTGCTAACACTGCCCATCCTCAGCATCCCACCACCGCCACCAGGACCACAGCAAGGGTGCCGCTTGGGAGCAGAATGGAACCACGGACCTTCAGTATTTGTAATAACTGCTGTGCCAGAAGGTCTCTGGATATGGTTTTACACAGAACAGTCCTTTGCTGATACAAGTTTATTAGGGAGAGTGACACCAAATGGAGATGCTGACCCAGGAGCCATGTTGTCTACCTGCTCTCAGACCCACTAAACGCGGCTCTCCCCAGCTTTGGTCCACCTCGGTGCCTCATTAGCCAAAAAGGATCTATGACAGACAGTCAGCAAGCACCCTATGGGGAAGAAAAACAATCCCAAGACTAACTCTCTATTTGCAGACTGAAATTAAGATCTTGCTTATCACTATAACTTGTGCTACAAATACATATCATATGTGTACATATCTATATCTATACATGGATGCACATATACTCGCACAGATATAGAAGAGGAGCTTACACCACGTTTTCTATCAAGAGATATGGCTTTGAACTCCTATGTGGCTTAGGGAAGAGAGGAAAAAAAAAAAAAAAAAGGTTTATTGTGCTGCAGAACTACATTGTCTTCCCTGTGTTGTGCACCTCGGCTGTAGCCTGCAACCAGAATGTTTATAACACATATTGGAACTAATACTATAAGAGCAATGCAATCCTATGGACTAAAACACAGTTTCCTTTAGGTCAACATGAGGTCAAACAGAAGCAGGAGGGAACAAATAATAGGAAAATGAGAAAGCAGATCCAAGAAAGGCAGAGAGGCTCAAAAAGAGGAAGAAGCAGCTTAGCAATAAAAAAGAAAGCCCTCATGTAACTAATCACATTTCAGTCACTGCAGAATTTCTCCATGGCTGCTGCTTTATTCAGTGATATTTTACGGATAAATCATTATAAAAATATACCACCAAAAAAACACCAGTGCTGGCAGAGAAATAGGCTTGATGTCCCAGGACATGCTACAGTACATCCAGGCACAAATAAAAATCATAGGGCAACAATATGCTCAGTATGGTTCTTCTCTACTTCTGTACGTGGAGTAAATCTTTCTGATTACCAAACAAGACCTCAGAATTTTTTCTATTTATACTTTGCATTTCAAAGAACCAAAAACATTATATAGAGATGTTAAATATCCTTTTCTTCTTTGACTCGTAAATAATTGCCGTCACCCAAATACAATGTGAATAAACACATTTCTTTACTTGTTTCCATTAAGGGAATAATTTCCATATGAAAGTTCAGCACCACAATGTCTCAAAATTTTGCAAATAATGTAATTCTGCAATATTTTTAATACCAACTAAAATTCCAGTGTAGACCGAATGATGATTTAAAGTTATTAGAGAGGAATACACATTCCTTCCTGGAATATGATGGCATTCAACCAATTTAAACCCATAACAAACTACATGCAACCGATCCTGTCCTACTTTCACAGACATTATTTCTACAAGTGCTTAAAAAAGTGCAAGACCCTGATCTACAACATTCTATCAGTGGAACTGAATTCTCTCAGCACCATGAAGACCGTGTTCACCCAAGTCAACGCTACGAGTAGGTAACACCTGAAATGTCTGTTGTCGCCAACGCATATAGCTCTTCGTATTATTTTCCGTGGTGCAAAGAATCTTTCTGCCTGCAATATCAATGACTTTAAACCACAGACTAAGACTTTAGACCTTTTGGTGGTGCCAACTCACTTGTTTTATATGCTATGATATATAGTCCTGGCTTTGAGCTATCTCTCACTACTGATGCTTTTGATGCTTTGTTCTCTTTTTCTTTAGGATGGAAAATAACAAATAATGCTGAGTTCTCTTCTTACTCTTGAATTCTTCTGATGTCTATCTTCAGAACTCTTCTAACATCCAATTTATGTCATTCTTTTTCTTTCTTATGCTGTGAATTTGAAACGAAAGAAGGTAACATAATATCATAAGATCTACGGACGATTGAAATGGCCTTCGGAGTAAACTTCAGAGTTATTTGTTAAACTATCTTGCCTGCGTAGAAACTGAAAAATTGCTTTTCAATAGATAATGCAACCTCTCTTGAAATTCTCCTTGGATGAAGTTATTGCCATAGGGAACACTCTAATGATAATAAAGCATATGGTGTCAATGGCTTAAGAGCAGTTCAGATGGGTTATTTTGTTAGTATTTGCAAAGCACATTTCAAATTCCTTTCTCAAACATTTATGTGCTGTCTCTTGACTAATTCTTTGTTACAAAATGGCTACAAAACCTGAAGTTTGTTAATGAGAGAAGCTGGCATCTGCTGTGTTGATTGAACTGCAATGCTACTCTCACATTATTCTGTCATACAATTCCTCTTAAAACATCACATCAGAATTCCTCTTACATTAGTTAATTAAGGACTCGATTCAATCTTCTATCAGGACTGAGAAAAATGCATAGTCACATATTTAAATCTCATTTAGCTCAGTGGAACTTTCAAATATATTTCAAGTTCAGCACAAGCTTAAAAGCTTCAGTGCATCGTGTCCCCAGAGATGATCTCTGCATCACCGCTCAATGCACACCTATACATCATTCACCGCAACTGTTCTGAAGAACTTGAGGTAGCCATCCCACCCCTTCCTTGGTCCCTGACCCCACATTCAGTTTCTAGTCCCTGTACGGCACTGCCCCCTTCTCTCTAACTCATAACCCAATGGGCAACAATCTTCCACGTGTCACCTGAAGTAATAAAAAACTACAATAATGTACCAGGAGTGCTTCCCAGGGATTTCTGCCAAGTAACCAGTTCTGGGATCCCCAGTCTAAGAAGGACAGGGAACTGCTGGAGAGGGGACAGCAGAGGGCTACAAAGATGAGGATGCCTGGAGCATCTCTCTTATGAGGAAAGGCTGAGGGACTTGGGTCTTTTTAGTCTGGAGAAGAGAAGGCTGAGGGGG
>JAOTQQ010000063.1:28472512-28500674 GCA_026546715.1 Gallinago undulata
CTTCTCTGGAGACATTCAAACCCACCTGGACATGTTCCTGTGCAACCTGCTCTGGGTGGACCTGCTTTGGCAGGGGGTTGGACTTAGATGACCTCCAGAGGTCCTTTCCAAACCCATAGCATTCTGTGATTTGAAAGCTGTGTCAGGTTCAAATCCTGTGGATAATGATGTAAATTTTTGAGCCCAAAGAAACATAAATCTTCTCTTGTTGGGCGCCATAAGCAGTCCATCCCTCCGTACTTTGTGTAGATTCATGGAAAATCAAGATAAGCATGTTGAAAAGTATCCATTTCATTGCTCTCACAAGAGACCCACTGTTTTGTATTCCTTCGTTCTGTGTCTGCTGAAGAACACTTATTTAAACTTTATGGAAAGTGGATGGTCTTGGACTTCCATATGGTTTATTTTGTCTACGAATGTCGTGTTTCAGGCTCCATTTTTCCTAGTTTATTGTATGCCAGCTGAGCTACGTTAATCATTCCTTTCGATGAACTGCTGATGAGTTAATCATTCCTTTCGATGAACTGCTGATGAAATTTCTTCTCGTCCTGTGTTACAAGAAACACTACCTCCCTGAGCATGCAACAGGCCTCATATCCCTACAACTTAGTTTGCTTTTTCAAGTAACACTGTGATTATATTAATCTGAAATGCAAAGTATGCATTCACCTTTTTCTTTGCTGAAATACTATTTCTTCAACCTGTCTTAATGCCAAGGAACTAATGAGAAATTCAAGGGTTTTGGCAATAGCTGCATAATCCCCCTCTTTTTGGTGCTAACAGGAGGTGTCCTTTCTTCTTTCTTCCTTTCTTAAGTACTCCTGAGGAGTTATTAATTTGTAGTTTGTATTTCTCAGATATGTGCAGTTCTACAGGGAAATTTCACACCCTCTCCTGTTTATTGAAGTGCCAGGAAGAGCATCTGGGGAAGTTAATGACATTCCTCAGCAAGGGGAAAAGACCATTTTCTTAGACCTTCTCCTGCCGCGTTCGTCCTTTCCACTTTCCCTTCAGCTTTTCTAGCATTTCACCGCCATCGAGCACGTAGAGCACGGCTGCTTTCTTTTAGTTTTCCCTTGGAAACATCTAAACGTAATCCTTTTATACGTACTCTGTCTAAACCACGACACAGGCCCGCGTTACCTACTTTCTGTTAGCAATTTAACCTCCCTTTTCCAAGCCTTCCTTAACGACTTTGCCAGGCTTGGTCTATTTGATGTTGGCTTGTCTGTCTATCCAGAGTGAAACACAGGTGAAATCACCCATGCAGGTTATTCTCAAGTCCTTGAGGGCTGCTCCATACATTTCTTCTCCCTCTCTTGTTTTTTTTTTTTTTCGCTGACAAGACATTAGAAAAATACTCTTCACTTACATTTGTCTCATAATTTAAACCAGGTACTGATCTTATAGAGATACTTGTGATCTTTCTAATTGGAAGGTTTAGACTACTTTCTTTGCATCGTAAAATCTGTGGGGTCTAAACAATGTTGTTTATCTCTCTACCTTTTCTATTTTGCACTCAGAAACAATGAAGGGTGTTATTCTCCGCATCTCTGGATTTTAGGAATGAAATAATCTTCTACCAATGTAAAAAACCCGCTTGGGAGAAGTCAGCTAGGGCTGTGCCAGGAACCTTTTAGCAGTGTTCAGACTCCTTTTTTTTCTCAACCTGCTCCAGAACACACGCACAAAAAGAAGAGTATCCATCTTTGCGTACAGCCAGCCCTCTTAGACATGGCACGGTGCTGTGTTATTAACTTAGAGCAGAATGAAGAGCCCTGTGGCCCAGCAACGTTGATCTGAATCCAGGAAATGATAAAGACTGGGAGACTGCTGCTATCATGACAAGGGAAATGGAGCCATCCAGGTATCTTCAGAGCCTGCAGCGTATCGTTAGGCAATAGAAAAGCTGCTACAAGATTTATTTGACAGATAATATGAATATATAAAGCATGCCAATCAGGATGTTTTCTTCTGGAAAACAAATCTCGTTGGACAAACCCTTCAAGATGACAAGTTCAGTTACTAGAAGAAACTATCCAAGAATAGTAAGAGTTGATTTATGCTAGCTAGTGAATGATTTTTTTTTCCCAAGTAGCACTGAATGTCAACAGAACAGACACCACCGGTAAGTAATGGGTACCAGTAACAGAGTGATAAACATCCATGGGGAACCACTACTGAATGGTGACCCTCACGAGAGATTCCTCCAGAGACCAATACCGTGGCCAGCATTAGTCACATTTTCATCACTGTTCTGAAAGGAAATGGCAACAATCAGCTACTTGACAATTTTTGCAGACAGCGTGAAGACTGATACAGCTAAAAAACGTGGTCCTGCCAGGCCACTTAGTGATCAGGACCGAACGTGTTTTAGAACTATCTGCAATGACAGGGAGAAGCATGACTGGAGAACGGATGAGTTTGTCCTCAAAACCACTGTACCTGAAAACAATGTAGATATTATCCCAGACAACTCACAATGATTTCCAGTATAGTACCTAATCCTTCTGTATTTCACCAGGTGTAGACTAATACGAGTAACATGGAATGACCTTGTTTTCAGCTTTTTAGAAGTACATTGAAGTGAGCAGAGAAAAGGGACTGTGGAGACAGGTGGAAAATATGCAATAATGATTAACTCAATTTGCTTCACTTATCAGATTTAAAACTGATAGATTGAAGGAAAGCATCTTGTATGAAAGAGCTCTCTTGTCTAGCAGAGGAAGTTGGAATTTGAAAAAGAACGCAGAGAAATTCAAATATGCCTGTTTTTTTTTACATTGAAGTCAATCACACACTGGGACAAACTATTAAAGGAACAGAATATTCTTCATTTCTGACATCTTCAAATCAAGAAAAGATTCCTGCCTGGAAACCATGCAGTTACACAGCTAGCACAGGGATAAAAGGATAAAATTTAGTAACTTGTGATAGAAGTCAAAACAGCTGACACAAAAATCCTAAATACAATGATGCTCAAACTTTTACACAACCAGTCTTTAACGAGCTTACTTTGAGTAGGACTTCAAAACCTCCTTGTAATACATCTTGCTGTAAAATTATACATTCTAATTGGAAAGGATACTCCAGGAGAATAAAAGAAGAGAGAAGACTTCTATTCTCAAAGTCCCAAAAGTTTCATCTTAGCCTTTGAACCCAATATCACTATGGAGAGAAAAACCCAGATGCAGGGAATAAAAACCTTTAGAAGCATCCATATTTTCCATCCTCTTGCAGTTGTCACAGACAGGTATAAGTCTAACTTTTCAATATACATAGGTTTAACTGAAAAAAGAATTGGGATGTATACACACATAGTCAATTAATATTCCAATTTGACGTGTAATTTATGAAAAATATTCAAGATACAAAAATGTAAGTAAACCACAATGCTTATTGTTTCATTTACTTAATTTCTTTCAAAGCACCCTGGAATCACCAAAACATACAAGGTCACGCTGAATCAAAGGACAGCATCTGCTTGTTCAAAATGTCATTACGGAAGAATCAGGAAAAAGCAGCTGTATTACAAGTCACCTTTCCAGCTCTCACAAACAAACTATTAATGGAGAAAGTCAGTCCTTTACGGTGCATTACAGGACCAAGGTCACCTGGGAAACCTAAAGGGCTCACTGGCTACCCACAAGACCAGCCTGATTAGTCCCAACGACCTCCTGCCCTTGCCAAGGGACTGATGGAAAGTCAAGTTTTTCAGCAGACCGCTAACTTGGTATTCACGCATTTTAGATGAACAGTTATACAAAGAAAAGTGAGATTCAGCTGAAGCCCTTGGTTTCAATTGCTGTACAGCGTTCACAACAGTATTCACTCTGTCTATTGGAATTACCATGAGCATTATAATCTTTCTGATAATCAAAAATTCTCTACGTACAAAGTCAGTCTAACCTCAAATGTTCTGTCAAGACTCATATCTGCTAAAGAAGAGTGTAATTTTGGCATGGTAACTTTTGTCTTGCTCCTTCTGACTGCCATACATCAGGTGACAGGAACATATCACCAGGAAATAAATTTTCTTGGAAATAACCTGCAACCACAGTATGTTCTAATTCTCTACAAATTTGAAGTAACAACTTTTTTTAATTCTCTATGCCTTTTTAATAACTTGTTCTATTTCCAAGACAGCTTTCTTGCGTTTTTCTCCATAGCATTGCATTTGGTTTCAGTTAAGACAATTTTTATAAACCTCCACACCTAATTTTAAATATACAAAAATGAAAATGAAGACTTCAAGCCTATCCACTGCTTCAGTACCTGGTATTTGCCTGTAAGCTCATCTGCTTCTAGGGCATATTTAACTACTTTCTATGCCCTGATCACCACTCCATCTGAGTGCCTCACACCTCCCTTCTGGTGTCATTACACCGAGCTCTCAATGCACGGGAAATCAGGGTGTGAACTAGTCAAGAACTAAATTAACTTCACCCATCTTAGCACTGGATAAGCTTCTTTCCCATCAGACTTACTACTGTTTCCTTCTACTCATCCTTCCACACTCTCTCTTAATTTGCCAATAACAGGCCAGCACTTTCAAATCAGATTCCAACCCTACGAAGGATGCCAAAGGCGAAGAAAAAAGCGTGCTGAAAAGCTACAGGAAACATAGATTACAGGCTTGCTTAGCATACCTGCAAAACTTCCAGAAATGTAATTCTGTGATGAGACAAATATGAGACACTTCTTTCTAAGTTCTCTGTGCTCTGTCACTTAATGCCTCCTCATCCACTCCTCCATAGATGACAACTGGCTTGAGGAAATAAATAAGTGTTTTTCATCAGTAATCCTCATCTGATCATCGCTATACAGCAACCTGGCACAAACAACAGAACCCTCTCTACTTTTCCACAAAAATAAAAGTTATGACAAATGCATCCTTAAGACGTTTCCTTCATTAATTTGCAGCAATATCTCGCTACTTAGGAGCTGTTTGAACCCTCTGTTCTCTAGAGATTTAATGCTAGAAGGTGCTGAACATTCAGTTCTCAGTGATGGAAATGGGAGCTGACGGCTCTCGGCAGCTCAGCGCATCAGAGGGTAGGGATTGCTCACAACAAGAATGACAGCCCTACCTG
Organism: Gallinago undulata; assembly: GCA_026546715.1. Classification (NCBI taxonomy): domain Eukaryota; kingdom Metazoa; phylum Chordata; class Aves; order Charadriiformes; family Scolopacidae; genus Gallinago; species Gallinago undulata. The sequence continues at coordinate 28,477,606 of JAOTQQ010000063.1, forward strand.
AAAAATGGGAAGCCAGGTCCTAACAGCTCAGTCCCTGGCTGGCACGCGCCCAGGATTGCACAACAAAGTGATGAAGACAAAGTAAGCATCCCATTTTATGCTTACTTAAAAAGTGTCGCATTAAAAAAAAAAAAAAGAAAAAAAAGAAAAGGCCTATGCATTTTATGCTGACTTAAAAAGCGTCGCATTTCAAAGCTATGCTCATTTTAAATCATTTATATCGTTTCCACTTATCAGTGATCCATTCTGAGAGAATGAGCGTGGTGATACCAAATTGTCTACAAGAGCTACGCACAGGCACGGCTTCTGCTCGTAGCACGATGCAAAGAATGTTTAAAATAATTACCTAATCATCTTAAATTCAAATATACCAGTCTAAAGTATTTCTGAGAATTTCACACATTATAATATATTAAGTATACGAATGTCTAGTTAACATTTTCCGTTACACCTTATATTTGCATTAAAAGAGTCTTATTTCCTCATTAAAACAAATCCACAGGGGAGTGGGGTCATTCTACAGTTAGTATATAATTACATTTCAGATTTAAAGTTCTTAGATGGGAAAAGATGCATAGTCCAAGTCTCACACCAGTTCTACACTGCCTCAATCAAATTGATTTATCTTCAGCCTCTTACATCAGTTTTACACTAGCATAATTGAACCGAGTTCAATGATTATTCCTATTTCCACCTAAATAAGGAATCAAGTCCGCAGCATTTCTTTTCATGACTCAAAGACATTGTCCCAGAATCCAGTAAAACTACATACTTTCAATTCCGTGTGTTTTTTATGCAGATACATGACACACACACACACACCAGTTGTTCAAGTGACAAGAACTGATGCCATTTAATCCAGGTTGGTTTTTTTCCCCCCTCAAAAGGCAAGGACATTTGGACCGTTTAATGCAGTCACACCAGAGTACAGCATGATCTCTACTTGTAAGAAATTTCAATTAGTTATTCTTTGCTTTCAGGTACCGTAGCCACTAAAGCAATTTAACTTTAATTCCATCTGACTTCAATTGTGTTCAAATTATAGTAAAAAGGAAGAAGACAACAAGCTGTAAATATGAAAAGAGACAGAAAATCATTGAGAATCATGCCTTTATGAATATTTGATGAAGAAAGGTTAGATCTACTGCTGGTAAATTACAAGAAATTATGTCCATCATGTGACTCTGTCAGCAAAGGTTAATACAAATAGGTTTGGATTTAGTTGAGATGACAACGAGGATTAAAAAAGATTTGTCCTGTCCTCACTGCAATTAGTTTTTCTCCTATTATTATTGTAACGGAGTTTATCGTTAGGATTACGGTAACAGAACTACTGCTCAATGAAATCATTTTGTTTTTCATAATACTGTGGCAGTTTTGCAATAAATTTTTCATCTCTACTAATCTACCTCTTCATTGTGCATTTGCTTTAGTAGAGATACGATCGTTAACCCATTTCTTGCCGTAACAGATTTTATTTTGATTGACGGGAATTTTGGGCGCCGTCTCAGGGGGTGCCCTCCCACTGCTTCTCCGTGACGGCAGCAGGGGAGGAGCTGTGGATCAGGGGGACATCACACAAGGTCCTTTAGACAAAACTAGCCATGACATCTGATCTCGTCTGCAGTAACCGCTCATCCGAGCTCGGGGTGATGGAAAATGGGAAATCTGGAAGTCATTACTGTGCATGCACACACACCAAGGAAAAGGAAAGGAGGTCTCAAAAATCACACCCTTCCTCTCACATCACAACTGCTTCCAAGCACAAGCTAAAGTAGATTGAAAACATGATAATATTTTCCATAGTAAGAATTTGGTTTTTTTAAGAATACATGTTGTAAGCGAAACAGAAAATTATTTCAGACTTCTTTAAATGTCTGATGAAAAGAAAACCTTTTGCGTAATCTCTTCTGATAAAAACATAACTTAAAACTCTAGAAGGACATAGTATATTGGCAGGGGTACACGGAATTGCTAAAAAGTGTTAAAAGTGACTGGCAAATGACTAATTGGAATTGGCATGCGCGGCACAATTGATGGCAAGCAGTCATACTTTGGTGGTGTCCACTGAGAGTTACTTCTGCAGTTACAGATACTTCTTCCACACTCAACGCCACGTGAGAGAAGGAAATTTAACACATCAGGAAGCTTGCTAGATTATCAGAACATCTAATCAATACCATTGACAACAATTCTGTCTAAAAGCATTGGGGCAACTCTAAGTAAGATAGGGACGCAGACTTTCAGGACCGTTGCCAATATATTACCTCTGACCCAGGGCTTCCACTCCGTACCCAAGAGGCAACGTGGCTTCCTTTCCTGAGCAATTCCACCGAACCGCTTTCCAGCTGCCTGGTTTAATAAAATGCACCCTTCACGGTAGCTTTGACCCAGCTAAGAACAAAACAAATAAAACCCCAAAATCCCCACAAGGGCCACAGCCTCTGAGGCGGGAGCAGCAGCGAGTCAGGTCACACGGATGCTGCCCCGCCGCAGCCATCTTAGCGCTTGCAGAGATTGGACCCGTGTAAATCTCAGCCACGTGCTCAGCATCGCGGGACTCGGTGGGATACAAATGGCTTCTTCGTGTACTAGGCTCGCTCACGGAGATTGGAGTTACCTGTGGAGCAACTTTCCCACTCTCCCGACATACACCTGGTGGTCCTGAAAGACATCACGACAAATTTCCACTCGCCAGATTTAATGCTCTAAAAAGCACCCGGATTTTATTGCTCAAGTTGAAGTTAACTCTAAAAGACAGAAGACAGGGATGCATATGTCTCGAAATACCTCAGGTAGCATTAGGGAAATGAAGTGCAATGGAGAAAAACATTAAACTCGTAGTATATGCAACGTATCCAGTTTGACTGTTGTTCCCATGTACTGATAATGGCCATCTATCTTAAGAAAAAAAAAAAAAGAAAAGAAAAGAAAGAAATAAGTGATCAGCCTGTTCTGGAAAGAAACATCTCAAAGCACAAATCAGAAAGGAGTACAACAAGGAGAGTCACAGCTATTAGCTAAAATAGGTACAGAACCCCTAGAAAAAGAACTGCATGTCACAAGGGCAGGAAAAATGACTTCTGTGGCGTTATCACTGACTCGATTGTGTGTTGAGCCCTGAGAGCAGGCAGCCTGTGAGGATAATTCTATGTGCCATTGCAAGGCAACCCACGGAGCACAGGTTATTTTAAGGACATAATCCATATTCCATAGCTGCACCAGTCACTGGATTTTGTAACTTTTAAACAGAAATGTGAATATTGCTTTATTATTGCCCAAACTGTCACTTTTTCAAAGACTACCAAATGAGTCCCCAGAGACACAGTCTTTTAACTTAAGAATATCTTTTTATAGTGATATCAAAGTGGAAAAAAAAGACCAACAACCGGAGGCCTTCAGCTTTAAAGACGACATAATGAGATCAGAGATTCTGCCTGCAACAAAATTAACTTAGGGCTGATTAATGAAAGTAACCTTAAATAGCAGGCATATTGCCAAGAACAGGATGCTATAACAAATGGGTAGGAAATAACAGGCAGCTTTCAAGGGGCGAGAGCACGGCAGCTGAGAAGAGAAATCTGAGCAGGATACTGCTTGCAAATTTGATCCCAGATTCTTGGAATGACCAAATAAGTCATATCTGCTATAAAGTCATCTATAAATTCCCCCCTTCCATGTATCCTATAATAATGTCGATAATGGATTTGACTGTGGGTGAAAAAGCAGATATTATAAACAATCCATAATAAAAACTTTTCTTGTTGTTACAGGAATTACGAGAAATTAAAAAAAAATAATCTGCTCGGCCCTGTGAACCCTACAGGTCCTCAGCTGTATTCATAATTTGCTCCATTTTATGTCAGCACTATCTTTTGTTTATTGCTGTAATTCATATTAAGTATCTTAGGACTCATTCAATTACTATTGCTCCCTCTTCTCTTTTGTTGGCATAAGATCAAGCCCCAAAAGAATGAGCTTCCAGATACTCTTAACTGGTCTCTTTGACCTTTTTGCTACCTCTTCTGGCCTCAAACATGCTTGGTTTCATGTTCATACACCTTCTTCCTCACCAACATCCCAAAAGTTCCTTATTTCATTTTAGTACATCAATCATTCTCTGGTCCACCTAAAAAATGTGCCTTAATATTTTATTGCACAGCATTGCTCAATTTCCTTTCTCCTTTGAGGCTGAGGCCTCTAACAGATGTAAAAAACAAGGGGGTTTTTTGTTTCTTTTACTTAGCTTTGCATATCTTCAGCTTGATATGATAACTGAAACTATACCTTCCCAAAATATAGAAGTGAGAGGCAAACACACACTGCTGCTTGGATTGCACCTTATTTTTGTCTCCTTTAAGTAGTTGTTAGTAATTAATGCTTCTAGTACATAAACTACGTAGCATGATTATCATTACAAACTGCTTGTAATCTTCTCTGGGTGCTTATGTTGCTTTACATGATAAAACTAGTTTCATTTCACTGATCTGGATGATGTTCTTCTTGCCATTTTCACCTGCCTACATTTCTTTAAACTAATAACATCATAAGCTGTCGAAAAGCTGGTGGAGGTCATTTGCGTATGCTTTTTCCAAGCCCTACACTGATATGAAATTAAAAAAAGACTTTATTCATAGTGGACATGGGTTTTTTAAATAGGCTTGCTGATATTTTCTTACTGTATCTGCTACATAGTAAACAGGTTTGTAGGTTAGTACCAAAGGGAGGATCCCATGGGTTGTAGTATACTCTACTCGTCCTTCTTTTCTCAGTTAAAACTCGATTTTCATCTGTTTAAATTTCTTTTAGATCTCCAAATTATACCTTTGAAAGTCTTCATACCTCTGCTTAAAGTTCATCTAAGAAAACTTACCCTTTGCTACTTTTAATAATCAGCAGAAATGTTTGAAATGTTTTCAACATTTGATGCTTTGTTGTACCTGAGCGTTTTCACTGCCCCTTGGATTTGCTCAGCTGTCTATAAAATGGTGGAATTTTGGTCACCTATAATAATCTCAGCATCAGGCAGCTCATTAAAGCACCATTTTGGTCCTTCTGTAACTAAACTTTAACTTCTACAAGTAAGGATTTTGTCTTCACCCTTTTGGTATGGTACTCACACTGTTCTTCACTGTTGCAGTTGTTACTTGTTTTTATCTCTGATTATCTACTCTTCACACTTCTTAACATTCTCTCAATGATGTTTTAGATCCTTAATTGCTGGCCAGTCTTGCCTGTACTTTATATCCATCAAGGAGTTGATTTTGTATCTGTTTCACTCTACGCTTTCACCGAGGAAGGGGGACTGGAAACCCTATAGACACTGAGCTTGTGCTGGTCAGATGGGAGAAATGGTCCATTGCAGGAAACAAAATGCCAGGAAACAGGTCATTGTATTAGCAAATCCACTCTCCTTGACAGTGGAGGGGAGAATCCAAGGTAGGACATGGAGATTTACACGATATCCTCAGCAATTACTAGGTTTGTCATCATCAGTGAGCATAGTTGCTATTTAGAAATAAAAGGAAAACATCGGAGCACTAAATTAATCAAAATATACATTCTGCTAAAGAATGAGCAAGTGAGGTATCGTATAAATTTAATGAAGAAGTTAAATTGATACATGATGTTCTTCCAAGGTAGGATGGTCACACTAAGCTGTACGATAATACAGAAAAGAAACAATGCAAAACCAACAAGCCAGGTTTGAAAAATATTTTCATCAACTATATGGTATGCTTGTGAAGAATATTGTATATTTACGTTAAGAATAATCAAAAGGTACTATGCACATGCAGAAGGAGGTTAATGTCAATGAGATTAACCATACACTTATCATTTCAAGACATGATATTGATTACAGCAAAAATCTAAGAGATTAACTGCAGTTCAGATCACTGTCTTCTAGGAAGGTGGCAACATGGAGATTTTCCAGAACAAACAGATGAACAGACAAGCTCCCTGGACCATTTATACCTACACATTAAGATACGTGGTCGTGACATCTTTTAAAAGCTGATATTTCTTTTCGCCTTCAAAAATGGTCAAAGCACAATTACAGAAAGATTTTTTCTTAATGGAAAAGTCAAGATTCAAATTAAACCAAGACATTTTGCTTAGGCATACTTAAGTATCTTATCAGCCCTGCGCCTCGACAAACCGTTACCTCAATCCCACAACATTCAGTACACTCTGCAAAGCCATTCAACATGCACTCATCTTCAGACACAGGGTCTCAACAGAATTCCTGACTCACTCACACACAGATCCACAGAGCCTGCATAAGTAGGCCTGGAATGGTTAGTAATTTGCGGAATAAAACACATATGTAATATTGACATGAACATATAGATAGAACAATTCATGACTTGTGTAAGAGAAGATTAGAAGCTCTGGTGGCTGGCTGAAATCAGTAAAATTATCCATCGCGACAGAAACTGCTAAAGATTCATATGTTATTAGAAATGGATTTTCCTCAAATAAAATGAAATCATTTCAATATGACCAGGTGAGGACAGTAATTTCAATAGTCTTGAGGAACGGACAAGGTGCTATTCTACAAATCAGCTGGCTTTATCAGCGGCTGCCAGAAGAGCTCAAGAGCGTGATATTATCAGGGGGGTTACATTCATCTCTCAAAGCTGCTCATGTGTGGCTTTGTATTTGATAGTTCAAGAAGAAACCAGGCAACCATACATCAGTTTTCATGCACTTCCCCTAAACCCAATGCTGGACACAGGCTGATACAGCCTGTAATACTATGACATGCTGACAATGAGCTTTTTCTCATCAGTCTTATATTAGCTCCCGTGCTTAATTTCCTGTGTAAATGTACACTGTGCATTTCTGTAGGGGCATATACTATGTGCCACATCCTAGAAAAATTAGTGAAGTTAACATGAACGTAGCGATCAAGATGAGCAATGTCATACCATAACTCTTTTGTATAACTAATGTCTATTTTAAGGGGGGGGGGGGAGAAGTTTCACCCCTCATATTTAATAAAACCACTCAGAACTGAACCTAACAAAACTCCCACTCCTGATCTGTGGCACACTGAATCTAGGCTGATGCAAGATATTCACTGGCAGGCTCTTGATAGTCATTATTTTAAGTGAGCTCATGCTGCAAACTTCATGGACGCAATATAGAATTGCTATTATTTTAATCTTTCAAATATGAAAACTTCAAATTGCTAGTTAAAACTTGGCAGGAATACGACTATACTTCACTTTTATGCTCCTGTAAGACTAATGATTTAATTGCATCTCACCTACACGGAACCTAATTAAGACAGTGAACAACCAAATGTTCGGTGCGTGTGACCAAATGCAGGCACCTACAACCAACCACTGCAGGAAAAAAGATCAGCCCAGGTTAAAACCCAAGTCTAGAAAGGTAAAAAAAACCCTAATTGCTTCAATGATTTGGGGCTCAGAGCATAGTGGGCTGCTGAGATGGCTGGAGGCTGGAGCACCTGCCCCATGAGAAAAGGGTGAAGGCATGGGCTTTGTTCATCCTGGAGAAGTAGCAGCTTGATGGGGACTTGATAGGGGCTTCCTAGTACCTATGAGGAGGTTAGCGAGAAAATGTCGCAGCCAGGCTCTTCAGAGCACTGCATAGGAGGAGGACAAGAGGGAAGAGACATCAAGTGAACCAAAAGAGATTCTGGCCAGACATAAGAAAAAGCTTTGTTCCCACGAGGACAGCCAAGTCATGGAACGGGTTGCCCATAGAAGTTGCGCAGACTCCATCCTTGCAGGTTTTCAAGCTCTGACTGGTTAGCAATCTGACCCAACCACACCGACTATGCTGCTTCAAGCAGGAGACTGGCCTCAAAACTAAATTCCTGAAGTCCTTTCCAAACTCACTTATTCCATAAACCTGTGAACTAAAGTCTTTGACCTTGTTTCATTAAAGATGATTTAAATGCGGATTGTCTGTCTCTTTTCAGAGATGTAATCTCACATCTGCTTCCATAATAATAGACAACTGAAACCTTCTTATGTTGCAGCTAAAAATGTTGACTTAATTCCAACTTCCCAAAGCAGGATGGGCAAGAAAAAAAGATGAAAAACCAAACCTTTATTGACATAAACCAAGACAGAGTGGCTTAAGGTTTCCCGAGTATTAACATTATAATTAGGAAACAAGAGTTTTTGTTCCAACTTTGGGTTTCTCACAACATCCTGCCTTAACAGGATCTCTTGGAATTTGTGACTACTTTAAGCACAAATTGTTCTTCCAAAGAGATGTTGACTTTTGTGGTCTATTAAGCAAGCAATACAAAATTGTACAGTGACGCAAGTGCTTCGGGCTAAGCTGAACATAAATCAGCTCTTTTTCCCTAGGGATTTTGTAAAAGTATAGACAAGATTAAAAGTAAACTTCAGTGTTTTAGCAATAAGCGGTCGGGAAACAAAAGCAATTCATACAAGTTTGCTCATTGTTTCATTTCCAGGTGAAAAGGTATCTGCCTACCTACAGAGAGATGGAGAAATGGGGAAAGGGGAGATGGCAAGGGGAAAAATACAGACAGTCCAGTCTTTTGGGAGGAATGAAAATCAACGTGCATTTCCATGCCTTTGCACCCTTCTTCCAAAGTACCTCCCACGTACCTGAGGCAAAGGGTAGCCTTGGCCAAAGACTCCGAAAAATCTACACTACAGTCTGTAGCACAAACCCAACATGTGGGTACCAGGGATCACAGCAGGGATTGTTTCAGCCTCCAAGAAAACCTATCAGGCATATACCTGGGCTCAGATGGAAGTCAAAAAAAAAAAAAAAAAAGAAAAAAGAAGTTAAAAAGAAATCTTCACAAGACAGTATTTTACGGAGCAGAAATTCCACAGAGGTTTTTGTTCATTTACTTCTAGATTGTGCTTTTGTGCCCTTTTTCCCCTCATTGATGTGGAATGACCTACCAAACCCTCTGCTGGAAGACCAAGTTCACCAGTAACATAAGCAAATTGAAGCAAATAACAAAAAAACCTACTCACATCTGTGAAAATTCTCAATCTTATTTGCAAAAAAGTTTTCTAATGCCTTTTTTGGCTAACATGATAGATACAAGGATAGTCATAGTTTGTATTTGAACTTCACAGGTTATGTAGCAAGTCAAGGAATGGGTAGATATGAAGAATTTATTTTAGGATAGTTCTATTCTGCAGTATTTCATATGAAAATTAACCTGGAAATTCCTACTGACAGCAGCCAAGGGCTCAGCATAGGATTACTTCCCAAGTATTTACTTGGGTACTTAGACACATTTTGCTTAAGTACATTTGCTACCGGTGGTCCCCATCTACTGAGAAAGCCATCTTGTGTATGTTTCCACTAGATCTACTTAACAAGAAATCTTCATGAAGCTTTAGTTTACTTTTTCCAGACACACTACTTCCAGTTTGCAATGCATCACATTAACATCTACAGTCATGTTCTGCTGTTCGTATTTGGACAAGTCACCCATTCACTTTGATTAATTCTGAACATGCTTCCTGTATAATACTAGATGCTATTTCAGTCTGAAAGGGTAACCACCAAATCTTTTGAGAAATTATATTAATATGCCAGCAAGATTAACCCCATACTTCCCCCCCCCAAATATTGGATTAACATTGCTTTTTAACCTAGACCTTACTTCAAAGTGTTTTCTTTCTATTCATATTTCAAAGTACTCCAGACACTTGTGCCAGTTTCAGCAATTACAAGTGTTATTTTCTTCTAAAAGAACCTATTTCAGTTGATGTTACATAACGACACATGAGTTCGGGTATCGATTATACGATTATATGAACGCAGTAATTTCACCAACCATAATAGACCAAGATGTCATGGTTTGTGAAATACTTCTGTATACTCCAGTCAGCAAAGCTATAAACTGGTAAAGACATTAAGCACCAACATTTTGACTTTAAAAATAAGTCCCTTCCACTGGGAGCTCATGCTCAGTTTGACAATTCATGAAATTTTATTTGGAGTTTTTAATCGTTCAACAGATCTCTGCCTATATCTCACTACTCAAAACAGTAGCATTGAGTTCTTGACAACTGCAATAAAATACTAGTAATGTGTGTTGAAGTTAACTCTTGTAGGATTCAAAAGCGAAAGAGACTTTCTTTTTAAAGTCTTTGACAATTAAAAGTTTTTCTACAGAACAAAAATAACTCTGCTTATAATGTAACTTCCATGTTCCAGCTTCTATTTCTCCCAGCTCAAAGCACTTTATAACATTGGTCCAAATAGTTCATGCTTTATGCTTGGAAGCACTTTCATTAACTATTTATGTAGGTACAGAAAGCAAGATTTGGTCCATGATAAATAATATATCTTCAATAGATTTAGCTGGGATCTTTTCAATGAAACGTGTTTTCCTCAGAAAATCCTTGTTTCTTGAAACCATAAAAGTTGGTGGAAAAGGTCAGTTTCAATTTATTAAACATTTCAAAAATATTTTTGAAAGACATTTCCAAATTGTAAAAAAAATATCTCATTTTAACATACTCAAACCAAGTAACTTCCAATTGGAAATTTCAGCTAAATACATGCAAAAGACCTCTCAAAACTCATATATGTTTTGGGTACAGAAAACACTTTCCATAGCCCGTGCTAAAGTGTCTTCTGAGTTGAAGGGTAGAGTAAATTTTTAAGAATTTGATTTTTTTTCCTTATTGAAAATATCTAAAATGTTGCTATTCTTCCTGTGACTCACACCTACCCTTTATACCAATATTGATTACTACTATCTACTTTTTCCTGTGGAGCTATAGGTAATTACAAACTAATTGGATTTTAGAACAACGAGAAACAAACCCAGTCTGTTTTCCAGTAACATGCTGCAACTGTATTGTAATATACCTCCGTGAATATAACCCAATAAAGCCCAACTCCCACTCCAAAGGTGTGATCCAGTTCCTCTAAGCATCCCTGAGCTAGGCAGGAGACAGAGCTAGTTTACTGGTGAGCAGTATATACTATATGTCTTTGATCTCACAAAGTAAACTGGGATCTCAACAAGGTGACCAATACTTCATGGCTATGCTTCACCAGTACCCAATCACAGCTAATTTAAAGCCATTTAGGGTATAATATCTAAGGTGAATTTACAGCACTGTAATGTACAAAGAGTAGGTCCAACTGGCCCATCTACAGATGAAATATTAAGAAGGAACACATGGAGCTTTCCTCCCATCATTTCAATTGCTGGTAAAGAACTGGACAAGACCCATTCTGGCTGAGTGTTTGCTCCGTTCTCTAATCACAGTAAGTGCTCAGAACGTAAGAAAAGGCGTAGACTGAAGCTAAGCAAAAAATCCAAGCCAGATAGGGAACAGAAAGACTAACACATAAGTGCCAAGACGGGGTAATTGAAAGCCCTATCAAACTAAGGAACGAGTCCTGTCCCCAGTCTGCTGCTAAAACCTATACAAGTCTGCCACCTTAGTCATTCCGTCTTCCATGGACCTGTCAAGCAAAAAAATTGTGTTCTTACTCTGATTCCCCATCAAATACAAAAATTCAGTTCTACTTCAGTTCTGAGACAAACCCTTGCAGCCACCGGGGAGATTCCCAAATCTCCCACAACAGCAACCCCAAAGCGATGAAGTCACTGGGCTCAAATAAACAGAAGAAATTCAGAAGGGAAGATAAAGGGATTCCTGAAACAAGGTAGACCTTTCCACCCTGTCCTGCACAATTGCACGATTTGGCTGATGACTTTTCATATGTGATATATATGTTTTTATATCATAAATATTACAATTACTCAGGATAGCAAACAGGAGAACGTACTATTTGCATACAAACAGATTCTAGAAAAAAAAAAGAAACTGTATGGTGTGCTCTCAGAGGTGGCTTAAACAACAAGAACTTAAAGAACTTTTTCTTTGTGATTTAACTCTAGTATTTATGCAGTTACAAATAACTTGAGGCATTCAGAATTGCCACGCTAGGGTATCATAAAGGCTGAGTCAGGACTTCCTACTGCCATCAAAGACCCTGAAAAGTAATCAGAACACAGCCATTTGTCCTTTGGATGTTGTTTTGGTACCAGCTCATTTAACAGGGTGCAGGGAACCCAACAAAATCAGTGTCTCTGCCAAGGTAAAGTTGAGGGTTTGGCTTAAATTAACAAAGCATGCCAGCAGATATATAAACTTATCTAAACACAAAAGTCTCAATTGAGCTAGAATTTAAAAAAGCCCAAGTGGAGAAGTTTTCCTCTTATATTAAAAAAAGGGAGGAAAAATGTAGTGATTTTGTCACGGGGGGAGTTTCTGAGCCCTCCCTTCCCAACGGCAACAAAGAACCCGCTGGCATTCACTAGACCACCCAGAGTACATACAGTATATTGGAAATGTCAGGAAAGAGCTGCTTGAGAAAATATAGAATATATGCCCTATTTCCTATGAAACACTTCAATATGGCATGCATAATGTTTTAAAATTTTCCACTGAAATATTGGCAGTCACTCCGGACCAATCTGGATTGTCACTCAAATGTCAGGACAGAAGGAGAAAATGCCGGGCTCCGTTTTTTCCCTTTGCTTTCAACTCATCCATAATTTTACTGTCAGTCACCACCTCTTTCTTGCTACTAACGGTAGCCCCTAAAAATCTGAGAGGTGGCGGGAGCATTTCTAAAAGCAGCACTCAGCCTGCCCAGGGGTGGGCAAGCAGACGGGTACATGACACTTGTGTGACCTTGTGGCAGCAGGTCCCCGCAGGTCGGAGTTGTCAGATTCCCACTTCCAACACAGAAACTCATTTCTGGAATTGTAAAATAAAAGAACTACGTGCCACGTTGCTATCCCACTGGTAGAAGGAAGGGACGGTTCTCTATAAAAAAAGAAAAAGATGACAAAGAGCTGACAAACAAGGGCACATGTGGCTGCACAAATGTAGCCAGACAGTCCAATCCTCCAGCAGTCAGAATGTTGTTACTGAATTATTTTCCTGAGAAAAATCTTCGGAGAGGCACCGGTGGGATGCTTTTATCAGATATACACATATATTAATACTAGGTCACGCAGCAAACTCCACAAAGTGAAGCTGGATGGTACAAATATGACATCACATAATAAAAATATTCTGGTTTTCATTGTTTTCCAGTATGGAAAAAACCAAAATGCAAAAGCATGGAAATGAAATATGCAGGTCATCTGTGTTGATTTGCTGCTCTGACTCAAACCTCTACATTTTAACATGGAAATGCAAAGCACAACTTTCTTACATTCCCTGGTAAGCAGCTGCTTTATGAATAACTGGAAGAAAACCTTTATGCTTGGTCACACCACCAGCAGGAGACAACTGGCTTTTCTCTTGTAATACAGGGAACTGCAGCCAGTACTTCATTAAAACACAAGACACTTTGGCAGACATGGATGCTGAACATTGCTTACTGTTCACATCTGTGGGTAAATGACAGCAGGCTGAAACTGTTGCCTTCCACTAAAGAGCAAGTACATGATCCAGTGCAGTTAATCAATAAGATAATGGAATGAATCAATAGCAAAGATTTTTAGGAGGTCTTAATTAAACAAACACTTGCAGATACAAATGATGTCTTCAATCTATTGATGGTACCGGGGTGAGGGGTTAAACACGAACAAAACCATCAACTTTATTTTACCAGCATGTGTTTCTCTAAAGTACCATATAGCTTCTTGGCCTCTGCGTTGGCCCATCACTGCATCCCTATTCATTTTCACCACCACATTACAATGGCAAGATAGCCCGTAATAAAGAAAAAAAACAAACCACAAACAAAAAAACCCAACCCTGAACAGTTTAAGATGTGATCACACAGTAGATAAAAGTCACTGTTATCCACTGCTACCTCTTCCCTGCAAAAGGTGCCACCATCTAGGCAGAAGTCCTAATAAAGTCAGTTTCCAGCTGCAAGGTAGGTGTGCAATTAGAATAATTAAAGAACATCTAAATTGATGGACCCATTAATGCAGGAGATCTCCAGTGGGCCTCCTGCACAAACATAGTGAGTCGATATTTTTGATTCCCCCAATGGTTCTGTGCTCGGCACTGTTTTAAAGAGACATCAATCTATGATGTCAGCATTTATCTAATGAACCTTCAAAAATCAATGTCAAGATGGGCTGCTACATGCATGCACCCAATTTGTCTGCTCTCCAAGGGATACTAGATAAAACAAAAACATTATAAGAGCGGTGAAAACTGACTGTGACCAGTCTACCTGACCTTGAAGATGTTAAGGGAAGGAGAGGAACTTGACCTGGCTGTAGGCATAAACAACAGGCTTCCAAAGACAATAGGTATGCCAATACCTCCTACATAATACATAGGTGTATACAGTAGGCATTCCAAAGAGAAAAGAAAATGAGGTGGCTTCACTTAAGGCCCTATAGAAGTGCCTCTGTCAGCTTTACAGTACAATGACAAACAGGTTGTTGGTTTTTGAATGACTATAACCAGGATTCTTAAGGCTAACGAGATTACCCTAGCTATTAATATAATTCTCCTTCCCGTGGCCAGCAGCAGAATTCCCTGGCAGAATTCTCCCCTACACCCGACAGCCAGCGTGTCGAATCCCTCCCACAGCTATTAGCAAGGGTAGCCATTTAGCTCCGCTGAAGCCGTAGATTCTTTTAGCTATTGTCTTGTTAGCGCGTAGACTCGACTCACCCTCACTATTCTGTCCACCAGACTCCCTGGAACTGATGTTTTGACACCCTATCAGACAGGGAGAGGAGGTTTAAGTTAGCTGCTGCCTCTCCACTGTTTGAATAATAAACTGGTCTCTCTGGTTGCTACGAGGTAGGGCTGCCTCCGGCGTGTAACTAGAGGTGACAGGTACTCTGGAGCAGATGGGCTGTCTTGTAATCTTCTTCTTTATTCACAGCAACTCTGTCTCTTCCTTCTGTTCAGAGTATTTACTCTTGTTGGTAGCATGTAAACAGTTAGGCATGCCTTAGACAGTTCAAAGATGTGTTAGGTGGGTGAATTAGCTGTTGCGGGATGCCTGTCTGCCTTCATTCCTATGCTTCTTTCAAACGCTCCCCGTGCCACGTTCCTGCCCAATTAACTGATGATGACGGCGCCCAGCCCTCAGCCCCTCGCAGGGAGGAAACCTCCCCCGAAAATTCAGGGAAAGTCTTCAGGAAGCTGAGAATCAGCCTGAAGATGCCACGATTTCTCCGCTGTAAAATGCCGCGTTCCAAATATTTAGTAGACTTGCAATACGTTTACACTCCTTTATCAAAAGACAAAGCATGTAATTTAACTTCTTCCCTAAATTTTGTGTTTCTCAGTGCTACATGGGAGTTGGAATGAATTCAGATACATTTTTTTTTTTTTAACGTATAAAAACTACATAGAAAAATTTCCTTAAATATGTGTATTCTATGGCAACTAGGGCAGCACTGACAAATGGGACAGGTTCTGCAGAATGCTGATGGCTCACAACACCTACACTAATATTTCCTAATGGCTTTTTTTCTTTGCCTGTCTGTTGCAGAAATGCCACTGATCTGTCTTTACTCACAGCAAACACTGCGGGGCCAAGTCTTCTCTTTGATGCGATGGCATGAGGACTGAATTTGATTGCTGATATTTTGGCAAACGGAGCTGGGGTTTGTATTTTAATACTACCAATGTTCAAGTCATCTCCTTTTGGGAAAACTAATTCCCTGTGGAATGAAGTTGTGCCTCTGCATAAACATACATGCTTGCTTGCTTGCTTATGAAATCTTCTTTTTTTTTAAATTATTTTTCTTAATGCAAGTGAGACTTTCAAAACTGCCCACTTTTGGTGCAAACCCTCATTAACCTTCCTAGGGATTCTATATTTAATTATATTTAATTTACCACCCTTCTTTTATTAAAGAGAGCACAACTCAGTTTTCAAAAATAAGCATGCAAATTAATTTTAAAAGCTACTATTCAGTTCTTCAAAGAGATATCTTCTACAGATACCTAATTCATTTGCTGTTATACCAGTCAAGTAAGTAATAATTTGGCAGTTACCCCACATTTTAGTAGCACAAGAGAAGAAATTTTCCTATGCTTTATAGCACCTAATTTACTCTGATTTTTCGGAACGTTATGTCAAGTTTCCTAATGTTATGTTAACTGAGGGGAAGGGTTATGGTCTACTGCTGTTGGCTAAAAAAAATAAATAAAGATCGAATTGATTGTCAATAGGTATGTTATATACATGTTCTACTGGTTAATTTTTCTAGGCGATATCATAGGCTTCTACTTCATCCCTGGTATTTCCTAGTGCATATATTTTCATATTACATTCAGAGTTTTCATCCTCTGGGGGATGGCAGTGAAGGCACGTGGCTCCGTGGCACTTTGGCAGGTTAACTTACTAATAACAACTTCTGTGGGAAGACTGGATGGGGCTCCAGCATGAACAAAGTGAAATCTCATTCTTTAAAGAATCTCTTGCAGAAGGTATGTTGCATTATTCAACCACCTCTAGTGATTGTTCAAGACGAAATTTGCCCAGGAGTCCTCATTCTATAAATGGTAGGACATGCAGGCAACAAAATAAGAGGCTCCTAAATGTGTTTGTGAACCTAACCTGAGCAACTACATACCTTGTACAAAAAACATTGACAGTGCAGCATCCCCAGCATTATGCTAGAATATTCATTTGTAGCTCAGAATGCCTGCAAAAAATAACCAACTGTTCCTTAGGAAGCGTTAAGACACTCCTTTGTGATCCCTCAAGAACTGATGGGTCTCAATCTTTCTTGATTTTCGCAAAGCAGACCTAGACTTAAAATATTACGCTGTTGCAATTTTAATATGTGTGATTCATATTCTCGTTGAAAAGGCTGAATTGAAACTCTAGCGAGACACAGCATGTGTGCTATGGTCTTTGGAAGCATGTTATAAATGCAATCTAAAATCAATAGCAAGAAACAATTACAGCATCTGAATACCATTTGGGTGAAATAAGCTGCTGGAGGTGAAGCAACCAGCAGAAGTATGTCAATACTCACA
This sequence comes from Gallinago undulata, assembly GCA_026546715.1. Taxonomy (NCBI): domain Eukaryota; kingdom Metazoa; phylum Chordata; class Aves; order Charadriiformes; family Scolopacidae; genus Gallinago; species Gallinago undulata. Next base: position 28,494,594 of record JAOTQQ010000063.1, read on the forward strand.
ACAAAGTATTCTACTGCGTTTGCACAAAGAGGGGTTGAGTAAATATCAATAAAGCAACTCCTGCTACAAACAGTAAAAATGATAAAATCAATATTATAAAATAAAAAGTTAGCACATGGATGAACTCTGTGATGGAGACAGTGCTGTGTTAAGGGTGTTCCCAAGTTCCTGGATCCCAGCAAAGGACTAGGCGGCGGCTGGGCTTGTCCAGTGCTCCAATTAATCATGAATCCAAAGCATCCAACAACTGGCGTGCAAACGTCGTACCATAGAAATTCAAGCAAAAACCATATTTATGTCCTGCAGCAGGAGGAATCGCACATCTACTGCACCTGCCAGTCCTCTGCGCTGTCAGGAATCTGTCTAATAGGCCCCACCATGCTGTCTGCCGCCAGCACCGCCTGCTTAATGGGAAGAGACCCTGAAGGACTTCACATTTGTCAGTAAAAAAGGACAGATTAAGAAAAAACAACCCATTCTCGCCAAAAATGGATATGAAAACATCAAATCTCGGTAAATTCTTCAAAATCCCAGCAACAAAAAGGGTGGAACGGTGAGTGACAGCCCATCTGCAAGATGCTGTCTGTAGCTCTGACCTGCATTTAAAACAGGGCTGTTTAGCCTTTTGAGCACCTAAAGTTGGTTCTGTTGTCTGCATTTCATCGAAACTACTTTCGAAAGTAAACAAGAACCTTTAGTGAATTATTTAGCATACAAATAAAGCAGCAAAGAAGCCTAAGTAGGCCAATATGAACTAACTGGATTGAAATATTCATCTGTAAATAACTTTTCAATCTGCTGCTTTCACGTACAAATACTACATGGAACATTAGGCACAACTAGCTTCTAGGGATATTTAGGCTCACTGGAGAGCAATTTTTATGTCTACTGGCATCTGTGGGTAGTGATATGGACTGACTGTTAATATAACCAACATAAAATTTATGTGAGCGCTCGCTGCAATAGCAACACACTGTCAGACAGCTGGTGGTTGATGCGTAGCACATGCGGGTTTTATATGCTCTGTGTAAACTAACCTTTGCAATAAAGATTTAGCAGCTTTATTAGTTTAGGAAATCGCTATAATTAAGGATAATTCATAATGGCCGCTTATCCACTCCATAGCAATAGCTGCTTTAATTTAGACTCTGTTTCTTTGAGCCGTAAATAAGTGCGCTGATACCTTCTGCACAGATGTGGCATTCAACCTGTTCAAGTTGGTTGAGTTTTGCTTGTGTTTTAATCAAAAGAATTAGTAGATAAGCCCGTAAAATGCACTTTTGCTCAAAATAAATTAGCAAGAAATGTGGCTTGGAAGTTCTGAAACTCCACTAGTAGCTCCTTTTTGGGAGGAGGGAGTAGAATGCACACATTTTCCACAAAAAAGGGAACACACTATATGGTCATAGATCTGGCCTGAGACAGAATACCAGATTTGCATAATTAATCATAGGAAAAAGAGATATGGCTGTGACCTGCGTGTATTATTTACAATCTATTCAGTTCGTAATTGAGGATTTGACCTTCGTGAGCCCTTCTAGTAACACTGTGACTTTCCTCCTTTTGTGCCCTACCCGAGGTATCCCTGCAGAAGAATACGCACGGTGTCTCCTTACTTCAGCTCCGATTAATAATTCCTGCGAAACGATTCCTTGTGGTCACGCTGCTTATGGGGTGGAAAGTGCTTTTCCACAATTTTCAGCCACCCCATGTTCTCGCTGGTTGGACACACCGTTCTTTCCATTCCCTCCCCTTCAACAAAGTTATATACCCTGGGCGAAGGTATGACACAGACAGTTGGTACCATCACTCCTGGAGAGCAGAGAGGGAGGGATCTTGCCCCTTCTGGCACCTACTTCAGGCAAATGCAAAGAATATGATGGGCTGAAGTTCTTTCAAAGCTCAGCTGAAAGGAGCACAGATGTGACGCAGCAGGCATTCCTGGGGGTTTTGTTGGTACCACAAACGAGGACCTTGTCATAGGTTTTTAAAGGAACAGCTCGCTTATTTCTAGCAATTAATTTACTAAAAGATCACTCTATTGTAAACTTAACCGGGGCTTTCAGCTAGGTGGCCCTATTCCAGAAGCCCAGTTCTTCCCCTCACCTCAGTGACTCATTGCTGCCCAGCGCTCCTCAGAGAACGTCCATGTCACCATGTCCACACACACCTTCCTCCCCAGACCTACACCTAAAGGATTCTAACTGAGGCCTCAGTTGGAGCAAGAGTCAAGTAAAGGGTAGAGTATATACTGTACCAGGCTGAGGAGCTGAAGGGAAGGGAAGAACGTAACTGTACAATTAATAGAGAGGCTATTTGAGGGAAAAGAATATCACAAACAATATAAGACATTTATGATATTTATTACATTACTCTTCCCTACAAGTCTGCTTGTGGTCACTGCTGGAGAGGGACACTCAGCCAAATGGACCCTTATACTTCCCTCTGTGTTTATCTGTACTTTTGTGCAATTAAAAGATATTTTAATTTGTTATCATCCCGATGCAGAAACGCTCGACTGCTTGAAGTGTCACACCTAGACATGATGCAAGTACTGGCTCTCCACGGCCATTCTTAGAGAAACCTTCCACAGATAACTTTAACTAATCATGAATTATTACCACAAAGGCCTAAAATAATAACTGACATATCAAATTAGCTGTTTTTACCAAAAAAATCTGCTACATTTACCACTTGTGACCGCATTAGTACTTTCTGTAGACGATGACTACAGCCCTGCCCAACTAAGAGATTATGATTTGAGGTGTCTATCAGAAAACATTTAATAAGATGGTTGATGCAACAACTTGAACTATCAAATGATCATAAGTTTAGAAGTAAATATAATCCAGAATTTCCTGATTCCAAATTATGCTTCTTCCCTTTCTTTGGGAGAATCTGGATTGGAACGTCCAGTAAAAATTTTGCATACCGAGCTTCACAGCGGATGACTAAGTATAACAGCCCAAGGTATTATTTGCTTAGGTATAAAGTATAAAGAAAAAAATCTGGAGTATTATGGAGAACTATGAAGCCTTGTAAGTCTTCTGCCACAAATTACTAATACATTGCCTTTCTGGCAGGGGAGGGGTGAAATCCACAATTTTTTCCATTTAGATTTTGTAGTAACCTCAAAAGTGACATTAAAATGAGATAAATTCACACAGTGGCACGGAAGCCAGTGGAACACTGTAAACATTGACTGCTTGGGATCAAGTCAGTTAAAAATGAAATTATTTTCCTGAACTGTACTCGGTTTTCCCATCAGCCCAACTTACATTTTGCCTGAAGTACGTGTACCAGCCAAAGCACCGCATCTATGAGTTTAGCATGAATCTTCTCTAAAAAGGACAAGACAGTATATTTTTTTTTAAAAGAAGAAAACACAACAAAACTAGAAGTAATCTGCTCGCAGTCACCAAGAAAATGCACAATAATCACTGTTAACAAAGGGAGATGTAGTTATCACCAGATATACTCAATTTCAGGTTATCTAAACCTGTCATTCTCAATTTCCTAGTGGCAAATAGCTGCATCATTCTGTTCATTCCCAGTTCAATTGGATGAGGCATTCATTGTGAGATTCATTCTTCATTAATAAAAAGATCTTGACTAAATACAATATTAATTTTGTAGGCTACAAAATAGTGCTGGACCTGAGATAACAGAAGCAAGTTTGGTCAGACTACGCCTTTAGCTTTGCATCATCAAACACTCAGGCTAAAAATGTAAGTCCCAAATGCAAAATGTATTTACTAGGAAAATCTGTAGGGTTAACTAAGATCAGCTCAAGAGCACAGCAAGTTTCTAATACGTGAGCAAGCACAAAGACAACGTACATTTAAAAACATAGGTCATTCATTATTAGCAATGTTTCTACGGCATATCATGGACTTACTTCGTATATGCATAGATTATACATCAAGCAGTGACAGGCCAACATCGCTTCAAACTTCTTCTCGTGGGAAAGGTATGAACATATAAACTGCAAACACTCAGAACAGCCACGCAAAACGAACGTTAGCTAAAGAAACGTGAGCATTACAAACACAGAGAGCCCATTATCGGTTTTCTAAAGTATATTATAATATGTTTTTTGATATGTCGGATCATGACACTCAATTTTTTCATGAGTGCATAGGAGAGAATATAAAAGTATAAAAAATCTCTTCCAATTCCTTTTGCAAATCCACGAGGCAGTAATGCACAATCACTGCTTTAGCACCATTCAAAGCGCAAGAACTGCAGCCGTTATGTACCTCCCAGGTAAAAGCACTACAAAAAGAGAAGGAAAATGGGAAACAAACTTTTTTTTTTCTTTTTGTAAATATTTCTAAGCAGTGACAGGAAATAACTCTATTTTCCTTCCACAACTCAAAGCCAAGATTAGAATGGAAATGGGAGAGACGAGCTCTAGAGCTAGAAGTTTTGCTGTCAATGCAAGACACCTTTTGCAGTATCCTCGTGCACTCTGGGTTCTGACTAATATGTTCGGAATGAGATAAAAGCCCCTCCATTAGCATTCAGTTCAGCCAACAAGAGCAATTGACTACAGAAGAGAATTGCTTTGCCAATGGCATATTGCACATAAGCTGAGTGAAAACGCAAATCTCGGTGCCAGAGGAAATTCTGAAATTTCCATTGCTTTTTTATATATTGCCTTTTTTTTTTTTTTTTTTTTTTATCAAATAATGCCCAAATAATTCCAAATTGCAACGTTCACTCTGATTTGTAGAACTGAGCTGAAACACTTGGTTTTCAGTCAGTAAAATACTGAACTGTATTCTTGGTGGTGAGGTACAGCTTGATGGGAGTTGGGGCAGGTGAGCCCGATGCTCACATTCGCTCTCGAGCCGATATCCCTTACGGGAGACTATATCTCCTATAATTTATTCAGCAGAAATTTAACTCCTACAGGCCATTACATGGCTTTATCGCACAAAGTCCAAAATACATTAAAGATACACTATTTTTTGCCAAGAAGTTGAACAAGCAGACAAAATGGGTGTTTAATCTACACTTCCTGAAGACAATTTCAAATCCCACAAAAGGAAATGTTTTTGAATAATCAGAAAGGTGAACTATTATACTTCAGGTCAAACTCATACAAAATTAAACAGATTTTTTCTTTTTAATAAAACGGAGATACTTTCCATTGAAAGCTTTAGCTTTGTAAAAATCGCAATTTTTGGTGAAGCAGTATTTGACCTAAATTTTTATTAGCTCAAATAACTGTATCTCAGCAAAAATACGGTAAAATGGGAAAAGAGGTACACACTGCTTTGCTAATTCTAACCACTTCTAAAAATTTTACAGCATTTGCTGCATCTTTATCAAATAAGAAATTCTTGGACTTGAACACCACATAAATCTTAACCTCTCCTTTAAAAATTCAAGATCGCAATAGAAATACAAACTCTACCTGCTCAAAAATAGAAGCTGAAAACACATTAGAAATGGTGTTTTAGAATCTAAAAATGTATGCTAATAATGATTGGGTGAGGGGTATCATCTTTAATGCTTCTGGGAAAAACTGATATATATTTAATGTAGATTCATAAATATCTATCTTCATTTTTCTCCTGAGACTTTTTTTTTACTGTTCTCTAAGTATTCCATAAGTCCTGTAACAATTGGAAAGAATCAGAAAAAAAAACCCCTTATCACAGAATCACAGAATGATATGGGGTTGGAAGGGACCTCTGGAGGTCATCTAACTCCAACCCCCTGCCAAAGCAGGTCCACCCAGAGCAGGTTGCACAGGAACGTGTCCAGGAGGGTTTGGCACATCTCCAGAGAAGGAGACTCTACCACCTCCCTGGGCAGCCTCTTCCAGGGCTCTGCCACCCTCACAGGATAGAAGTTCCTCCTCATGTTTAGATGGAACTTCCTATGTTCAATTTGTGCCCATTTCCTCTTGTCTTGTATTTATAGGCATTGATCAGATCCCCCCTCAGCCTTCTCTTCTCCAGACTAAAAACACCCAAGTCCCTCAGCCTTTCCTCAAGAGAGATGCTCCAGGCCCCTCATCATCTTTGTAGCCCTCTGCTGTACCCTCTCCAGCAGTTCCCTGTCCTTCTT
>JAOTQQ010000063.1:28500774-28527282 GCA_026546715.1 Gallinago undulata
CTGGCTCATGGGCATCCTGTTGTCCACAAGAACTCCCAGGTCTTTCTCCTCAGAGCTGCTCTCCAGCAGGTCACCCCTAAGCTGTCCTGGGGCAGGGGGTTATTCCTCCCCAGGTGCAGCACCCTACATTTGCCCCTGCTGAATTTCATCAGGTTCCTCTCTGCCCAACTCTCCAGCCTGTCCAGGTCTGGATGGCGGCACAGCCTTCTGGGGTGTCAGCCACCATTCTCAGTTTTATACCATCAAAGACATTATCCTAGATTACAGATGGCTACAAATTATTCTCAACAAAAGCAAAACTTGTTATAGCCTTGGCAAAGGAGAAGCAAACAAATCGAGAAAAAGAACCCACTCATATGGGCTGGCAGACAGCAACAGAAGACCTGTAAGCGATGGAAGGCTTGTCTGAAAGAGGACCCTGCTGGAAGAGACAGGCAAAAGGAGAAAATAAAAGAACACCGCCAAGAGAAAAGGTTGAAGCAGGCTACAGCTATTTTGACTCAAGCTCAAAAAGCATTCCGTGATGAGGAACCTGAGGTGGGGAGAGGCAAGGCTGAAAATACATTTCAGGATCTCTTTCGTAGGGTTTGCACTGTGCTTCACGTGAGATACGACAATGGAAAAGGAAGCTAGAACATCTGCTAATAGTTTGAAAGTGCTGGTAATGATGACCAGTGTATTTTACTGCACAACAGTTCTTAAGGTGGCTTGTCATTGTCAGGACTGGTTCCTGAGGTAACCCAAACCCATATTCTTCAGGGCATCCTCAGGAAAATAAAATGTTGGTGCCACAGCAGCTCAGGGAGAGGGTGACTGGAGGAAGGTCTACACAGATCAAGTGGGGAGGAGGCCAAATGTGCTGCGATGTCCCCACCTTGCACAAATCACCCAGAAAACCTGTGCCCAACACTACGCCAAAGAGTCAAAGAATGAGAAAAAAATAGTAGAATATGAAATTAGTATTTAAGATAGGGTTTGTGTGACAGGGTAGGTTTAGACTGAACATTATGAAAGAATTTTTCACAGAAAGAGTGGCGGGGAATAGGCTGCCCAGGGAGGGGGTTGAGTCACCATTCTTGGATGAGTTTAAGAGTCGCTTAGATGTGGTGTTGGGGGATATGGTGTATGGAAGAACTTTGTAGAGTAGGGTAGATGGCTGGACTCGATGATCTTTTCCAACCGAAATGATTCTATGATTCTGTGTCTACAAGTGCTCAGCAGGGAAGCTGGGATTGGCACTTGGGGCTGAGCATCCGACCCATCGCACCCCACTGCTCTCCAGCGAGGTCAAGGTGTCCAGGTGAAGGGAATGTGTCCAGCTTCAGTGCGCTGCAGGCGGTGTTCAGAAGCTGGTGGGATGGAAGGGAACTGAGGACACAGCAGTGAGCTTCCAGTTTGACAGGAAAAAGGAAAAAAACATGGAAAAAATAATCCCGAGCGTGTGGAATGTGTGGAAATGTAAGGGTGGCAGTTCTTTTTGCTCCCTCTCCCAGGGATCAAAATGACTTTGAAGGTTGCCTCCAAAGGACATTTTCTTAATAGTGAAAGCCAGTGGCCAGACTGAGAAGAAAGGGGGAAAACAGATTCTAAACTCAACAAAATAAAAAACCCAAGCACATCATCTACCTTTGGTTTTAACTCATTTCTTTCCTGAGCAATAAAGTTCAAATTATCAAATCTGAATAATGAAAAGGAGGTCACAAAGAGTGACTGAATTCTGAAGCGGTCCTCAAAGTTAGATTACAGCCTTTTATCTAAAGCAAAGAAAAAAAGCACTAAAACTATTGTTAATTTTCTAAAGAATATTTTAAAAACTGCAAGTCACTTTTTTTTTTTTTAAGAAAAAGAAGTACATCTGCAGTAGGAATTAACACATTCTTGAACATAATAAAGAGGAAAGGGTTTGGTATTGGTCTTTAGCACCTATGGTTGGATGCAACAGCTGGAGTACATTATTTTTAAAAGCAGAATGTATTTCTTAAATCAGAAGTCTCTTCATTTGATTTGCAGATGGGGACCTCTATTGGTATAAAATAATTACTAAAAGAATGACACCTAGAAACAGACCCATTGGGCTCCCACGAAAATGACGCTGGCCAAATTCTTATTTTTATTACTTCAACATTAGCCTACACCGATTTCAATTAAAATGCAGGAATCGGCCCAATCAAATGTAATTAATATAAGAATTTGGTGCGATTATGAAAGGCATCAAGTATTCCTCTAAAAACCCAAATGCTACAAAGAGGAACTAATACACTTTGAAGTTAACCTTCTCATACCGACGCCTGGGGGCTCTTCCGCCCGCGTGCCCTACGTGTATCTTCAGAACAACCTCGGGGTAAGCGGGCGCCGTTCTGGCTTTGGACTGACAGATCTCCGTGTTGGGCAGGATTTTCAATCCTTCATGACTATCTATTTGTCACCGCAGGTGAGTGGGAGCACTCAGGCTGATCCCCAGCCACTTTCACAGTTACTTATCTGTCTTTATGGATTCTTCCTGTGTGTCAAGTTGGTGCATAACAGCATTACTGTCAGGGTGACAAAATTGTCCCCAGAGTGTCACAAATGATTCCCTAGCCTTATGGCTGCAAGCAGGTAGTAACACATCGACACTGCCTTTCTAAGCTCATCTTTCTCCAGCCCTGCCACCCGCCCGTGACTCTGTCCGCAGCCAGTCCCCTGCACGCCTCCAACTCCCAGTTCAGACTTAGGACTGTTCTCATTTTGGTCCTTTAAAATTACCATGAAAAATGAGCAGAGGTTGTTTTCAGGGTGAAATCTTTTTGGTTTGTTTTTTTTTTTGAGAAGTCTGTTCCTCTGATTTATTTTTAAATAACAGAGTGGGGTTTTTTTTGGGAAAAAAAACACTGCAGAATTCCTGTTTTCTAAATACAGAAACCATGATTACAAATTCAAAACAGTGACTAAGACGTACTGAATGTTGTTGAATTCTGTATGCCACCTCTTAGTTTCTTGGTGTGTTTCTATCATACAAAGCCTGGTCTTTTTCTTCCTATAATTTTGTTGCTTTTTTTTTTTTTTACTTAATTGTATTCTGCATACAGTAACACCTTTTTAAAAATAACATTTTCTCCAGTTCAATGCTGGGTGGGAACCTGTGATAAATTAAAAATCGTATTCAACAAAGGCTGGTTTAAATACCTCCCCTCCTCACCAATATAAAATTATTCCAAGGAGAAAAGAATCCATCAAGTTAAAACAATTTATACGTTATTTGGAGAAGGCTGAGAATCTTGATGAATATATAAAAAGAAGAATGCTTCAGCAGCAAAGCTTGCTCAATAATCTAAAAAATATTTCATGGTCACATAGTACAATCTAGGATTTCGATGATTCTTACATGAACTATGTTTTCTGTAAATGAGTTTTGCTTTGGTTAAGTCTATTGGGCTTCCATTATTCAAAATACCTTCAAGGTGACCATTTCCAGGCAATGGGACCCCGTGAAGGAGAGTCCCCTGTTCTTCCCCCACCTTGCTCAAACACCTCTCCGTGCCTCAGTTTCCCTAGCTGTGAACCGAAGAAGAACTATACCTAATTTGGAATGAAGATGCCAAACAAACTGCAGAGCAGTAGAGCTAATTAACATCAAATGCACATTGAGACACCAGCCTTTTGTTTGGAAGGTGAACCTTTAAAGAACGACTCGAGGCGGGGGTGCGTGTGAAACGGATGGTCAGACCCTGGTACCCCGAGGAAGGCAGCTGGCCTGGGGGTGGCTGATGCTCGTTAACACAGGCAGGGCTGGGGACAGACGTGTTCCAGCCAAGGTTTTTGGGGCGCCCGAGCACACCCTCGTGTGTCCCGCGGACCGTTCGTCCTTCACCTGATGAGCGTTCGCTGCCTGAGTTTTCAGAGAGGTTCAAATACGATTTCTGACACCGGGAAAACAAACCTAAAAGCAATTTAGAAATACCTGCCCACGAAGTCAAAAGGCAAAATATCTAAAGCTTCTCCCGGAATCTCTGACCTCAGAGGCTGACATGGTTTGATGGGAAATTTAATGTAATAGTCTGAGAAAGCCAAAAGGCCTATTGTCAGCAATGAAGTCTGAAAGTTAGCAGAATTAATATAACTGTACAATGGAAGTGCCCTCGAGGGACAAGGCTGCGGAACCAGGGCAGAGGGAAAAATGACTTTTGAAGTCATTTCACTATGACATTCTGTCATCACTGCTAAACGGAAATAAAAAATCATCTGAATCACCACATGCTTCGGTGTGTGTCCCTTCCTTATCTAATATAAAGTAATAACACTGACGTCCCGTGCCCCACCTAAGCTGGGAAGGGGCTCTGCAGGGACTTGGGGAGCTCCATTTCGAATTGCTAAATGCAATAAGAATAAATGCAAGTGGGAGTCTGTTTAGCAGAGAATGATGTCTGGGCTGTAGCCCATCAAAGCCCAATAAATCTCAATGCTTCAACAAGAGATGAAAATGGTTATCTCATCATTTCAGTGCCAGGGTGAAATTTTCTCTGAGCCAGAGTATTTTTACAGATGATTTATGTCTGGGAAGGGTAGTTGTTTAACAAAATGGCAGATAATGATAAATAGAAAGTAAATAGAAACAGCAGCGAGGGAGTGGTTCTTAGTTGCAGCAGTAGAATAAACAATATACTTACATAAAGTATATGTCACATATAAGTGCCATTATTCTAAATCCTATGAGTTATATGTTACTTGGAACATCACATAAAAGATCCCGTAATATGATTTACAGGATAGGGAATTTAGCATGTATGCAAGGCAAATAAGCATCAAGATTCTTCTTTCTCTTACACCTGTGTTAATCCCACTTCACCGAAAGTACTCTACATTTGTAATTGTATAATAAACAAGAAGTGTCTCTGTGCTCACTGGGTTTAATACATTATCATATTAAAATGAGAGGGATCAGGAGATGGGCTAATTTTGCTGGCCTTAAAAATTTATTTTTAAACACAATACTTATACTGACTGTGTGCTAAAATACAAATTCTTCTAGAGAAAAGGGAACAATGGATACACCTACTATCTGGACATGCTTTTTATAAAGACATCTGAAAATAAAAAATTTATTTTTTTTAAACATCTTAGTCTGGATGACATGATAAAACGAATATTGATGGAGTTAATGATGAGAAGAAAAAATAGTAAAAAGCAAACAAAGCTGCCTCGTTGAGTTTTTTGAATTAGAGACACTGTAAACAATGTCAAACTGGAGATAGAGATTTGAGGTCGGGGTGCTTGGTTTGGGTTTCTTTTCCTTTTTCTGCATTTTTTCCTGTGGCTGTACACAAAGGAAAAAAAAAAAATCTAATTACAGTTTTAAATGCCCAAAATGCCATGTCCACCAAAAGCCCGATGCTCATTAGTACTAGTAATTAACTTTACAACTGTCAACACAAACACCACACGGGCTGACAGATAGATAGTAGCTCTGAGGGTGCTAATAAATCCGGAAATAACAACTTGACACGCAGATGCACAAAAGGATGCAGGTGATAAAGAAATGTTGACATCAAATCTAATTATCTTCGAAACGGCCAACTACTGCACAATCCCCAGTAATGCACTGTTATTGCTCGTGATGAGCCCCACTGGAACGGCTCTTAACCACGGCACACAACCGGGCTTTTACAGCCCCTTGTCATATCTAGTGAGGACAATATCAAAAAGGAAATTATGAGTGTCATGACCCCTCCAAGTCAAAAAATCTCGTGATGAATATAGGCTCAGCAAGGCATAGCAGATTACCCCCTTACGAGTTTTAAAGCCAGGATGATATATGACATTTTTATCAGGCACTTTCTCAGGAATGTCACCAAGAGGGAAAATAAAGGCCCTGAAAAGAGACGACTAGGTGAATTATGCAACTGTAATTGCCGATCATAACCTGATATGAGCTGAAATTGCTCTGTTTTCATATTGAGATAGCATAAAATTGTCGGGAAATGCAATGGCTCCTTAATGTGGCCTAGATGAGTCTAATATTCTGATCATTTTTCACTCAGCTGCTAGGTAAATAGTGCTTCTTTAACACAACCACCGTGGCCCAGGGCAATCTGGGGGCCCAATTTTACACTTGAATTGAGGAAATATGTGTAAACTACAATTTTTCATATTTTCTGCATACATAAGAAGATGAAACATCTTTATCATGTGTATTGTCTGGCTGAGCTTATACAAAATATTAGTTTATCTCTCCTACTTTGGTTTATTCCATAAGCAAAACACATAGATCTAAAGGACAGGCAATATTCTATATACAAAATAGGTCCATCTTTTATGCAGCCTCATATGAAGAATTCTACCATTTTGTTTTTGAAAAGCTGGCAATTAGAAAGCGCAGATTTTGCAAAATAAATTAAAATATTCTAAAATGCTCACATTTTTCTCCAAATCAGTGTGAAAAAAAGCAGAAAACAAAAGGTCACAGAAATATTTTACTGCACAACCTGAGATAGTAGTTTAAACAATAACCCCTAGGAGAAAAAAAAGGTGAAAAGCACTACTTTATTCCCATGCTATAGGAGAAATTTATTTAATCAGAAATCTGCTGTATTAAATGGTTCGTAAAACATATTTGCTTAAAAAAACATCCTGAGTTAAAATAAAAAAAATAAAATCACACAAACTCCAGTGAAACAAAAAGCGTGCTACTACCCATTCTCAGATAATAATCAGCAATAATACCTGGGGCAGAAAGGTCATAAACCATACTTCCAGGACAGGAATAATTCATTGTACTACTATGTGTTTAAGAACTAGTTTGATAGAGTCACTATCTAGACCGTGAGATATTGTCTATCAATCTGACCTTCTAAAAATGAACCAGCAGACTCCCACTTAGATCAAAACCTCTTTGCTTTTATGATATGCAGCATCTTCCTTACGATGAATTTTAGGACCAGGTTTATGGTGAGTACAGCATCGTTTAGAAAATACATCGACGTAAAAGTTAAGCAGCACAAACTCTTATATAATTAGGTGTTTCTTTCTAAACATATTTTTTCCCCAAAGGAACCATACTGAAACGCAACCTCTTCCTGCCTTTTTTTTTTTGCGTAAGGACCAGTTCAGAAATAAACAAGTCCAAAGGAGGTCAAAAGGTTTAAATTTCTGTTTCATTTATGTTATCTGTTCTTAGTTCCTATATATCCACCTTATCGAGGTGCTCCAACACTAATTGCAAAGCAGCACCGACGAGCAGTAATAACCAGCACTTGGAAAAACCCCGCGTCTTGCTGGTGGCCGTAGATAAGAGCCCCTTCACAAAGTTGGATATATCTGCATCAACTTACTTCCCGCTCCCTTTTACATTTTCTAAAGGCTTTTGTACTTTAGAAAAGTACAAAAAATTTCTTATTTAGAAAAATTCTAAAGATTTTGTACTAAGACAAGGTAGCAAAGCGCCATACTTTGCTTTACAGGGAGGCTTCAAGCCCAGCACGTTTCCAAAGGCTGCGGGGTGTGGGATACAGGGTACTGAAAATAACACCGTGATACTTTAGTCATCACACCGGTCTTGGTGAAATATTTTGCTGGACAAAAGAGAGCAGGATTGAAATACAGTTCCTAGCAATTAATACCGTGCCATCCTGAACGTAGAGTTGCTCTGACCTCAAAAGAATTTAAAATTGTAGACCCATCCGTAATTATTACATTACCACTAACCCTATTATGACCAGTCTTTATGTAATTAACATACCAGCAGGGAATTTAAGAGGTTCTTGGCATTAATTTTCAATCCCGATTCTCCATGAATTTGGTACTCAATTGCAGTGATAAATAGAAGACACATGGTTATGATTACGCGTTTTCTGTAACGATTATGCACCACAGCAGAAAATACCTCATATCGTAAGGCAGGCTCACAGTTAGAAAGGAAACACATTTACTATTATATTTTCATTCTGTCCTACAAATTCACAAAGTCAAGTGACCAGTTTCCATTTTTTCCCCTTTTCACAGGGTCTGTTTACAGAAGACTTTTCCCACAGTCACTGGCACTCAGCAGAAAAATAACTTACAACCTTTATCATTCTCTTACAAAGTCACCCACGCCGAAACTGTATTTATTTCATCTTCCTGTCTCTGTATCCCCCTTCCGGAGACTCAGCGAAGAGGCTGCAGCGACTGTTGCTAAGCAACTATACCACAGCACTGCATCACCAATTACAGATTTTTCCCATCATTTTCAGCCTCACAAATTTGGGAGCTGGTATAATAATAGGAAGCAGCACAGATAACAGAAGTATTATCCATAGAGCGGTAAGTTAGCAGGTGGATCATCAGAACTAAAAAAGGGACGACTATAACAATAACACCAAACAATTACTGCTAGTATTATTTTCAATCAGGTATTTTTATCGGTACAGGCTCCACAAAGAACTTTACATATTCACTCTGCGTGAATGTCAAAGTATTTTTGAATTCTGGTGATTTTTTGTGGGTCTTCCCATGCAAGGGAACACCACAATATCTGTGCTACTGAAAGCTAACAGGAGATCTATTAGTAATCAAATTTCAGCCCAGATTTTATGGTTAGTCTAACCGAGTTAATTTCTCTAATGTTAGCAATTCATGGAAGAGGTCTCTTGTGGCAGCACAAACCTGGGATCCACAGCAGCTGTCAGAAGAGACTCTGAGGAATTCCTTATTAGCCAGAATGCAACCAGGCAGAAAACTCATTACACAGTGCTAAATATACTTAATCACATCTATTAGAGAAAAATGAACTTGATAATTACAACAAATAACTAAAGAGCAAAAAGTGCTCATGGAAAAACCCACACCAGGGTGTGTAAGAAAAGGGGTTGCAGACGGACTCCGTGTGGGAGAAAGCCGTGCCTCGCTGTAAACTCTTTTAATAGAAAAGGATGGCACCACAACGTACAAATGATTTAGGTTCCCCTCGAAACTGAAGCATTTACATTTAACGGCTTACATAAATTTAATGTAATAAGTAAATCAATTACTTAAATTTTAAAAATTAATTTGGAAAGCTCTTCTGAGAGTTGAGACAACCGCATCTTCTCTATGTGCTTTTTGGGGAAAGGAAGTCTCCTGCAGACATTCAACACAATAAATAATTTCATAATAGCTGATACTTTACTGCAATACATAACACAAGGGCTCAAAGTCTTTCCTCATTGTACAGCCTTTATTTTCCTTCAAATGGGATCGGGCTGTGGGGTGCTGTGGTCCAGAATTTGGCCGACCTATATTTTAAAGCACAGTTGTTGAAACTAAAGGTACCAGATATCGACCTCATCAAGTAATTAGAGGCTGAAACCAAACACAAGCATCAGATACTCTTGGTGGAATCCCATACCGTACACAGGCCCTCCAACACTCCGACCAGGCCAGAACACCATCTGCCAAAACCTCCCTTGCTCTGCCGTCCCAGAAATATCTAAAGTCTGAAAGATTTTTATTTGCACATTGCCTACTCAGCACATGGGAGGGGTGAGCATTCTAATTTCGCAGCGATTGACACCCCGACACCTGGAGAACCCAACGGGCAGTGAGTTGGGCTCCTGACCTTTGGGCCAGGCCCTAATACTCAGACTTCTGTCACTTCACACCAAACTCCTCTCACGTCTTCGGAGAAGCAGCTCATCCCCCAGCAGCCCTGTCAACTCAGTTTGGAGACTTTTTGAACCCAAACTTTAAATTCCTACCCAACTGTATATATTTTTAATTCAGCAAATAAAGAAATCGGGCATATTGAAATCATCAAATAAAATCTGAGAAGGGATACTCTGAGGTTTTCATGTAACTGACTTTGTTGGAAGAGAGCAGCTAAGTAATGCATGAAGCAAGCCATCTGGGTTTTCTTTTTTATTGAGCCATTGAACATTTTCACCTTAATTTCTATGAAATACCATTAAAACATTGGATAGCACCTAGCAAAAATAAGACAAATTCATCACAGTTATATACAAATAAAAGACAGTACACACCGGCCACAGAAAGCCCTTACCTAAAGGCTGACAAAAACGTACAAGAAGTCAATGCTTTTGGAAGCCCAAGTCAGGGACCCAGGTAGGTTCCAAGTGAAAGGTCTACACCACCATCTTCACCTCATCCCTTTCCTCCAGCTGTCATGAAGTGAGGCAGGAAACTGCAGAGCTCCATTTCCTCGGACCATAACTTACCATGGTGGAAATTAGGAAAGAGGATTTGATTCATTGCATGGCCTAACAGCAGTGAAAGATCCAGCCTCTGCCTGGTGATAAATTAGGAGCAGATGGACATGACTTTGTACTGATAGAAGAATACTTCTTTTACTATTTCCTAGCACTTGTTTTCCTTCGTTTTAGCTGATTCATACCTTCTCCAGGTTATTTCTGCTGTCTCTGTATTATGTCAGAATCAGTATTTTAGAAAAAAAAACACTTAATAGCCACAAAGCTCAGTCAGTAGCTGCTTCTCAGAATCTAAGCACCACAGAGATACCATTTTCAAAAATGTTCCTTCCAGTGAGTTGTACTTAGGGACTTATTTAAAGGAAAAAAATATAAAAGGTACTCTAAAATAGTCTAAAAATTGAAAGCTTTTTCTTTTCCAGTGAAAACATACCATCCCATACACACATGCATACAGTACTTTGCTCGGCTGGGCTTTAGGGCAACGGAGCGTATTTTTGGGGGTGTCAGTAATTCTGAGGATTTTTTTCTTCTTTTACAATCTACTGTTTACAGACAATGCCCTTACAGAAAGAATCTATTGAGCCTTTATGAAGTCGATTACTTATCCTGTAAATGTAGAGAGTGAACCTTTCTATAGAGAATGCAATACAGGATTCCTCGAGTGAACAAAAGTATTACAAAACATATATAATTGCTTACTCAGTTCTGTACATCTATTAAATCACTTATTTGTACAAACTGAAAATCTAATTTTAGGCCATCAGTCCCAACTTAGCACATACATAGCGCCATGCTGAAATCAGAATTAATATATGCACCCATGAATTAAATTATGGGCACAGAACTGTACGCAGATTTGTAAGCGGTTTTTGCAATGTTCTATTGCATTTCAACAAATTTAACTCCCATTTAGTTATACCAGAGCTTCTTCACATAAACGCCCAGTAAGGTTGAGATGAGGAAAACCAATTTTTGTCTTCCAGCATCGTCTCTCTCCACTCCTCCTCTAAGCTTTCAAAACTGGTCACAGTTTGGATGACGGAATCAGGTGGACCTTTCACCTGAACTTCCATTGAGGTTTATATATTCTTATGACTACGACAGTCTTTACCCTAGAAAGTTAAGTTGGCAACATAAATGTGACATTACCTGATATGAACAGAAAGAGAGCTATGGTAGCAACAATAAGATAGAAAAATGAAACAAGCAAGTTTTAAAGGGCATAAAAGGCCACAATCTTTCTTTATGTGTACAGAAAATGCCTACAATTGGAAAAGAATTTCGTTCAACGAGTGGAAGAAGTTACAGACTGCTCCTTGTAGAATATCAGCCTTCATTTTTAATGGTGAAGGGTTTGGACAAGAAAGGTAAGTTCAGTAATACTTCTGAGTTTTACAGTATGAACTCTGAGCATGAAAAATCCATATGTGTATATATACTTGTGCAGTGCTAGCAGTGACAAAAGGAGGTACAGTATCCTCATATAGCACTCACATCCAGGAAGGCTGAACACGGGAATGGAGGCAGAACATCAGATTTATGCCATTAGTATTTTGGGGATAAAACACACATTGAAATCTTTTCTGTCCAGTCATTCATTAAACAATAATAACCTATCTTCACTTGAAGCAGAAAAATTATCTATTTTAATATAAAAGATCATTAGAATTTACCAAGAATTAAATTAATAGGAGTGGAAAGGCTGCTGTAGAATTAGAGTATTAATAGTATATTAACTGCAGGTATTTCCTTTCAAATCTAAATAATTATTGCAGGGATATAAATCCCTATTCTTATTTAATTCTCTATTGGGGAGCTTATAGATGTTTACTTTTTTTAAGGAAAGGTGTGTTCTTTTCCATAAAAGTGCAGTATTCTAAATAGGAAAAAAAAAATCTCTGTGGAGATGTTTGCAGAGCAAGATAGTGGTTTAGAATGAAGAATGGTTTGGAAGTCATCACAGAGTGACGCACAGTGGCAAATGCAAGAACAGAGGAATCATTCCTTTCACTGGCCTTGACGTTCCTTTCCTTGACAGTCCAAGGATTCCACAGGTACAGACTTCTCATAAGAAAAAAAAAACATTCCATCTGATAGCAGGAAAAGCTGACTAAAAGGGCTAAAATAGAGCTTTGCTGTTACAGAGTACGGAAAACCTCAGGGCTCTAGATGGTAACAACGGTCATGAACCTTTTCTTAGTTTTTTTTTCCCTGTTTTCCAACACAGTGTTCCATCAAACACCCTTGAAAAATATGGAAGAGTTAGGAAAACCACTGACACACAGAGCGAGCAGAAGCAGCACAGTGTGGGAGCAGCTGCAGCAGAAGAGGACTGGCAGTAGGACGGAACACATGGTTGGCACTTATCAAACAACAGAGACAACCAATATGCACCAAGAA
This sequence comes from Gallinago undulata, assembly GCA_026546715.1. Classification (NCBI taxonomy): domain Eukaryota; kingdom Metazoa; phylum Chordata; class Aves; order Charadriiformes; family Scolopacidae; genus Gallinago; species Gallinago undulata. The sequence goes on from JAOTQQ010000063.1 coordinate 28,513,335, forward strand.
CGGGGTATATCTCTGTGGGGTTCCACCACAAGAAATGACAAGAAGAACTGTATCTATGACTTTCTCTAACGTTCATAACTCAAAAACTCCGACCTTGATCGCTTTAGCAGATGGTTTTGCTCTGCTGTAGTTGCAATTAAACAGAGTGTGCCAAAGCGAAGAGCAAATTACCCACGCTATCTATCCCAGTTAAAAAAATCTGCAGTCTTCCAGTATCTAGTGGGACAATATCCAAGATTCTCCAGCCCCAACCCATGCTGGATTGCCATTATATTTTATGTCAGTCAGTACTTCAGAGAGTCCAAGACCCTTGGCATATGTTCTTAGTTAACAAAATGGAAAATTAAACTTTGCAGCAACCCCCTGCCACTCCCAAAATAAAAGAAAAATTCTATCTACATCAATGAGCAGGAAGTCTGATCGTCCTGTGCCAGCCAAAAAGCCTGCAATATAAGGACGTTTGGCTGAAGAAAGGAATTTAAAATAAGCAAAGTAGCCTAAATTCACACTCCTGCATTTCAGGTACTGAGGAATATCCACAAGGATTATGAATTTCAAAATCACCTCTGATATCGACAAGCATAGGTTTGCGACTTTAACAGAGTTTTTATGCTTTAAAAAAATTAGTTCATTGTTTGACAGTGTTATTCTCATGGAGGAACTGCTCTCAAGTTCACTCAACACACTACAAACACCCCAATCTCAAACCCACTATACACACACACGTAACAAAAAATAAATAGGACTGCAACAAAATGGGAAGAGGTACCTAAACACTGTGGCATATTTGCTAATTAATGACCACGTATAAGAACCCATGGAGTGTGAAGGACAGAATGAGACAACTTGCAAATATGAGACCTAGTCTTCAGTTCCCAGCTATCGGGTCATACTGGTTCTGGGCTACACCAAAAGGAAACCTGAGCGGCGTCTGCTCCTTGGTCCCCTCGCATTGCTGAATGGGAAATACCCAATACAGTAGTTTTTCAAATTAAATGCATGAAAACTGCGATGAGTAGTATTACAAAAATGATATTTGAGAGTAGGTCTGAATATGAAGAAGACAGGCAGATAAACTACCTCACTGGCAAACTCATGTGAAGTTTTTTCCAGTCCAGATGGTAAGGGGTAAATGAAAAGGGGGCATTTATGTCAGAACTTGTACGCTAGGAATAAGAACGCTGATACGGTTTCTTTTTTTATGTATAGCTGGGTAAAGAGATCAGAGAGCACTGGAACGTTAGCCAAAACAAGTTATCCAGCTGCACTGTGTTTCATCACATATCAATTTTTACTGAAAGAAAACCATACAAATTTAATCAGTTCTTCATATGGTAATATTTAACATTTTTTTCCAAGTTGTTTGATATTATTGTTTTAAAAGTTCCTTTTCCCCCCCCTCCCTCGAACGTGATGTGTGATAGTGGTGAACACAGGAAAAATATCTATCCCTGGCAAGACTGAAAGTCTCATTTACAGTAGACTCAGTAATAAATGCACTGGCGTCTGTGTCAATTGACTGTCTCAATGAAGAACAGGTCAGTATAGGAAACAGTACAAGCAGCGTCTACATTTGAACTCCCACATCCTCATCCCATGCATGTTTGTAGCATCAGTAGAAATTAAATTACCCTAATAAACCTTTCTGCCTCCTCAAGAAACAGGATTTTTTTTTTCCTGACATCTTAAACCACATGGGTTTTCCCTCTTTTTTGTAAGGCTATCATATGGCATTTGTATAGCACTTTTAATTATTTGAAAATATATAATAGAGTGGAGACATGGATCCCACTTATATAAATGCCTATTAAAAGGCCATGTATTCTCTCAGTAACCATAAAACATAAAACACCTCTTAAAAGAATATAATTCCTTTGTTTCAAAGCCAAACACATATAATAAGACAGCTTGCTCCTTTTAAGTAAACAAAAATGATTTGTATTAAATAAAATGAAATATTGTATGCACTATATAATTTAACAATAAGACACATCAAAGTATGCATTACTGCGAGCTAACCCATGCCTCAGAGGTGTTGCAAGCCAAATACTTTAAACGATCCAAGAAACATGTTCTTACAGAAAAGCAAAAACCACAGCGCGTCATAAACTATTGGTCCGACGAGATGTAAAACCAAGTTCCTAACCATTTGTGGTCACTAAAATCCCCCGGTGCTTACTGTACCCTTAGAATGTTGATTTTGCCCAAACTGGAATGTTTTTAATACACAAATTTTATGCCACCAAGCTTTATTCCTTATTTTTTTGGAAAGAACTCCCCCCCCCCCCCCCCCACCCTATGCTGTGTGCTGCGCCAACCCACTGCAACCTCCCTACGCTCTGCCATAGGAGCAGCTGCCCTTCAAGTGGTGTCAAGAACTGTCCTGCATGTGAACACCTTCATAGGGATCTCTGCAAGGCTCCGCTTGTAGGGATCATCTCTACGTGCTCCACTCACAGGGATCATCTCTACATTGCTCTGCTCACAGGAATGTCTACGTGCCTTACTCATAGGGATCATCTCTACGTGTTCCACTCATAGGGATCATGTCTACATGGCTCTGCTCATAGGAATCTCCACGTGCCTTACTCATAGGGATCATCTCTACATGCTCTACTCATAGGGATCTCTATGTGCTCTCTCCGTCACAGCCCATTAAAACGGGTGAAGCTAATGGGATTTCTTGGAGGTACTTGATAGTGAAATTTGACCCACAGTTTGTAACACCATTTCGAATCCCTCAACTATAACACGAGTATAAATAACATGATTATGTTGTATACAACCTCAAATGAAGTGATTCAAAAATACATAATCACTGAGAATACACTAAACTCTTTGATAGAACACAAAGTGTGTTAAAAAACCCAGCAAAAATAATTGGCAAAGAGAAGCTCGTACATTGCTTGTATCAGTTTTACATGGATTTAAGCCACCAGGTTCCCCCCACGTTCCCCATTTATGAACTGCTCTGTAGTTTTGACTGTTCTATTTTTAAAAGGTTTCAGTGGAAACACTGTGCTTACTCAGAACACTTACAAAGCTGATGAGTCAGGGCTTTTTGCTAAAAAGGAGGTTTCTCTCCAAGAGCATTAACAAGTACAGTGTAGCTTAGGTTCTAGTTGTGTCAACTGTCCAGTAGCAGGAGGAAAAAAACCCCACACCGATGCTCGCAATAGTAGTAAAATTCTTTTAAGAAGTATGTCACGCAGCAAGGAAACATACTGGAAACCTATTGATTTATGTTATCTATGAGGAATGAGTGAGTGGTGGAAAAAAGTGAAATGTGGACTGGGAAGTCAGAGAGTTAGAGAAGAGTTTACAAACACTAATGCTACTTCAGAAAAGAAACCTCTAGAAAACACAACAGAACCACCCACCTTCCACTTCATCCTAAACCATCACTGCTACTAGGATAGTTACGGTATACTTTGATTATTATTTCCATGACTTTGTAGTAGGACTACAAAGATGATGAGGGGCCTAGGACATCTCCCTTATGAGGAGAGGCTGAGGCACTATGAAGAGAAGACTGAGGGAGGGTCTGATCAACACCTATGAATACTTAAAGGGTGGGTGTCAGGAGCATGGGGCCAGTCTTTTTTCAGTGGTGCCCAGTGACAGGACAAGAGGAAATGGGCACAGACTTGAAAATAAGAAGTTCCATCTAAACATGAGGAGGAACTTCATTCCTGTGAGGGTGGCAGAGCCCTGGCAGAGGCTGCCCAGGGAGGTGGTGGAGTCTCCTTCTCTGGAGACATTCAAAACCCACCTGGATCTCCACATGTCCCTTCCAAACCAATGTAACTCTGTGATTCTGTGACTAAATAGCTATTATACGATGCTCCTAATCCCAAAGCGATGAGTTGTCATGACGCTTGCCCTACGGTTGGCACTGGGCGTAGGGCAGTGCCCGGAGCAAGGCTGCACGTGGCAGATGAGCAGGGGATAGAAACTCGCTCTCCGCTGGGCACAACAGTTCCACATTCCACCCGCCAAAGCCTCCACTAACAACAGAAATTTATTTTATGATTCTTGAAAAACCTTTTTTTTAAGTAATAAAACAACCTTAACTGATAATGAAGCATAGCAGAGTTTTTCCAAATTACTGTAAGCCCAAAACATTTTACTTCCTTGATCTAAATATACTTATAGGAAAACTACTGGCACCAGCATAACATCCGTTTTATTTCATTTTTACAGACACAGCAGGAAACACATTACCATATTCCAAACATTTCTACAAGACTATCCATATAAGTCTTGTAGAAATACATACAGGTATTTCTATGCCATATCCATGTTAAATAGCAATATTGAGGTGATTTTTTTTCATACTGTAATATCAATGAAAAATTAGAGTGTGCTTATGCTATTTTTTCTTGTTAACTTTAATTAATAGTCTCTGAACTTTTGCTGCTGGTCTTGCAAATTAACCCGCACCTGCCGTTTCCCGTGGCTACAGACTTCCCCACCAGAAGTCATATGGTGGTACAGTAACATTTAATAAACACCTTTTATTAACCTGTCGTCCATCCACAGTATTATTACAGTCACTAAACGTTACAACAACCTTCTTGTGTTGCCTAAAAATTATTATTAATTTGCATTTGATCAACTCCATGTGTTCTAGGAGCCTAACGGCACCGCTCGCTGTTTCTAGCCTGGAGCCGAAGCTCTTCTGGAGCAGGTTCACACCCTTTCAAAACCAAAAGGATATGCCCATGGAACAAAGAGCAGCCAAATTCACCTGAATTTACTAATTTAGTTGCTCTGGGAGTTGCTGGTGAGCTCTTCCCACTGATTGGCATCCTTCAATTTTTAATAAAGGATTTGCTGAAGTGACAGATACTTGTGGAAACAAAAATGCCGACAGATTTGCCAAGTTATGTGAGTAATTAAGTATGTAAAGCTACAGATGTTGAACAATCGTGCCTTCCACCAAGATGTATGCCACAATATCAAAAAAATAACCTGGCATCTGGTTTCTTTATTTAAGTACCTTTCTTAGGGTTTGGATCTTAATTTTTTACAGTTGACAGCAATGTTATTTGAGCCAGTCAGTGGCATCTGGCTGCTGGGGGGGGTAGAAAAAAAAAAAAGAAAAAAAAGGGGGGGGGAGAAAAAAAAAAAAGCTCTGTGCACTTTAATTAATTGTGGAGAGATTACATGGTCTTCCAACCGTGTAGTTTGTCATCAGAGCACATTACAGATTTATATTAGATGTTTCTCCACAGTGTCAAGAATAATTAAAAAGGGATAGGAAATGATGCCAGCTAGCAATGCTTTACATCAGTGGTGAAAGTTTTATATTTATTACAGCCAAACAATTTTAAAAGAAGATGTCAATTTTGTAGTTATACTGTGCAAGGAATAAATATTAGGTGGGTAAAGCAGCCAATACATTTCAGCTGCTTGAATAATGAGAGGTTCATGTTTAATCTATCAGACCTACCAGAATTGGTGTGACATGTCAGTGTTATTAATGAAGCAGCATCCCCTTTTCTCATAAAAACATCCTCTCAATACAATAACTAACATATGTTGTCCTTTTCTTCCTAAAAGGATCTCTGCCCAACTCTTCCTTCTGATTCATGTAAGAAGAGACATGCCAACTGCACACACGTTTTTTTGCTCAATTAATTTGCAATACCTTTGGTCTTGGGCTGTGCTAATAGCACAGTGTTTGTGTGCTCTCGGGCTCTCGATTCACTGATCATGAAGGGCCACAGCTCTCTCCTCCCCCTGCACAGCCTCCTTTGTACAGCCCGATGAACCAAGCAGATGGACCTAAAAGCAGCTTTGCAGCCTAAGGAACAATTTCTTCCCAAATGCTTCAGCTCTCATTGCTGTCCTCATACAGACTCATTCACAAATTGTATCTCCCAAACCCCTTCGATACATTTATGTTTATTCCACGCAGTTTTATTCATTTAGTTTCTGCCGCTTTAAACACACTGTAGTAAGAAACCAGTCGCTTCCTATTGCTATGAAATAGTTTCCAACCTCTGAGCTCAAACGGACACTTTCTCTCACATGTCAATGTTGAAATGAATTATTAAAAGCAGGTGTAAATTCTCCCCTCTTCCTATCCTGTCATGTTTTCAGAATCATGACGAGAAAATAATTTCAGACAAATTACTACACTTAATGGTGACCAAACCACTTGGCCCTCACGGTTGTTCTTCCTGAGCCCCAAACAGGACATAAGCGCTCGTGAAGTGCTTGTCCCCCTGGACTGGGCCCTGGGGAGGCCCCACCTTGAGTGCTGGGTCCAGTTTTGGGCCCTTTGCCACAAAAAAGACATTGAGGGGCTGGAGTGGGTCCAGAGAAGGGCAAAGGAGCTGGTCAGGGGTCTGGAGAACAAGTCTGGTGAGGAGCACCTGAGGCAGCTGGGGGTGTTCAGCCTGGAGAAAAGGAGGCTGAGGGGAGACCTTCTCGCTCCCTCCAACTCCCTGAAACGAGGGTGTAGAGAGGTGGGGGTCGGTCTCTTCTCCCAAGTTACAGGCAACGGGACAAGTTGTGCCAGGGGAGGTTCAGATTGGAGATCAGGAAAAATTTTTACACAGAAAGGGTTATTAAGCCTTGGAATGGGCTGCCCAAGGAAGTGGTTGAGGCACCAGCCCTGGAGGGATTTAGAAGACGGGTTGAAATAGTGCTTAGAGACATGGTTTAGTGATGGGTTTTATCAGAATTAGGTTGATGGTTGGACTAGATGATCTGAAAGGTCCCTTCCAACCTAGACAATTCTGTGATTCTATGAGTAAAAGGGGTAGCTTTCACAGGCAGTTCATGTCTTTCAGTGAGTTACATTTTTTAAAAGTAAAAATGTAAGAATTTATACCCAACATCTACAGAACCATTCAAATATGTTGAGAGTTCCTAAGGCAAAGTCTGTAGAAGCCGGAGCACCTCTCCGTAGGAGGCAGGCAGTGAGCTCCAGCAGACAGAGCTTGGCACCGAGATCCCGAAGATGGTATCGCTTCCCCCAGCATCGCCAGGACCTCGCTATATGGCCTCGAGTAAGTCTCTGTCTCTTCTTTATGGTTTACGACTACTGAAGGGGCCATTCATTTCATTTAATTTCAGGCACTTAGGCATCTGTTCATTCCCATACACTATGTTACCCCAGTTAGAGATGGAGTTCTATATGTTATTATAATGCGCATAGATTTAAACAGAATTAAAAAAACCCAGTCTTTCAATCTCTAATTGTTTTGACTCCGTTTGAGATGTGTAACCATGCAATAGAGCATTACTGGCTTAAGATATCACAGAGGTTTGCTGTTGATTGGAGCCGCTCTGGCACGCTTCGGAATTGTTTCCTAACTAGCAACGGATACCACACCACCTGCTTTTGTTTGGTTTTGTTTTCTGCTGGGTGATTACTTCATTTACCATAGAAAACATGGCAATGACAGTTCCATAATGTTTCATCTCTATAATAAGTCTATTTGGAAACGGTAGCCAGTGCACCATTTGTTTGCTAAGCCACGGTTCTCTAAACATTGCAAAGCTTTGCAATGGAAATTTTTATTTACTGCCGTCTTCTAAGCACATTTTAAAATGGAGGTTGTCCTGTAAATTCCTAAAACTTGGGGGAAATTACCTGTCTAAATGTCCTTTCTCTCTTTTTCACCAGTTCTGCTGCAACTGCACACAGAAGAAATATCTAGGAGAAGCAACACTGGTAAGTGAGCGAGACCTCTTTCTTTGAAGCCAGACTGTTGGCATTTTTCCCTTGTCCTGGCATTCCCTTCCAGGGGGTTGAGGAAGCATTCCAGGCAAAGTCAGGTAACGGCTCTGGGGAATTCTCAGGAGAGTCACTCTGATTATTTTTAGGTTGATAAGGTATTTGACTTGATTAGAAGAGAGAAGCAATCATTGGTCTTCTTATCAAATAGGATGAGATTTATTTTAAGACTATTTGAAACACTGAGAGTAAGATATAGTAAATAAAATATGAACACAAAGAAAGAAGGAGGAAATTGTTCACAGCTATATACCGCATTACATACTGCATTTTACTTAGCCGACGTCTTACAAGTGCCAATCAAAACACAAAAAAGTTTCAGCTTCTTTCAGATTTCTGTGTGAGAACATGTGCCACTGACAATTCAAAGCCTTTTCAGCCTTCAGAGAACTAATAAACATATTCCAATGAATCCGAGAGGTGCTAAAGAGGCAAAGAGGAGACATGTTCCCTTGTGCCCAAACTCAAATGTCCTTTTATTTTCAAATTAAAAATTAGTCCTCTAATCTCAGTTCAATTTCTTCATCGTAAAAGATCACTTGATGAAAACCCACTGCTAAAAGGCAGAGACCAGCGGTTCATGTGACAAAGCTTCTGGTTCTGAATCAATGTAGGGCTGATGTCAAGGCACCAAACAGCATGCCAGGTCCTACCTCCTGGAGAATTAAAGCTGAACCTCCGTGTATCTCCTGAACGACAACCTCTAGCTCAGTAAGAGCCACACAGCTAAAATTACAGCATAATACCCCAACCTGTGGTTTCAGATAGGACCCAGGGACTCAAATATCATGAATGTGTGTGGGAAAAGAGTCTCCCCACCACGTTACTTTGTCCTCTGAACTGCTTTTCCCCTCCCTCCCTCTCCAGTGACAGGCAGACAGCAAGAGCCATTAGCAGAGATGTGGCTGGTACAGTAGCCACTGCATACTCTGATGATCTGCTTTGATCATCTGGCATCATATTCATTAGAGAACTTTTTACCCTTTGCGTTCTACAGAGGGTGGATATCTCCTTTAAAAATCCCCTTCTCTGATTACTCTCAATACTGAGGAATTCGTAGCTTGCAATGTATGATCTGACACACCCAGAGATGACAATGTTCAAATTTAATGCTTCAGTTGCATCAATATACAACTGCTTTATGGTCAAATCAATCCACCGATTAACAGTATTTTATTATCGACTTGAAATTTTGCCCATGCAGAACACAAGCAAGTTATTAATATTTGTTCTGATCTATCCTACCCTAATCAACAGTCAGCTGCTACCTATTTTAACTACAGAATATTTATTTACTAGCATTTAAAAAAAAAAAAGAAAAAGCATTATTTAAGTTTTGGACATCTTCCAAAGCATATTAATTTCTTATGAGGCCCATCCAGTCTTACTAAAAACGTATACACAAAAGCCATTAGTTTGCAGGAAATCAATGAAATGGATAAAGCATAATTACGGATGTTGCTCAAATTATTTACCGTAGCAATGGCTGCCATACTTTTTCCCCCCCTCTGCTTTTGTCAGGAGTAGGATTTAGAAAAAAGAATCATAACTTTTCCTAGTCTGGTTCTTTATGTTCTATATAATAGCATTAAGTAATTATTCCATTTTTACTGCACCCCACTAACACATCCAGGGGCTGCAAAGGCAACTAAAACACATTAACCCACCAAGACTAATCATGATTTAAAACTTCTTCTCTTTGGAGGGGATTTTAAGGAAGGGATGTTGGGCTTGGAAGCTGAGAGCTTCCCAAGCCAAACACTTGAAAAGACCATACTAGAAGAGCAATGTGGTTTTCCAGACTTAAAGTCCCTTGCTGCTTTGTGACTCATGCTACAAAGCGATGGGGAATACCAGCAAGGCTGGCAATGGGGTAAGAAACAAATTAACTCTGCTTCCTTTTACATTTGTATGTTCGCTTAACTACAGATTAACTCATTTGGAAATATATTTACTGCTTACTTTAGATTGAAAAAGGTCTAGATGTAATCAAAGTTCTGGACATTTTTATTCAAATGACACAAATTAACCAAAGTTTTTTAACTATAAAAATTAAACTCATTCACACAACCATCAAAAAAAAGTGATGATTCTTAACCAAAAACTTTACAACCGAAATTAAAAAGGTCTTTCACTGAGATGCTTCCCAGTAACTAGAAATGTGAATGGGCTAGTCACTGCTGCTCTGCGTACAAAGTTTCTCAAAGCTAAGATAAATCCTCTGGACTCTGAGAAGAGTATTTTTCAGGTCTCTTCCAACAAATAGTTATTGTGACAAATAATTAAAGTGAAATATGTTTTTAAGAATGATAATGTACTGTATATTATCGGAGGTCTTCGTCACGATCACATGTTCTTGATAAAGAATATAAGCACATTTTTATAACGGCGCTTGTATTACCATTGAGTGAGAAAGATATTTCTATTTACTACAGCATATTCCAGAACTTAGTGTGACTCAGAATTAGGAAATATTTTACACACAGCAACCGTGACTGCAAATATTAATAAACTAAACAAAAATCCAAACCCATCCAGTGGTGTTGGTACCATTCCCAGTTTAGCAGGGCTGTTGGACTACCAGAGCTGCTACACAGGCTTGGAATACCCATAAGAAAGATAAAACCACATTGGTCTGAGTCAGGGTCCTAACCAAGCACAGCCACTAAGACAGTGTAAAATTGTTAATGGTGGCTTTTAGCCATGGCCAACCACTTCCATAGCTGGCCAAGCTTCGTGCTGCCATTCCAGTAACAGCCCCTCCCTTGATGGCAGCTGGAACCAGCTCCAGCAGCAACTCTATGTCCCGGTGCCAACAGCATCTCCAACACTACCCCAGGACCACCAAGCACTTGGAATCATAGAATTGTCCAGGTTGGAAGGGACCATCTAGTCCAACCATCAACCTACCTGATAAAAACCATCACTAAACCATGTCTCTAAGAACTATGTCAACCTGTCTCTTGAACACCTCCAGGGATGGTGACTCAACCCCTTCCCTGGGCAGCCCATTCCAAGGCTTCATAACCCTTTCAGTGCCAAAATTTTTCCTAATATCCAATCTGAAGCTCCCCTGGCACAACTTGAGGCCATTTCCTCTTGTCCCATCGCCTGTGACTTGGGAGAAGAGACCGACCCTGCCCTTATACAACCTCCTTACCCAGATGTAGGAGATGGACAGTGGAAAGAAAAATTTGAGGGGCAGTATCTATATTTTTTTTTAAAAAAAAGACCATGGTTTTGGTTTCAGAGCAATTTCCACATGAAATGGCAGGACTTGCAGCCCAAACTGTCAGCTTTCCCTGGCTGCACTAACAAAATCAGGCATCTCCCCTTTCAGATGAAACCCAGCAGCTGTTAAGTCGTACAGGTGAATTTTAGATGCGTACACCTTGCTACAGTTGTTTTTATGTGCATTCAGGGGTATAGCCTTGGGCATCTGTCTTTTTGAAAGTTAGAACAATCCAAAAATAGCAACAGTAGGAAAAAAAATACAAAATCTATGTAGGTCCTGTCCAGAACCCTTAGCACACAGAAGTGAAATAAGGAAACTGCCTCCATTAATATGGAAGAGGAAAACTATTTTGATTTACTTTCTGTCTAAAAGTCTTGGAAACATTTCTTATGCATACCACTACAGCTATTCAGAGAACGATAAGTTGACAGATAAATCTAATGTATTTTAACATATGTTAAATTTTTTTTTAATATTTATTCAAAGCCCATTAAAGTCACAACCGTAATTTCTATTCACTCCCAATGCAAGCAAGGTTGGGTCTTAATAGTACAGTCATACTTTTCTTCAAAATAACAGCATCCATTCCATTCCTACTCAAACTCCATTTTCTTCACTAACTGAAGCCCTATTCATTTACCATAGAAACTATTCTTGAGTTTAGGTAGGTGAAGTTAAATAGAAATGGCTTTAAAACTCTCTTTAGGATCTAAAGACATAAGCAGTAGACAAGTGATTCTGCAAAGCTACAGATTTGTTGGGGAAAAAAAGGAAACTGCTTTTCTTTTTGAATCTTTTAAAATGTTGACATTTCCTGACTTTTTCTTGTGTACCTCCCATCAAAATCAATGGAAAGCCTTTGGTGGCAGCTGACCTCGATAACTACTGTCTTTTGTGTCTATATTTTTTTAAAAAAAACTTTAATTCTTTAAAAGGCCACTGTGTTCTGTACCACAGGTGCCAATACTCTAGTGGTGTGCTAGATGATCCAACAGATGTTAAGAGTTTTCTAAAGTACTTTGGGATCCCTGGGGATCAAAGGTGCTATATAAATGTAAGATGTGTATTTTTAAATAACAAAATTGTGTCTGCCTTATAAGACATGTACTTCTAGATGTTTGCAGACTGCACAAGAAGCTGCATTTTTGTTGTTGCAAATACCTTATCACTATGTTGCCTTGTGGGAGACACAATAAAAAAAGAAATTTTAGTTAAAAAAACCGAAACAAACAAAAAATTAAAACAAAAACCCACCACCACCACCACCCCCCATTTAGATTTCAGGCTGAAAACCGAGCAGACCTTCTGCTATAACACCCGTACTGAGCTCCCAGTAAATCCTGTTCTAGACGTTTATGAAAAAATGCACAGATAGGAAGGCAAACGTTAATTATGCACTACAACGTTTAAAGAGGTTTTACGCTGAATCCTAAAATATGCGCAAGCACTTCAGAAATAAACAGCTTTATATTTTATTCCTTGATTTCAAATAGTATAAACATTTTAGCATTTGATGTGCCTTTATGCTCACAGCCTTTGCAGGGCACCTTTTGACCTTTCAGCACTCAAAAGTGGGGCTGAGATAACTAAAATCTTGGAAAGCTAGTAAAACATGGAGCACGCAATAAATTAAAGACCTGGAAAATTGCTGTAATAAGCCCTTTGGGGTAAGTCTCTTAAAGCAGTAGCACTGTTTAATGCTGCTGGAGCAATTCTTGTTTTATTCAAGAGCTGTGTTATAGAGCTTCACCTACTGGTTACAGATACGAAATGTGTTTCTGTTAGGAGGACACGACTGGGTGTCAATGAGTTTCGGGCTTATTTCATGATGTCTTTAGACCTTTGTCTAAATAAAAAGATAAGAGTTGGGTGAAACGTTTAGCCCCACTTACACAGAAAGACAAGTTACTCCTTGCATCAAATGATTCCATTCTAAATCTTGAGGTTTGGGAAAGAAAACTAGGTGAATGAAGTAGTTGACTAAATCAAAATTTTACTTTGTCCAAGTGTCTTCCAGGATACCCTGCTTGTGCAAAGCCATATATGAGCAGGAACCACAATTGCTGTCCAGATCTCACATATACTCCTTTATAAAAGTGACTGCTAGAGAGAAGACTGCCCTCATGGAAAGGAAGACCAACCAGCAGCTGGATCCGGACAATGGAACTCTCATGGGAATGAGAAAGAGGCAGAAATGACACGGAATGCCTCACACTACAAAGAATATTTGCATGAAGCCTTAAGGAGTCTCAGTAAGTTGTGATAAAGGTAGAATGGTCTTTTGTGGAAATTTGGTAATGCAGAGATTGTGGGTTTGTGCATGCACTAACTCTGGGGAATTCTGTTCTAAGCTATGGAAGTTGAAAATAACTGAGGAACAGGAGAGACCTTATAGCCCCTTCCAGTACCTGAAGGGGGCTACGGGAAGGATGGGGAGGGACTCTTTGTCAGGAAGTGTAGTGATACGACAATGGGTAATGGCTTTAAACTGAAAGAGGGAAGAATTAGATTAGATACTAGAAAGAAATTCTTTGCTGTGAGGGTGGTGAGACACTGGAACAGGTTGCCCAGGGAAGTCATGGCTGCCCCATCCCTGGAGGGGTTCAAGGCCAGGCTGGATGGGGCTTGGAGCAACCTGGTCTGGTGGGAGGTGTCCCTGCCCAGGGCAGGGGGGTTGGAAACCGATGATCTTTAAGGTCCCTTTCACACCCAAATGATTCTATGATCATAGCACTGGAACACAGCCCGATTCTATTGAATAAAAAAACCATTCAATTTCCCAGCTTCTGCTAGCACATTGCATACCCTCCTAATTCAATACACAGCCTGATCATAGAATCACAGAATGGTGTGAGTTGGAAGGGACCTTAAAAGATCATCGAATTCCAACCCCCCTGCCCTGGGCAGGGACACCTCCCACCAGACCAGGTTCCTCAAAGCCCCATCCAGCCTGGCCTTGA